>OZ010795.1:479295593-479895593 GCA_963932465.1 Maratus speciosus | reverse complement strand
GCCATATTTTATGTCTGTTCCACTAGCACCAGAGGGTTGCAGGAGCTAGAAACTTTCTAAATTGCGATTTCTGTGATACTGAAAAGGCTGGAAACTTTAAATATGACATGATAGTTACTTATAAAATATAAATGCCCTCGAAGGAACGTCAAAAATAAATTCGAATTAAAAAGGGGTGAAGCGAAGGGGAGGGGCGAAAAGCATTCTAAAAAAGTTCTAATATATGATTCTATGCAATTTCAGGGAATATAAACCGATTATAAAAGTAATAGTTGAGAATGAATGGTAACAGTCTCTGATCCTACACAGGCTATATTTTATGCCGGTGATTCTACCAACTGGGGTTAACAGGAACAACAAACGTTCTAAAAAAGGGCTTTAAAGCTTTTTAAATTACGTTTCTGTGGAATATTTGGAAATAACAAACCGATTTCAAAATTAATGTTGAAATAAATGATGTCTAAGAACAGTTCTTAAACAATTCGAAATTTAAAAGGGGTGAAAATGCAGAAAAAGCGTTCTAAAAAACGTTCTAAATGGTAGTTTCTACACAATCTCAGGAAATAACAAACCGATTTAAAAAATATTGGTGTCAAAATGATGGTGACAACGCTTGCTCCAAGATAGGCTATGTTTTATGTGGGTGTCACTACCCCAAAGGGGGAGCAGGAGCAAAAAACTTTCTAAAAATGCGATTTTAGCGTTACTAAAGTGCTTAGAAATATGACATTTTTAATATTAGTTACTTATGAGAAATAAAGGATTTCTGAGAACAGTTCTTAAACAATTCGAAATTTAAAAGGGGTGAAAATGCACAAAAAGCGTTATAAAAAACGTTCTAAATGGTAGTTTCTACACAATCTCAGGAAATACCAAACGGATTTAAAAAATAATGGTGTCAAAATAAGGGTGTCAAAATGACGGTGACAACCCTTGCTCCAACATAGGCTATGTTTTATGTCGGTGCCACTACCCGAAAGGGGCTGCAGGAGCAAAAAACGTTCTAAAAATGCGATTTTAGCGTTACTGAAGTGCTTAGAAATATGAAATTTTGAATATTTGTTACTTATAAGATATAAAGGATTTCTAAGAATAGTTCATAAACAATTCGAAATTTGAAAGGGGTGAAAATGCGCGAAAATCCTTCTAAAAAACGTTCTAAATGGTGGTTTCTACACAATCTCAGGAAATACCGAACCGATTTAAAAAATAAGGGTGTCAAAATGACGGAAACAACCCTTGCTCCAACATAACCTATGATTTATGTCGGTGCCACTACCCGAAAGGGGGTGCAAAAGCAAAAAACGTTCTAAAAATGCGATTTTTGCGTTACCGCAGGGCCTAGAAATATGAAATTTGAAATATTAGCTACTTATTAGATTTACAGGATTTCTAAGAACAGTTCTTAAACAATTCGAAATTTGAAAGGGGTGAAAATGCGCGAAAATCCTTCTAAAAAACGTTCTAAATGGTGGTTTCTACACAATCTCAGGAAATACCAAACCGATTTAAAAAATAAGGGTGTCAAAATGACGGAGACAACCCTTGCTCCAACATAGGCTATGATTTATGTCGGTGCCACTACCCGAAAGGGGGTGCAGGAGCAAAAAACGTTCTAAAAAGCGATTTTTGCGTTACCGAAGGGCCTAGAAATATGAAATTTGAAATATTAGCTACTTATGAGATATACAGGATTTCTAAGAACAGTTCTTAAACAATTCGAAATTTAAAAGGGGTGAAAATGCGCGAAAATCGTTCTACAAAACGTTCTAATTGTGGTTTCTACATAATCTCAGGCAATACCAAACCGATCTAAAAAATAATGGTTTCAAAATGATGGTGACAACCCTTGCTCCAACATAGGCGATGTTTTATGTCTGTGCCACTGCCCCAAATGGGGTGCAGGAGAAAAACGTTCTAAATTGCGGCTTTTGCGTTACGGAAGGGCGTAGAATCGTGAAATTTTGAATGGTAGTTAGTTATAAGATATCAATGATCTCTAAGGACATTTCCTAAAAAAAATCAAAAATTAAAAGGGTGTCAAAATGCGTAAAAAGCGTTGTAAAAAACTTCCTAAATTGCGATTTCTATGCAATCTCAGGAAGTACTGAACCGATTTCAAATATAATGGTGTAAAAATGATGGCGACAGATCTTGCTCCAAGATAGGCTATATTTTATATCTGTTTCCACTACCCCAGAGGAGATGCAGGAGAAAAATGCGCGAAAAGCGTTCTAAAAACGTTCTAAATGCCGATTTGTCGGCAATATCTCAGGAAGAATTAATCTGATTTCAAACGTAATGGTAGGAAATTGATGCTGACAGCCTCTGCTCTAACATAGACGCTATTTTATGTCGGTATCACTATCACCAAGACGTTGCAGGAGAAAAAAAGCGTTCTAAATTTCGATTTTTGTGATCGGTAGGGGCTATCAATTTATAATTAGGCAAGGTACATATTTATTAGATATAAATGATCTTTAAGAACAGTTTTGAAAAAATTGGAAATTTAAAAAGGGGTGAAAATGCGCGGAAAGCGTCCTAAAAACGTTCTAAATTGCGATTTCTACTCAATCTAAGGAAATACCAAAGCTATTTCAAAAGTAATGGTTGCAAATCAATGGTGACAGTCCCTGTTATAACATAGGTTATATTTTATGTTGCTGTCACTACCATCTGACGGTTGCAAAAGCAAAACATGTTCTAATTTGCGTTTTTTGCACAACTGAGGGGTCTAACACTTTGAAGTATGGCATGGTATTTACTTACAAGATGCAACTGCTGTCTAAGAACAGTCGAAAGAAAATTCCAAACTTAAAAAAATGAAGTGAGTGAAAAGCGTTATAAATTACAATTTTTAAGCAAACTCAAGAATTACCAAACCGATAAAAAAAATAGTGATTACAAATTTTGGTGACAGAACCTGCTCAAACATAAGCCATATTTTATGTCTGTTCCACTACAACCAGAGGGTTGTAGGAGCTAAAAACTTTCTAAATTGCGATTTCTGTGATACTGAAAAGGCTGGAAACTTTAAATATGACATGATAGTTACTTATAAAATATAAATGCCCTCGAAGGAACGTCGAAAATAAATTGGAATTAAAAAGGGGTGAAGCGAAGGGGAGGGGCGAAAAGCATTCTAAAAAAGTTCTAATTTATGATTCTATGCAATTTAAGGGAATATAAACCGATTATAAAAGCAATAGTTGAGAATCAAGGGTAACAGTCTCTGATCCTACACAGGCTATATTTTATGCCGGTGATTCTACCACCTGGGGTTCACAGGAACAACAAACGTTCTAAAAAAGGGCTTTAAAAGCTTTTTAAATTACGTTTCTGTGGAATATTAGGAAATAACAAACCGATTTCAAAATTAATGTTGGCAAATTAATGGTGATAGTTCCTGTTTCAACATAGCCCTTTATGTTGAGAGAGGTGGTAGGATTTGGAATTTCACATGATGGTTAATTTTAAGATGTAAGAAGATGGTTTCTAAAAAATTCAAAACTTCAAATGAATACTGAAATGAGCGTATTAATTGAGCATAAAAGTTTCAAAATATTTTCTAAATTATCATTTATTTAGTTTTATTCCATGTTATTAATTTAAGTGTCATTTCTGCCATTGCAGTGTAATAATGATATTTAATCAAACTGTGTTTTAAATAGTAATTTTTGAATTATTCCTAAAAGTAATAAGTACCTTTTAATAGAAAAAACTTTTAATAAAATAAAATATTACCTTTTAATAAAATAAAAATTTAGTTAGTACCTTTTAATAAAAATTAGACATATAAATATCACTTGGCATATTTCAAATATTATGCGAGCAAAGCAGCGGGGTTTGCTAGTCTATACTCCTATTATATAGAGGAAAAAATTGTTTATTTGTAGGAGGTAAGCTCTGGAACTACCGAACCGATTCCAAAAGTAATGGTATCAAAATGATGGTGTTAGTCCAACTTAGAACATAGGCTATATCTTATGTCGGTGCCACTACCCCAAAGGGGGTGTAGGAGCAAAAAACGTTCTAAAAATGCGATTTTAGCGTTACTGAAGGGCCTAGAAATGTGAAATTTTGAATATTAGTTACTTATAAGATATAAATGATGTCTAAGAACAGTTCTTAAACAATTCAAAATTTAAAAGGGGTGAAAATGCACAAAAGGCGTTCTAAAAAATGTTCTAAATGGTAGATTCTACACAATCTCAGGAAATACCAAACCGATTTAAAAAATGTTGGTGTCAAAATGATGGTGACAACGTTTGCTCCAAGATAGGCTATGTTTTATGTCGGTGCCACTACCCCAAAGGGGGCCAGGAGCAAAAAACGTTCTAAAAATGCGATTTATGTGTTACTGAAGGGCACAGAAATATGAAATTTGAAATATTAGCTACTTATTAGATATAAAGGATTTCTAAAAACAGTTCTTATACAATTCGAAATTTGAAAGTTGTGTAAATGCGCGAAAATCATTCTAAAAAACGTTCTAAATGGTGGTTTCTACACAATCGCAGGAAATACCAAACCGATTAAAAAAATAATGGTGTCAAAATAAGGGTGTCAAAATGACGGTGACAACCATTTCTCCAACATAGGCTATGTTTTACGTCGGTGCTACTACCCGAAAGGGGGTGCAGGAGCAAAAAACGTTCTAAAAATGCGATTTTTGCGTTACCGAAGGGCCTAGAAATATGAAATTTGAAATATTAGCTACTTATTAGATATAAAGGATTTCTAAGAACAGTACTTGAACAATTCGAAATTTAAAAGTGGTGAAAATGCGCGAAAAGCGTTCTAAAAAACGTTCTAATGGTGGTTTCTACACAATCTCAGGAAATGCCAAACCGATCTAAAAAATAATGCGTCAAAATGATGGTGACAACCCTTGCTCCAACATAGACGATGTTTTATGTCGGTGCCACTACCCGAAAGGGGGTGCAGGAGCAAAAAACGTTCTAAAAATGCGATTTTTGCGTTACTGAAGGGCCTAGAAATATGAAATTTGAAATATTAGCTACTTATTAGATATAAAGGATTTCTAAGAACAGTTCTTGAACAATTCGAAATTTAAAAGGGGTGAAAATGCGCGAAAAGCGTTCTAAAAAACGTTCTAATGGTGGTTTCTACACAATCTCAGGAAATACCAAACCGATCTAAAAAATTATGCGTCAAAATGATGGTGACAACCCTTGCTCCAACATAGACGATGTTTTATGTCGGTGCCACTACCCCAAAGGGGTGCAGGAGAAAAACGTTCTAAATTGCGGCTTTTGCGTTACGGAAGGGCCTAGAATCGTGAAATTTGGAATGGTAGTTAGTTATAAGATATCAATGATCTCTAAGGACATTTCCTAAAAAAAATCGAAATTTAAAAGGGGGACAAAATGCGAAAAAACGTTGTAAAAAACTTTCTAAATTGCGATTTCTATGCAATCTAAGGAAGTACTGAACCGATTTCTAATATAATGGTGTAAAAATGATGGTGATAGATCTTGCTCCAAGATAGGCTATATTTTATATCTGTTTCCACTACCCCAGAGGAGATGCAGGAGCAAAAATCATTCTAAAAACGTTCTAAATGCCGATTTATCGGCAATATCTCAAGAAGAATGAATCTGATTTCAAACGTAATGGTAGGAAATTGATGCTGACAGCCTCTGCTCTAACATAGACGCTATTTTTTTGTCGGTATCACTATCACCAAGACGTTGCAGGAGCAAAAAAGCGTTCTAAATTTCTATTTTTGTGATCGGTAGGGGCTAGCAACTTAAAATTAAGCAAGGTACATATTTATTAGGTATAAATGATCTTTAAGAACAGTTTCAAAAAAATTGGAAATTTAAAAAGGGGTGAAAAGGCGCGAAAAGCGTCCTAAAAACGTTCTAAATTTCGTTTTATACTCAACTCATACAACACAAACACGTCCTGAGGACATACGAAAGACGTCCTATGCAGTATATTGCCTCGTCCGTCGGACGTCCTACAATATCCCATCGTTATCCGGCGGACGTCCGCGGGGGAGCAGAAAGAGACACCTAATCACGTCCTTCGGACGTCATTTTCAGCCATTCATAGGATGACAGTAGGACGCTCATAGGATCAGATAAAACAAATAGAATTTGCATCCTCTGCTCGTCCGGCATGCGGCATTCATAGGATGCTCTTCGGATCAGTAGCGGACGCTTTATATAAAAAAATAAAATAAATAGGAAGGGAGGGCAATTGCCCCACCCTGTTTTTCCTAGATGAGGCTTCAGATTTCTATTAATTTTATCTTAAACTGAGCGACGGTGCAGACTGAAAGATTTCTATTAAAAAATAGTGTTAGCCTGGACAATTGTTGTCCAGGTTACCACTATTTTTTAATAGAAATGTCAGTGTAAAATAAAATTAATAAAAATCAGAAGCATCATTTAGAAAGGACAGGTGGGGCAATTGCAACCCCCCTTCATTTTTTGATTTTTAAAATCTTATATTTATATTATTGATAAATATATTTTAATAGATTTCTTTTTGTATGATTATTTTTCCTGTTGTTTTTCGCAAATATAGGAATCTTTCAATATAAATAAATTATACTAAAAATATTTAAAAATAAGCATGAAAAATGAATACGAAGAAAATATCAGTTCATTTCAAGAGAAAAATTATTTATTATTTCTGTTATCAACATCTCTTGTTTTCAACTAATAAGTAGCATACGATGAATGGGGTATCATTGGATAGGATTCTTCGCCCATACCTAATATAACAAACTGAATTTTCTTTATACTTTTAGATTAATATCATCATACACATTTTTTCTGATTTCAACACCCCCTTTTTTAGGTAAATACACAAAGTTGAGTTGGATTTTATACGAAAAGCTTTTGACATAGCTCTTATTAGTACAATTTGTTTGGTTTAAAAAAAAATTGCAAATATAAATTTAGGAAAAATGCACTTAATTTACAGTAAAGATTACAGTGCGAAAGCCTTGCAAGGGTCTATTGGTCTAGACTTAATATACTTTTCTAACAAATGAATTTTACTCCTAAGCAAAATCTGCATTAAAATTAGTGATGAAAAAGTAACCGAATTGAAATTTTTGAAAAATTAACAAATTTTATCAGTAATAGCTGAATGCATAAAAATTCCTCATTTTCTTAGAGCAGTTTAAAAAATTGTTAAATATTGTTATCGGTATTGAATTCAGACCTCTCGGGGAGGGATTTCTGTGGCTCCAGGCAGGGGAGGGGAGTGTATTTTAGAGATCTGGGGGGTCAAATTGCACTTTCGTTCATTAAAAGGGATAAATCTCAAACCTTCTATATGGGGAAGAGGAGGATTCCCTCCTGGGCCACCCTCTGAATTCAACACCAATTGTTATATATGTATTAAATAAATTTAATTTCATTCTTTTGATATTCCTCATACTTTTCCACAGTCATTTAAATTCATAAATACATCAAATTTGCAGTTTTTTTTATTTAATATAGGTAAAAATAAAGTTAAATAGCAATTTTAATATTTCTAAAAAAATAAATAAATAAGAGGGTAAAATCTTTGTTTTTTAACACTGTCAAAATTTTTATTTTAATCAGATTTTTGAGATACAACAGGGGAAAGGCCACCATAGAAAACATCGGTTACAACTTAATACAGACCCTACTTAAAAGAAATAAAATTTCGTATTAAAATAATGTCTGCAAACTTCATGTGTGTACGTGTATTTAGACAACCACAATTTAAGACATGTCTCATTTGAGAGAATTGAAAAATGTAGTAAACTTGTTTAAAAATTTCATGTATTTAGTTTCAAAATTGAAATTGTGAATGTGCAAGAAGTTTTCATTTAAAATGAAAAATTTGAGTATGCACTAAATGACATTTTAACAAAAAAATTCTCAGAATTTTTATCGATTCTTCTGCAGCATCAATTTTCTCATACTCTTTTTTTTTTCATGATTTATAAAAACAGATAAAGAACATTACCTACTGCATGGCGAAGAAATAGTGAAAACTCAGAATGAAAATACTTCATTCTCAAGTAACAAATATGTTTTGTATTTGAAATATATTTTTTCTGAACTAATTACATTTCTTTAAATTAAAATTCAAGAGAAATACATTACATTTTTTAAAAGTATGTAAGCATTTAGCTCAATATTTACTGTTAATAATATATTAATAAGTTCTGTTAATAATCAATTATATATATTACATTTACTTTAAACAAACCAAAAATTTTTAGTATTTAATTTTTAGAATAAATGAAAAGAAAATAATGATAACATTTTATGATGTCAGATTTTAAATATGAAAGCAATTAAATAGGCATTCTTTTCAAGTGCAATAAAAACTTCTATTTTTAGGTAGGGTAGAATTAGGTATATTTTCTCTTCCCTTTAGCTTGAAGTAAAAATACACAAGATCATAAAAGTTTCATAATATTTATACCATTAGATTCTTTTATATCTAAAACTTCTTACCTGATAACTTGTTCTGTCAAGTTTTGGTTTTAATGAAATAATAAATAGTACATTCAATCTAGTTGTTCTATGTCTGAGATCCATTGAATTCCTTATTATTTTTTATAGTAAATAAATGAAAAGCTTGCCATTAAACACATAAAAAATATATTAAAATCACTTCACATCATGATATTCTTTACAAAATACTTAATAAACTCCTGTAACTAAATCTATTTACATCTTCTATTCCAGTATGGATGTAATATTTTAAAATAATTATACAATTATTTTACTCGCTGCTTTAGAATGCATGAATTTTAAGTTTTAAACAATGCAATTGCTGAAGTACATACGTTTTAAATCACTGTTAAGAAAGAAAAAAATACTGTAAAATAACAACACCAACAAATACATTTAAAGTACTTTAATTTACATTTATAGACTTTTTTTTTACATAACATTTACGTTCTTACACATGTTGTAACTATGCCTTTAATACTCTTTCAATGTGTGCCCTTGATATAAGTTTCTTTCTCAACAGCATCTGAAACAAATAATTTTCAAAACATTAAAATTCAGAGTAAAATATCATTATGGCTATAGGAGTTAAACAAAATTTTGTGTAAAAGAAAATAAGAGAATTTTTAATTTCTAACTTGGTATTGGTACTACTTTTATGTTAGTATATCAGGTGATAAATTGACAAAAATATTCCTTTTATAGCCCTACTTTGTGTTGAATTCATTTAATTTTAAATATAAACCCTTCACTTATTTCATTTAAAATACACAATTTTCATTAAATTACATACATGCCTTTTACTAATATCAGTTAAAATACAGAAAAAATAAATAAAAAATTCTCGCACTGTCTTTTTAAAGAAGTTTTATAAAAACAAAAATTTATAAAGAAGACTACAAAGCAAAATATTTAATTTCATGATCAAAGTATTATTTCTAATTTCCATAGCAAAAAATAAAAGCTGTCACTGACGAGAAAAAAATTGCGGTTGGCAGGATTTGCACCTGGCAAACATAAAAATTCCCAATCTTTTTACTTAAATAAAAAAAAAATGTATGCATAAAAAATTACTTGAGAATTAACATATGTAAGAAAATTTGAATTGCTTTGCCATATTTAAGGTTATTCACATAATCAAATTTATTATGCTTTATTAAGGCTCCCAGTTAACGTGCATCTTCTATTTCCCCCTTGATTGGAACTTTTATCTTAAACAGCTTATTTGTAAGTTACGTCATCAAGATCATAATTAAAATTAATTTAAAAAATATAAAATATTAAAAGCTTTTTTAATCTAAACAAAGTGATTTTCACTTTACATGAATGTAAAAAAGAAGAAAAAGCCAGCTTTTAAAAGTTTAGCCTTTCAGTCTCAGAATTTTGAGAGTAACTTTTCCAATTTAATTTAACACCAATGTTTGCTGTATATCATGTCTCTGTTCAAATTATTTTTCAGTTGCATTTGACTATTTTCCAAAACTAGTTAAAAAAAAAAAAAAAAAAAAAAATACAAAGAGTTTTAATCAATAATCCCTGCAGTTTAAAAACAAATTTGGATTGTGTTATAGATCCCATCTACATAGTATTGTTTGTGAAGTATATAAAGGATGCAATTTTAAAGGAACAAATTATTGTGGTTCTGGCATTATTATAAATGTTATTTTTAAATCTTTCATTCTACAAAAATTGGTAATTTTTATAAAAAAATTAGCAAATTAACCCCCCCCCCGCCCCCCTGTCTTACAAAAGACGCTTTAGTATGATATCAGTATTAACATTTCGGTTAGAAACTGACCAAACAACATTTGCTCTGTTTCATTTTTTCTTAAATATAAATCATAGATTTTGGTCTCAGAAATTTTTTATAAAGTTACTTTCACTTTCTAAACCGGTTCTGAAAATGAAAGTGTCATTCTAAAAAATATCTGCAACTCAAATTGAAAAAGTAAAAAAGGTGCGATGTAGAGATGGAAACTCGGCTATCCAATACAAAAAAAAATTATATTAAAATGTCGAAATGCAAACGAGATATTAGAAAAATCCCTCCCCAAATGATTCACATTAGTTCTTGAGTGCCTTCGCTGGCAGGGACAGGAGCCTTAAGGTTCCCAGTTGACGTACATTTTCTATCACTTCGCCCCTCCCCCTTTGATTGGAACTTTTATCTTAAACAGTTTATTTGTAAGTTGCGTCGTCATGATCATAATTAAAATTAATTTAAAAAATATAAAATAAAAACTTTTTAAATTTCTCAAAAAACAAAATGATTTTCACTTTATATGAATGTATTCTAAAAAAAGAAGAAAAAGCCAGCTTTTAAAAGTTTAGCGTTTCAGTCTCAGAATTTTGAGAGTGGCTTTTCCAACTTAATTTAATACCAATTTTTGTAATATATCATGTCTCTGTTGAAATTATTTTTCAGTTGCATTTGACTAATTTCCAGGAGAACTAGTTAAAAAAAAATAATAATACAAAGAGTTCAATCAATATCCCTGCAGTTCAAAAACAAATTTGGATTGTGTTATATATCCCTCATCTACATAATATTGTTTTTTAAGTATATAAATGATGCAATTTTAAAGGAACAAATTATTGTGGTTTTGGCATTATTATAAATGTTATTTTTAAATCTTTCATTCTATAAAAATTAGCAAATTACCCCTCCCCCCCCCCCTCTTTCAAAAGACGCTTTAGTATGATTTCAGTATTTAACATTTTGGTTGGAAACTGACTTCAAACAACATTTGCTGTGTTTCATTTTTTCTTATATATCACAGAAAATGTTACCCCCACATATAATATTAAAACACTTAGCTGTGAGATATCAAAATAGAAAATACAACATCTAGCAATTGTTTGTTTAGAGTAGGCTACTAACAGGGCTGCAAAAAAGCCGGCTAAAATTTTAAAAAAGCCACGCCGGTGGCTTTTACTGGTTTTAACCGGCTTTTTTTGGCCATAATTGGCTTTTATACAATGAAACATTGTAATTATACACTACACATTTTAAAGTGCTTTTAATTAGTTTTAATGACATTTAATTGATTTAGAATTTAATAAGTAACCCAATTTCTCAATAATGAAGACATTAATACTGGAATAAAACTTAGATGGTTTTGCGAGTGATTTGTAGTTAGAATTGCAAATATGTTAGGTAAATTTGAAAAGCGCCATACCAACTGCTTTATCTGGTTTACACTGACTGACCCTTAACCCCCCCCCCACCCCCCGAATTTTTTCATTTTTACAGCTTTATAAAATTAAAGAGGACAATGGTTACTTAGTTACATGCTTTATTACTTAATTAATTTTAAGAACTATTAATGTACAAGTCTTATTTTATTTCTAGTAAACATTTAAAATTATGCATAGTCATAATAAAAACGTCATTTTCTCACTATTAAAAATATTATGAATAGCATATGCATGAATATGCTTAGCAACAAGCTTTTCAAAATTTTATTTAGAGAAATTTTATTTATTTTTTTGGAGTCTAACTTATATTCTTTTCAATATTTATGTATATATTTTTTCAGACATAATGCCTTCACAGTTGCTTTCTAGCAGTTATAAAGACTTAATTATTTGAGAAAATTTAATAGAAATTTATAATTTAGTCAGTAGAAAATATATATAAACGTATTATAAATTAATTGATCCAAATTTAAAACGAATTAGCTGTAAACCAACTTTAAAAAATAAAAACCGGCTTTTTTTCAATAAAAGCCAGCTTTTTAAAAGTGGTTACCCCCCTCCCCCCCCCCCAAAAAAAAAAAAAAAAAAAAAAGCCGGCAAACCTGGTTTCTCACCAAAATGACACCACAATTGAACGCATATAATATATAATTTTCAATTCCCACATATTTAGTTTTGATATAACTACCAAGTCTAAACCCAAACCAAAACTACATTTTACTTTAAGTTTTAGATTCTCAATATACATGTTAATAAATAATAATTAATTTTCTCAATATATTTATTAATGAAAATTATAAAACATGGATTTTCACTTACTTATAAAAGTTGTTTTCGACTAAATTTGTTGAAAAAAATTGTTTATATTTTCTTTGTAAAGTTTAATTTAATTAATATATAGATACATTTGAACTAAAAATAGTTAAATGTTTTTTTATGATTATCATTTGATTACATTAAAATTGCAGTTATGTCAATAAAAAAAAATCAATTGTAATTTAATTATAATCAATTAAAAAAAATCAATAAAAAAAATCAATTATAATTTTGCTGCAGAAAAGTATAATTAAAGAATATATAACAGGGAGATACAAATATGCATAGACTTGATATGAATTTTTATTGTTATGGACCCTTATTCAGAAATACTTAAAAAAAAAAAAAAAAAAAAAAAAAAAAGAAAAAAAAAACTTACCAATTTTGAAATTTAATTTCTTTAACATTTTATGTATAACTGAGCTTTGAATGCTGGATGTTTGCAGTATCTTTTTAACCTTCATTTATCCATGCTGGGACTTTTTGGATCCTACAGTTTGTGCCTACAAAAAATAAGTAAAATAACTGAAGATACAAAAGTCAAATCAATTCAAAATAAAATTTAATATAAATGATCACACGTGGCATTAAGCAGCTTCTATTATCTTTACATTCGATCTAAACAAATTCAAAGAAATTAAAGTACTTCTCCATTATTCCATCGCAGGGTTCATTTATTTTTAATCAATTTAGTTTTAATCGTGATTTAAATCAATGGATTTTTTTTTTAATTATGTTTAAATAAATTCAAGATGTAAACAAACATATTAATGTTTTTAAATATATTTAGTTTTATATAATACAGATAATGAATCAGTTTTTAGAAAGATAAGGCTTTTAAGCTTTATAAGATTAAAATTTTTGTCAAATAAAGTACAATGTAATAGAAAAAATGGTTTCAAATTTAATTTGAATCAAATTGTAAAATAAACTAGCAACAGTAAGGAAATCTAAGCAGGAATATATTAAATATAGGAATATTTATTTTGATTACTTAATATAGTATTTAGAAAAACTTCTGCAAGTTTAAGTAAAATAAAATTATATGACTTTGCTCGTTACAAACAAGCATTGTGACTAACAGATTAATTATCCCATCTTTTGCATTATGCAAGAGAGAAACTAACAAGCTGTGAGAAAATAATCAACATTATTGTTTGCTTAAAAGAAATTCTTGACTTTAGTGATACCTATTACATTAAAATTTGAACCATTAATTTTCATGTCTGTGTATATAATTTTATAAATAAAGTCATAAAATAATAATATTGATTGAGGTTTAAAAAAAAATAAAATAAAAAGCTCTACCCATTGACAACTTTTCATAAAAAAAAAAAAATAATAATAAAAACTATTGTATCTTAACAAACTGTATGTAATGCCTAATAAACAAATGGAGGTACTTTTCCGTTATACAGACATCACTGTCGCCAAGCATAATAGTTGGCACAAAATGAAAATCACGTGAATTGAAACATTTGAAAAATTAAAGAAAAAATTGATAGTACAGTGAGCATTTTAAAAATATAACATTTGAAAATTACAGACTTTTTCAAACTATTTTATAAAATCACAAATATATACTTAAAATAAGTGAATAAATAACTGTTATTCAATAAAGTAATAAAATAAAACTCATATTAAACTTCTGGCATAAAATTACAAATATCTTAGAAATATCGCATGGTTATTTTCAATAAAAATCCCTTTCACGATCAGGGTTGAAATAATTAGCGCATTGGAAAAGCCCCACTTTTTAAAGTGTCAGCTATCAATAACTTTAAACAACAAAATTAATGAAAACAGAAAAAGGAATCTTGGATATTTGACCCTTTTCATTAAAATTTAAAAAAAGTTATTCTATCCCAACAAACTCCAATTTTAAAATTTGTAATACACAGTAAACAAATGGAAGAATGAAGCCATTGGACACCCCCCCCCCTCTCCCCTGCACAAAAAAACCAAAATAAAACAAAAACAAAAAATTTGGAAAAGACTCACTCACTAAAGTTTCAGCTATCAATAATGTTAAACAATAAATTAACAATATCTTAAAACAGAAAAAGAAATCTTGGATATTTATTTGTTTACATTATTTTCTTAATTATCTCTATCGGCTAGTGAATGTTTGTAATGGTCAGTTGAAATGAATCTATTGTAGGTAACTATGAATCACAAATTTTTCAAGCTCTCTCTCATTTAATATCATAGTGCCACCATTTAAAAGCTTTACTCTTATGTTAATTAATGAAATAATTAGTAAACCAATAAAACACCATTAAAAATACAGAAAAAGGTCAAATTAAAAATTCCCTGATGACAAACACATATAAGATATCACATATAAGATGACATAAACACATCATATATAATATTATGGATTAAAATAACATCTGATATCAAGTGAATGTAACGCTAGAATCATATATCTTTGGCATTTAATCCTATTTTAGCCAAAGTTATTTTTATTGAAAGCAGTCGACAAGATAATGGAGGAGTACCGAAAAAGCTACCATCAAACTATAAAATTGAATGCCAAAATTACATGATCGTAGCGGCACATTTACTTGATGTCAAATGTGTTTATATCTGTTTTTAACGATGTTTTACTGATTTATTAGATATTTTGTTGATTAAAATAACAATTATGTTCTTAAACAGCAACAAAATGATATTAAAAGAGGAAAAACTATTGAACAAATTTTATGATGCATAGTTTCATATAATAGATTTGTTTCAATTGATATCGCTTAAACATTCACCAGACGAGAGGGACAGTTAAGAAAAATAATGTATTAAATATCCAAGATTTTTATTTCAGTTTTCAATAATAGTATATTGTAAAAGATATCGTTTAAAATTGATAGTTAGCAAATTAGTAAGCAGAGCTTTTCTGATTTTTTTTTTTTTTTTTTTTTTTTTTTTTTTTTTTTTTTTTAACTTCAATGATAACATTCTTACTTTTTATTTATTAGTTGTTGAAATTTTTTGGCAATAATTTTTTTTTAAGAAAAGTGATTGATGGGATAACAGAGAAGTACTGAAATTAATAATGAGTTTAGACATCCAGTTAAAATTATTACAAAAGTACCAATAAAAATAAAAAAATAAAAATGCTATGTCTGAAAAATGGTATTATTTACTTTCAGTTTTAAGATCATGTACACATGCAGACCCAGAAGCAGAATTTTCTGCGTCAGTCTGCAGCAAACTAAAATTTATCTGCGACTCAATAAGCCTACTATCATAAGAAATGGCAAAAACACTTAAAGTAATCAAAATTTCCCTTTATAAAGAAAATATAATATAAGGACACAATAAATACAATAAATCTAGCAACTTAAGCAAATTTCAGCTATTTTTTAACCCCAGCATTTCTTTTTAACTTGGTGGATTAATCTGCAAAGTTTAATATAATCTACAATGCCCGCTGCTGTGCTGCACTGTTTCTGCTACTGGGCTTGCAGAACTAACAAAATATATGGGATGGAGCAAGAATTTGAAAAAATTTTGCTACCAGACCTAGTGTTTACTACTGTAAACAGAAAATAAATACAGGGAAGAATACTTTAAATAAAATAAATGAAACAATGTGATTATTACATGATTCAAAAACATTTATTACTAAACAGGTGCAAATATTTGCACCTACATGATGTTTCAACTTGAGATATAGAGCGTTTCTTATATTTTGAACTATTTTTTCAAGAGAAATTGCATTAACATGTTTAGTATAGTAGTGATTGTTAAAAAAAAAAAATGTGATTTTTATGTATGGTAAACAAAGAAACATTAACTTTAAATGACTTTATGGATTAAAAATTTAAAAATCAGGTTCAATTGGAACATTCAATTGGATTACGATGATTGAATAACCTGTTTTCCTAAAGAAATAAGGAAGTTCTATGATTTTTTAAAGCTCTAGGGCACACGGATTTTGAAATACTGCAATACTGCGATTCGTCGAAGATTTTTATGAGATATTTTTACAAAAATAGGGGTACATTTCACTATATTAAAAAAAGAAAGCAAGGTGTATTTTGCCAATTTTAAAAAGACAGGTGCAGCGTCTTTAAATAATGACTTAGAGGGAACACAGACAAGGCTAAAATGTTATTTATAATGAAAAACAGATGAAATAAGCTATTCTAAAAATCTTTTCTTTGAAAATACGACAGATTTTAAACACATCAAAACAACAAACAACACAGAAATGCAACATAAAAACCCAATAGAAAGCAACTGTGACACATTTTTTAAAACGAAGAATTAAAACAGTGTACTTTATCTTTTTTTCAGGGTTGCTGTGTGTCTCACTGAACTCCCCCCATCCAAAAAACAGCAAGCTAAAAACCAGCTATATATACTTTTTTAATACAGTATATATGTATAAATGAAGGCAAATTGAAGCTGTTAAAGTGTCACACAGGGTCCCCAACTGGATCTTTGCTATTGGGCCACATGTAGGCTTAGTTAGAAAATTTAAAAATCCTTATCTTATACAAAATTAATTTTATAAGCAGGTTATTCTTGGAATGAAATATACTTTACGAGTATTTTTATCAGATTTTTTAAAGATAAATAAATTTAATGGTTAAATAGATTTAAAAGTTGAATTTAAAGCTTTATGAATATTTTTACTTGTTCATCATCACCAAAATGAATGTTTAATGTATTTTTATATCTAACACAACACCCAAACAATGGGTCATAAACAATGATTTGATGACTCACGAAATGATCTATCTTTAAAAATAATACTATTTCAGTAAAAATATAATGAACAAAGGTTTGTTTTACGATCATACAACATTATTACTTCGAGTATTTATATGAAAAATGCTTATAACTGTTTATATGTTTTCTATGAAAGTTTGCCTGTCTCATGGTATAGATTACGACAAAAGCCTTATATTTTAGTGCAAAACTCAAAAGTTCACTCTAAAAAGTTAAGATTCGAAAGTTTACTTACCTTTAGGATAAATTCAATCCTCATTAAAAGTAATAAGTAATAGAACACAGTTGTTTAAAAAAAAAATCTTTCGTTTAAACAACAACCGGACAGAGCAGTTGAAGTCAGAATTTCTTGCGCATGCGTACAGGTGACACGGATGTTCTCAGGACAACACCGGACGATCGTGGATGGTTCGTCCGGATTCTGGCGTCCTGCGAACGTCCAAATTAGTCTCTGTACAGGATCTGACGGGTATCGGACCTCTCGGCTCTATATAGGACCATATAGGACGTCCGGAGGCAGTCTTTGGTTGTATGGGAATTTATGGAAATACCAAAGCTATTTCAAAAGTAATGGTTGAAAATCAATGGTGACAGTTTCTGCTATAACATAGGTTATATTTTATGTTGCTGTCACTACCATCTGAGGGTTGCAAAAGCAAAACATGTTCTAATTTGCGTTTTTTGCACAACTGAGGGGTCTAACACTTTGAAGTATGGCATGGTACTTACTTACAAGATGCAGCTGCTTTCTAAGGACAGTCGAAAGAAAATTCCAAAATAAAAAAAATGAAGTGAGTGAAAAGCGTTATAAATTACAATTTTAAAGCAAACTTATAAATTACCAAACCGATTAAAACTAGTATGTTGTGGCCATCACAAAACTTTCTTCTATATAAATCACGTCAATTAAATCATTTAAATAGTACAAGAAATAACGATTTAGCACCAATTCATATCAAAGTATATCTGAATTTGAAGTTGGATGAAAATTCGCGCATTAGTTCTTGAGATAGAGCTATAGCTGAAATTCTGAAAAAATGCAGCATAGCAGCGCCACCTGTTGAGCGATTTACACCAAAAGTAAACAGCACTAAACGATATCAAGGTATACCTGAATCTGAAGTTTGTTGAAAATCCAAGCATTAGTTCTTGAGATAAAGCTATTGTAGAAATCGCAAAAAATACAGCATAGCAGCGCCACCTGTTGAGCTATTTACACCAAAAATTAAACAGCACTAATTAATACATCAATTCATGTCAAGGACTAACTAAATCTGAAGTCTGATGAAAATCCGTGCAATAGTTCTTGAGATACAGCTCTTGTGGAAATCGTGAAAAATGCAGCACAGAAGCGCCACCTGTTGAGCGATTTACACTAAAAATTAAACAGCACTAATTTATACATCAATTCATGTCAAGGACTAACTAAATCTGAAGTTTGATGAAAATCCGTGTAATAGTTCTTGAGATACACCTCTTGTGGAAATCGTGAAAAATGCAGCACAGCAGCGCCACCTGTTGGGCGATTTGCACCAAAACTTAAGCTGCACTAATTTATATCAGGGACGAACTGAATCTGAAGTTTGATGAAAATCCGTGCATTTTTTCTTGAGTTAGAGCTATTGCGATAATCATGAACAATGCAGCATACCAGCGCCACCTGTTGGGCGATTTTCACAAAAAAGTAATCAGCACCAAACTATATCCTGGACTAACTGAATCTGAAGTTTTATGAAAATCCGTGCAGTAGTTCTTGAGATACAGCTATTGCAGAAATCGTTAAAAATGCCGCATAGCAGCACCACCTGTTGGGCGATTTTCACCAAAAACTAATCAGCTCCAGTTTATATCAAGGTCTAACTAAATATGAAGTTTTGTGAAATTTCGTCCATTAGTTCTTGAGATAGAGTGCCCACAAAATGTGTGTCACATGCAGACAGACAGACGGACGGACAGACAGACAGACTCACAGACAGACATTTTGTAAAAACATGTTTTTTGGAATCTCTGACTCATAAAACGTGTAAATCCGTCGAAAACTGGAATTCGAAAATTTTCATGAAACCAATACTTTCTTCTTGTAAAGATAGAAGAAAGTAAAAATAATGATGACAAATTTTGGTGATAAGAACCTGCTCAAACATAAGCTATATTTTATGTCTGTTCCACTACAACCAGAGGGTTGCATGAGCTAAAAACTTTCTAAATTGCGATTTCTGTGATACTGAAAAGGCTAGAAATTTTAAATATGACATGGTAGTTACTTATAAAATATAAATGCCCTCGAAGGAACGTCGAAAATAAATTCGAATTAAAAAGGGGTGAAGCGAAGGGGAGGTGCGAAAAGCATTCTAAAAAAGTTCTAAATTACGATTCTATGCAATTTCAGGGAATATAAACCGATTATAAAAGTAACAGTTGCAAATCAATGGTAACAGTCTCTGATCCTACACAGGGTATATTTTATTCCGGTGATTCTACAACCTGGGGTTCACTGGAACAACACACGTTCTAAAGAAGGGGTTTAAAAGCTTTTTAAATTACGTTTCTGTGGTATATTAGGAAATAACAAAATGATTTCAATATTAATGTTGGCAAATTAATGGTGACAGTTCCTATTTCAACATAGCCCTTTTTGTTGAGAGAGGTGGTAGGACTTGGAATTTGACATGATAGTTAATTTTAAGATGTAAGAAGATGGTTTCTAAAAAATTCAAGACTTCAAATGAATACTGAAATGAGCGTATTAATTGAGCATAAAAGTTTCGAAATATTTTCAAAATTATCATTTATTTAGTTTTATTTCGTTTTATTAATTTAAGTCTCATTTTAGCCTAATGCAGTGTAATAATGATGTTTAATCAAACTGTGTTTTAAATAGTAATTTTTCAATTATTCCTAAAAGTAATAAGTACCTTTTAATAAAAAAGCCTTTTAATAAAATAAAATATTACCTTTTAAAAAAAATAAAACTTTTGTTAATACCTTTTAATAAAAATTAGACCTATAAATATCACATGGCATATTTCAAATAATACGCGAGCAAAGCCTCGGGGTTTGCTAGTATATTGTCAAAATACATTGTTTTAGTGCAAAAAAGGGCTACGATACTTAATGACTTACTGACGTAAATTAATACATATTCAGTAAGGTTAATTAACTATTAATTCGCGTGTATTGAGAATGAGAAGGGTCTATTTATCATTATAAAGTGTAACAGTTTTGGATGTGTAATATAGATCTATTTAAATAGAGAACATAAAATACTAGATAGCTTTGTTAGGCTTTAAAAACATACACACATTTAAAGTCGCTTTGTTCGTCCATTTTTAACACACTAATATTAATATTAAATTACATATTAATATTAAACAGTTTCATTCGTTAATATAGTTTCTATCGATGCTGGATTTAATTAAGTTTCGTGTTCGCCCCAGGTCGGTGGCTCACGACAAATATTCCATCTTGTGCTGCGTTTGTAGCCTTGCCAACATATAATAGTGAAAATTTTCCAGACTGGGTATCGTTCCACGTGGTTTAGTTGGTAGAACGTCAGTGCGCTATACTGATGGCCTGGGTTCGAGTCCCGGCATGGAATCTCTTTCACTGTGTTGGCCTTTGCGCCTCTGAAGCAATTATTTTGAAATTTTATTTTCATTTGAAATATTGTATTCAAGGCAAATGTTTTTCTCTGGAATAATTTCCATGTATTAATATGAAATTAATTTACTAAGAAATATTTGTAGAATATAAATAAAATGATATACAGGGTCACGCAAGCAGTTACAACATGGCCATCTATGGGTGATAATTTCTGGAAATGTAATTTCAGTAGTTTTAAGAGTGTTTTACTTTCTCTCTATTCTAAAAAAACTTACTTACGCTGTCACCGCCGCCGCCGGTTTTGAATTTTTTGTGACCGGAGGTCTTTCTCCGTTAATATTAAGAAAAATATCGCATACAAAAATATGCAAAATCGGCGGTATTATACAGGAATGTTTGATAAACACGCTGGTGCAGACAGTTTTCAAATCGAAGAATTATTTTAAGAGATATTTAATTCTAAAGTTGGACAAAATCGTTCCCTTAAAAAAGTTTTATAGGAGCAAAAACTATACATGGGAATTAATTCATTTTTAGATCATTTTATGCGTTAGAATTTCTCGGTGTGCAGACTATATTTATTTTTTTAATTTGACTTATTTTTTGAGGTTTTATTCCTATTTTAAATTCTAATTTTCGGCATTTCGTGAGATATTTTTTACTTATTTTAGAAAATGGTATTAATTTAAACTGTTGCCATCTGTATAAACAGCGCAAACAATAATGTTTGCTTCAAATTAAAAACTTATTTACACGTGACTATTATAAACAGAAAGAAAAACTTTCAAATTAGAATTAAATAATTACGTATAAAAAGCAGGAAATTATTGAAAACTACTTCATAAAACTACATTTACACGTGAATTTTAAAAGAGAAAGGATATTGTAAAATAATAAATTCATTAACATGCGTTAGAAGTCTTAAATAGCAGAAATTACGTCACATTACACTTATTACGTAAAATGAACAAAAAATAATATTGCAAAACAGTTTAAATTTAAAAATTGCGCGAGACATTTATTTGATATTTAAGATGATCTTTTCAACTATTTTTGTTAGGACAGCGCAAATAATATTTCATTTCCAACAAAAGTATTTTCACGTGAATATTAAAAACAGAAAAAAAAGTTTTGGGAAAATTACGTCAGATTAAAAACGATACATTTAAAATGTCTTATTTAAAAGAACTTTTCTTTCGCATTGTTTAAAAATACCGGGAGACAAAGACTCTGTTTACTTAACTCATTTTATATTAGCTTATTTTGAAATGTTTAACTGATTTTATTTAATCAAAGACGAAAACAGTCATTGTATCTTTTAACAGTAGCTGATTTTTCCTTAAAATTCCCCAATCAAAGAGAAATGAATAGAAACCCGTTTATAGGGAGATCGCCACTGTTTTTTAAATTATAATTCAATATTTCAAAATCTTTTTAAAGCCGATCAAATTAACGTTCATTTAGAATCTGCGGTGTCTGAACGGGGGTTGGCGAGTGTAGCTCGTAGGGGACCGATCCCCGTAGTTAACTAAATTTTAGCTGAATAGTTGCATGTAATAAAGGTACTAGGTAAACTACAGGGCTGTACAAAAGTATTCAAGTATGTTTCCATCTAGTACCATAAATTACTGAAAGATGAATTTCAACCTGTTATACATTTTCTTCCTAAACTAAATTTCCACATTATATAGTATATATATCAACCTACAGATCATATACAGGGCTGTTCAAAAGAATTGGAATACATATTTGGCTGTAGACAGTAACTACTGAAATCAGTTTTTTCAAATGTTTTATGCGTTTTATAAAATGTTTACTTAGTTATCTTATTTACCTTATTTCCCTAAATAACGAAGTTGTGTTAAAGCATTCAGGAAGTGTTGGAAAGTGTTTCATAATCTATGCTTTACGCATGATTTTTCTTTCTTGTTTGTTATATGAACACCATGTTTGTATCAACAGTAAAATACACTTAAGAAAATTTAATAAATGCATAACCTACATATGAAATTCACATATCTTCTGAAAATAAACTACTTATTAATACGAGATAGAAGCTCGTTGAAATAAGTATTATACATGCATACGATATAGTAATAGAAGAAAACATTTTCTTTTTTTTTCAGGTGGGATGAAAGATCAACTAAACATCTAATTAGTTCCATTTATCTAAAATTCTAAATCGAAATTACATTAAAATAAGAGAAAGCAAAACTCTGTCAAAGCAGTAATCTAACAGAGTGAAGAAACTACGGGGCCGGTTAACTGTCAAATTAAAAAGAGGAGGGGGTATTGAGCTGTTTTCTGATTTCACATACTGTATTTTTTATTTCATTTTACTACCAGTATCCGATTTTTGCGTACCAGTAACCAGAACTTCACGGACCAGTACTATTACGCGTACCATAGTGTGAGAACCCCTGATCTAGATATATATAGACTGTAAAAAAAAGATATATGTTCCCCAGTCAATGAAAATGTATAACCACAAACGAAAATGTACAATAACCTATTCCGAGTCACTCATAATTTCGAAAAATTTTCTTTATCTTTAGAAACCTTGGAAACTAATCTGTTTTCATTATTTCAAGAAACATTTATAAAAAAAAGTTTATTTTGTTGTTCTGTTTTATTCTGTATTTTACAGGAAAAGAAATACAGAGTTTGTCAGGGGAGAAAGGCTGTAAAAATATTAAATTCTATTTGGTGGAGTAAGAAGATTGCTAGGAAAAGAAAGTATAATATATACAATTCTATTGTAAAGAGCATATAGTTATATGGAGAAGATGGGTGGAGAGTTATAGAGACAGAAATAAATAAATTAGTGGCTGTAGAAATGGATGCCCTAAGAATATCATGCAGGTATTAAGAGTAGAAAGAATAAGAGATAAAAGAATCAAGGAAATGAGGAAAATAAAGGGAACCATGTTAGATGATATTAAGAAAAAGCAATTAATTAGGTATGGTCTTGTTAAATCAATGGGTGGTGAAAGACTACCCAAAATCGTATTTAATTATAAAACAAATAAAATAAAAAAGAAAAGTGCCCAGCTAAACTGATGGCATTGAGCTTACAGGCTATTCACACTAATTGTATATTATACTCTTATTTTAAAGAATAATGCCCCTCAAAAAAATAACTGAAGGGGAATTAGTCCCCGTTTCCCCCTTTATACTTAACCAGTGAACCTCCAAATCTAATCAGGGAAGCTCCTTATCATAATAAACCGGTATACCAAATTTGGAGCAAATCGAATAATCCTGCAAAAAAACCACATATCTAAATTAAGGGGGTGGACTAACCCCGTTTTCCCCTCTTTATCCTTAACCAATGAATCTCCAAAACGAATCAGGGAAGCTCCTTAACATAATAAACCCGTATACCAAATTTGGAGCAAAGCGAATAATTCTGCATGAAAAACCCGTTTATATAAATTAAGGGGGTGGACTAGCCCTCTTCCCCCTTTATCCTTAACCAATGAACCCCCAAAACTAATCAGGGAAGTTCCTGAACATAATAAACCGGTATACCTAATTCGGAGCAAATCGAATCATTCTGCATGAAAAACCCATTTACCTGAATTAAGGGGTTGGACTAACCCCGTTTTTCCCCCTTTATCCTTAACCAATGAACTCGCAAAACTAATCAGGGAAGCGCCTTATCACAATGAACCTAGGAAAAAATTTTGAAGCAAATCGGATGTTTCTATCAAGAGTTATCGCGTTACGTACATACATACACACATACATACATATGCACATACATACATACAGAACGGGCGGGCACATTAGCTCTCAGGCTTTGATAGCCTGTGAGCTATCCTTAACCAATGAACTCTCAAAACTAATCAGGGAAGTTCCTTAACATAATAATCCGGTATACCAAATTCGGAGCAAATCGAATGATTCTGCATGAAAAACCCATTTATCTGAATTAAGGGGGGTGGACTAACCGCGTTTTTTCCCCTTTATCCTTAACCAATTAACTCTCAAAACTAATGAAGGAAGTTCCTTAACATAAAAAACCGGTATACCAAATTCGGAGCAAATCGAATGATTCTGCATGAAAAACCCATTTATCTGAATTAAGGGGGTGGACTAACCCCCTTTTCCCCCTTTATCATTAACCAATGAACCACCAAAACTAATCAGGGAAGTTCCTTAACATAATAAACCGGTATACCAAATTCGGAGCAAATCGAATGATTCTGCATGAAAAACTCATTTATCTGAATTAAGGGGTTGGACTAACCCCGTTTTTCCCCCTTTATCCTTAACCAATGAACTCTCAAAACTAATCAGGGAAGCGCCTTATCACAATGAACGTAGAAAATTTTTTTTAAGCAAATCGGATGTTTCTATAAAGAGTTATCGCGTTACGTACATATATACATACATACATACATACATACATACATACGTACATACATACATACAGAACGGGCGGGCACATTAGCTCTCAGGCTTTGATAGCCTGTGAGCTATCCTTAACCAATGAACTCTCAAAACTAATCAGGGAAGTTCCTTAACATAGTAAACCGGTATACCAAATTCGGAGCAAATCGAATGATTCTGCATGAAAAACCCATTTATCTGAATTAAGGGGGGTGGACTAACCGCGTTTTTTCCCCTTTATCCTTAACCAATTAACTCTCAAAACTAATGAAGGAAGTTCCTTAACATAAAAAACCGGTATACCAAATTCGGAGCAAATCGAATGATTCTGCATGAAAAACCCATTTATCTGAATTAAGGGGGTGGACTAACCCCCTTTTCCCCCTTTATCATTAACCAATGAACCACCAAAACTAATCAGGGAAGTTCCTTAACATAATAAACCGGTATACCAAATTCGGAGCAAATCGAATGATTCTGCATGAAAAACTCATTTATCTGAATTAAGGGGTTGGACTAACCCCGTTTTTCCCCCTTTATCCTTAACCAATGAACTCTCAAAACTAATCAGGGAAGCGCCTTATCACAATGAACGTAGAAAATTTTTTTTAAGCAAATCGGATGTTTCTATAAAGAGTTATCGCGTTACGTACATATATACATACATACATACATACATACATACATACGTACATACATACATACAGAACGGGCGGGCACATTAGCTCTCAGGCTTTGATAGCCTGTGAGCTATCCTTAACCAATGAACTCTCAAAACTAATCAGGGAAGTTCCTTAACATAGTAAACCGGTATACCAAATTCGGAGCAAATCGAATGATTCTGCATGAAAAACCCATTTATCTGAATTAAGGGGGGTGGACTAGCCACGTTTTTCCCCCTTTATCCTTAACCAATTAACTCTCAAAACTAATGAAGGAAGTTCCTTAACATAATAAGCTGGTATAGCAAATTCGGAGCAAATCGAATGATTCTGCATGAAAAACCCATTTATCTGAATTAAGGGGGTGGACTAACCCCCCTTTTCCCCCTTTATCATTAACCAATGAACCACCAAAACTAATCAGGGAAGTTCCTTAACATAATATACCGGTATACCTAATTCGGAGCAAATCGAATGATTCTGCATGAAAAACTCCTTTATCTGAATTAAGGGGTTGGACTAACCCCGTTTTCCCCCCTTTATCCTTAACCAATGAACTCGCAAAACTAGTCAGGGAAGCGCCTTATCACAATGAACCTAGAAAAAATTTTGAAGCAAATCGGATGTTTCTATCAAGAGTTATCGCGTTACGTACATACATACATACATACATACGTACATACATATATACAAAACGGGCGGGCACATTAGCTCTCAGGCTTTGATAGCCTGTGAGCTATCCTTAACCAATGAACTCTCAAAACTAATCAGGGAAGTTCCTTAACATAGTAAACTGGTATACCAAATTCGGAGAAAATCGAATGATTCTGCATGAAAAACCCATTTATCTGAATTAAGGGGGGTGGACTACCCCGTTTTTCCCCCTTTATCCTTAACCAATTAACTCTCAAAACTAATGAAGGAAGTTCCTTAACATAATAAACCGGTATACCAAATTCGGAGCAAATCGAATGATTCTGCATGAAAAACCCATTTATCTGAATTAAGGGGTTGGACTAACCCCGTTTTTCCCCCTTTATCCTTAACCAATGAACTCGCAAAACTAATCAGGGAAGCGCCTTATCACAATGAACCTAGAAAAAAATTTTGAAGCAAATCGGATGTTTCTATCAAGAGTTATCACGTTACGTACATACATACATACATACGTACATACATACATACAGAACGGGCGGGCACATTAGCTCTCAGGCTTTGATAGCCTGTGAGCTAAAAAGGAGACGAGGAAGACCACGAAAGAACTTTCTGAATGATATTGAAAAGTGATGAGGGATAGAGGTCTGGATGAGAAATGGACCCTTGATCGGAAGAACTGGAATAGTCTATTATAGATTTTAAGGATGACGGCATCTGACACCATAAGCCGAGTTTATATATGTTTAACCACCTGCATATGACTCCGTAAACATCGCAGTGATGGAGTAATTAAGAACTTTAAATGGACTCAGTTATAACCGCTCTTGAATTCCATCGTCATCAATACCTCACTGCCCACTGTCGCGAGGGAGATACTATGTTCTCCAGCACAGATGGTTTTGTCTTGTATATGCTCAAACAGGCACCATCTTCTCTTTTTGTTGCCGGCGGGTTCAGCTCCAACTGAACACCGTATTTTTTAAGACTTTAACACTAGAACGCCCGATGGAGTCGTTTCGACTCCAAATGCTCCTAAAACACCCATATCTCTGAGAAATTTTGATTTTTTTCCCCCCGCTTCCTTGACTTTTATTATTTTTATAATCTCTATTTATTCTGAAATTTATAAATTATTTGCACATTTAATAAATTGATAATGAGGCATTACCCCTAGAACGCCCAAAGGAGTCGAATCGACTCCAAAGTAAGATTTGTAAAATGCTTTCATTATTTTTGCGTAACATGACCTTGGGATTCATAATATTTTTATCTGTTATCAGGAAAGTAAATGTTTTTGCTCTTCTTTTCTCTACACCCCTTTTGTTGAGAAAAATGGTTAGTTCCATGCACCTGCTGAAATGATTGCGTACTGCTTGCGAAATTCTTTGTATCATTCGAATTGAATTTTTGTTTCAATTTTTATCAGTCTTGTGTTTCATCATAGCTAAGCAACTCCGTTTTTCCTTTTTATTAGAAATAAAACGTTATGTCACGGAAAAAATTTCTAACACCGGACGAAATAACTGCTCTATTACGAGAGCTTTCAGATAATGAATCTGAAGGTGGTGAGTTATCAGAAAATGAAAACGAAATTCAAGAAATTGGTATTGGAAATTATTCTTCATCAGATTCCGATACAAATGAAGATGCGATAATTATTGCATCTGAAAGAGATGGAATTCATGTCGCTCCAGATGGCACACAATGGAAAATTTGTGCAAATAGGAAAGTTTCTGGAAGATATCCGAAGCAAAATATCATGTGTCAGACTACTGGACCAACTATTTATGCTAAGAAATTCGTGAAATCTGAAAGCGTTTTGAGTGCATGGCTGTTATTTGTAGATAAAAAAATGCTGGAACAAATACAAAGATGCACAGAAACAGAGAGGCAAGACGTGTTCTTGAAACCGATAGCTGGACAGTTACGTTAGACGAGCTGTATGCCTTTATTGGAATTTTGTATGCCCGAGGTGCATGTGGTGCAAATGGAATTGATATTCATTCTTTGTGGTCAAACTCATGAGGTTTGAATTTTTGCACTGAAACTATGGGAAGAAATAGATTTTGTGAAATTTTACGCTTTTTGAGATTCAATTTGAAATCTACCAGATCTATACGCTTAAAAACAGATAAATTTGGAATGATATCTGATATATGGAATAGATTCACTGAAAACGGTATTGCCTGTTTCAAGCCTGGTGAAAATATAACAATAGATGAACAGTTATTTCCAAGCAAAACGCGTTGTCCTTTCACGCAATTCATACCTTCAAAACCGGATAAATACGGACAAAAGAATTGGCTTGCAGTAGACCTTCGAACAAAGTACTTACTGAATACGTTCCCTTATTTAGGCAAATGTGAAGAACGGCCTTCAGATCAAACTTTATCAGAATATGTAGTTAAGCGATTTATGCAGCCATTTCTAAACAAAGGCATTAACGTCACGGTTGATAATTATTTCACGTCACTGCGTTTGGCTGAACAACTGAAAAAGAAAGGTACTAGTTTAGTAGGCACTATGAGAAAAACTAGGAGAGAAATTCCAAAAACTTTGAAAGATTCGAAAGATATATTATACGAAACAAAATTTCTAAAACACGAAGAAACCGGTACTACTCTAAGCGTGTATCAAGGAAAGAGAAAGAAAAATGTTATTATTCTTAGCACTCTCCACCCATTCATTGATATTGAAAACAACGAAAAGAAAACCCCAGAAACTGTTAGATTTTATAATGAAACTAAGTGTGGTGTTGACGTTATTAATCAAATGGCTAGGAAATATTCAGTGAAGGCGCCCTCCAGAAGATGGCCTGTGCATACTTTTTACTATCTCTTAGATTTAGCAGAAATAAATGCCTGGATCATTTATAAAGAAGTTACTGGAGAAACAAAAATATACATAATTATACATCTGCTAAAAATAAACCAACAAGAAAAAGACTCGCTGATACATCATCTGAAACAAAATCCCTAAAGAGAAGAAAATGCGAAGTAAAACTATGTAAAGGCAACATGACTTTCAATGATTGCATAACATGCAAGAAAATGGTTTGTGGAAAATGCTTGACCAAAACTGACTACACTTGCAAAAACTGTATTTCAGATTGAAAATTCGAAACGATTCTGTGAGTATTTCCTTTGAAAATATTTTTCCAATTTCTTAAAAATGCGTATATAAATATTGTTCTTTCAATTGTAAAATATATATATGAATCTTAAATTCAAATATAAATATTATATTCACAGTCTTCTATTCATTTCTATGCGTTTCGTTTATTTTTTCTCTTTTGAAACAGACAGGAGTCGAAGCGACTCCCGCGGGCGTTCTAGGGGGGAAATGGTAGCGGGCGTTCTAGTGTTAAGAAAGGGAACCGGGAGGGAGATCTATTCTCTACAGACTTGGCCTCCTCGTCTGAGCAGCTTCTCTGAGGCTATCAAATCTATCAATTAAAATAAAAAAAAAACATAATTGACAGTTTACTTTAGAATTCCTATGTGTGGTTTAAAGATACACGGAAATGATTTTGGGATTAATATTATGTAGTAATTAAGTTTAACCTCATGGTTAGCATGAGACAGAAACAATTGTATTAAGTATAAGTTAAAGAGTTAATTTTAAAGATGCCTTTGTACACAGAATTGTAAAATGTCATAAAGTAAAAGCGCGAAAAACAATTTAAGCAGAAGTGTTATCCTATAAAAGATTGCATGTTTGACACAAAAAAGAGTTTGCTCAGGTTACTGGAAAATGAAGCAGGTTAATTTTATTTCAAAACTAGGGGGTCTCCGCCCCCCTGTTCTCTACGCTCACCAACCCCCTGCGTAATCGCTTCTCGATTCCATTCGGTATCGCAAAGCAATCCCTATTTTCTAGCCCATCTTAGACGTAATTGTTTCGCGTTTCCATTTTGGATCTCTTCGCAATCCCTTATTAGGTAGATTTCGTATGAAATACTACCTATTGGGATCGTTCCTATGTTGGAATTTCTAAAAAATTTTGCAGATCTACACCGATCATGACCCCTAGAACCCAAAACCACTATCAGTAAAAAACTTTATCTATCTATCTATCTATATATATATATCACTTTTTTCTGGACACGATAACTTTCGTAATTCTGCACCAATCTCTTCCAAACTGATACATAAAATCAATGGGCATAAAATCTCGGTCAAGTTCGTTAATGGGTAAAATCGGACCAAGGGGAGGGAAATAGGGAGGGGTTTTGTGAAAACAGAAAACCCCCCATAACTTCTTAATTTTTGTACATATCAAATCAGTTTAAAGTTTTTATTGCTTCTAAAAATAGGGCCAAAAATTTACGTATCACAGATTTTTGATAAATTTAAAAATGGGCTCAAGGGGCGCAAAAAATAGGGTTTTTGGGAGAAAAAAATTCATAACTTCGTCAATTCTCAAGATATCAAATTCAATTAATTTTATTATAAATTTCCTTAACATTATCTAAAACTTTTATATTCACAAGTTTTTGATAGGAGCAATTCGTACCGCAAAAAAAATTAAAAACGAAAACAAAAAGGGCGTTTGAAGAAGAAAAAAATCCATAACTTCGTCAATTCTCAAGATATAAAATCCAATTAATTTTATCATGAATTTCCTTAACATTATCTACAACTTTTATATTCACAAGCTTTTGATAGGACCAATTCGTACTGCAAAAAAAAGTTAAAAACGAAAACAAAAAGGGGGTTTGAAGAAGAAAAAAATCCATAACTCCGTCAATTCAAAAGATATAAAATCCCCATGAATTTATCATATATCTTCTTAATATTGTCTACAACATCTATATAGACAAGTTTTGGATAGGACCAATTCTTAGAGCAAAAACAAATTAAAAATACATACCGGTTGAAGAAAAAAAAATTATCTTAGTAAGGGTGTATTCAAATCCAAACTGCTTATTTTCTGACTCATTTTACAATTTATTTTTTCTCTCAAAGGCTTCCAATTGGTACGTTTTCTTACTCAGAAACTGTATAATGTACCGTAATGGTCGATTTTCTGATAGGGGCAGAATATATATTTTAAAATGCTGTTAAAATGGGCATTTTGAACCGAATTTACCGAAGCGGATTGTGTTGGAAAAATCATTGTATTAAGGATGCGCTTAAATGCAAACTGCTTATTTTCGGACTGGTTTTTAAATTCATTTTTGCTCTCAAACGCATTTAATTGGTAGATTCGCTTATTCAGAAACTATATAATGTACCGTAATAATCGATTTTTAGATAGAGGCAGAATATATTTCAAAAAATGATGTCAAAGTGAGCATTTTGAACGGAATTTCCCGAAGCGATTGTGTTAGAAGCGAAAAATATTGTCCTTCTGAGAAAATAATTGTTTATATATCAAGTTTTAATTAATTGAACAAAAAATAAAAACACCGGCCGCTTATAAATCTCTTCAAAAATCACGTCAGCATGTTTCATATTTTTTTTTTTTATTAAAAATGAATCTGGAATTATGGCAGAAAATTTCGAGTTGTTGAGCATGGAAAAGTATTTTTTTTTAATGCCGCCCTAACATGATTCTGATAAAACCAGCTATTATATGAAAATGAAATAAAAACTCGTCAAGAGCGGCCAGATAAAATTGTTAAAGTGGATATATCTCTAATCATGATTTAGTTTTTGTTTGTGAAATTAGTATATTTGACTTCGAAATCTACCTCTGCCTGTAGGCCGGGCCGGCAGGGATTTTTTTCTATACATTCAATTTTTGGATTCCACTTGGTAAAAACACGCTCCTCCCCAACTCCTGACAATTTTATTTTCTTATCTCCAAGAGCATAATCATTAGAGCTTATAGAGTTTCATAACTATAAGAATTATTAAATATAAAATTATATATAAAGTGTTACGAATATTGTAAATAGTTAGTGTTTGTGCTTAAAAATAATGTAAATAGTTCAATTAAGCTCTATTCATAAGTTAACATTAGTTTTTGATGCATTGAAATATCTCAATTTGTTGAGTTTTTGCAAGCAAGTAAACCCTATTGCATTTCAATGGGACTCTACGGAAATTTGGCGAAATACTGGAAATAGCACTAAGTTGGCGTCAGTTTAAGCGACTAATTTTGGTCGACAAACTTGGCGATATAGCTCCCCCCCCCCTTGGTAACCCTTCTTATAGTGTCAGAAAGCTCTGACCAATCAGATGTGTTTCGTGGTATCTACGCAGATTTTCATTGGTCCATTTCTAAATCGTTACTTTTTTTTTACATATAGGAGAATGCAATAACTAGCGCACCAGATTAAAGTGGATCACAATAATTAAATATTACAAGTTGTTCCGTACCTGTAACAAACGTTGTAATTCTCCTTTGGCGACGGAACACCACACCCGCATCTATGCCTATTGGCAATCAATCCTTTTAATGTAACCCTTTCGTAGAACCCGGATCACGGGTTGAGTACGCATCAGTGTAAGAGGAACAACCTCTGCGGCAACAAGTCGCCATTAGCCTTCATTAAAACATTTATGTTAACTGTCCGCTAATTTCTCTTTTAATTTAGAACACCTCCGTACATTTTGGTCCTAGCGACCCGGAGGTAAGACCAGCGCAAACAAATTTAATTTAATTTATGTCAATTTCGTCAACAAGACGAAAGGATGGCAGACTCGGACATTACAGCACTAAATCGGCGGCGTGGCAACATCAAGGAACAGCTAACGAAGATCGTAAACTCCACCGAGGGAAAAAGCATCTCAATTGCGGAAACCAAGGCTCAACTAGAGCTCCTTCACAAAATCGAAGAAAAATTCGAGGTGATCAAACAGGAATACTACAAAATCATGGACGAAGAAATGATTGAGGAAGCGGAAGAACAACTCTCGCAATTGGATGAGGAGATACAGAAATTAGAGGTAAGCCTTAAATCATCTTTTCACAAACAAAATGAAGAAAAAAATAGTAAAATAGACAGCACGTCTGAATCAAAATCCCATGTTAATGATCACGTTATTGCCAGAGGGGTCAGCATAAAGCTCCCTAAAATTCCACTTCCGATTTTTAGTGGCAAATTTGAAGAATGGTCTACATTTAAGACCACCTTCAACGAATTGATCAATAGCAAACCTCATTTAACAGACAACGAAAAACTGTTTTATCTCAGAGGAGAATTAACGGGTGAACCGAAAGGTTTACAAACCTCAGTTGACACCTTTAGCTCACTCTTCAGAGAGCTGGAAGAGCGCTATGGAAACAAAAGAATTATTGTGGATTGCCAAATAAAAAATATAATAAATCTTTATGTAATCAAACAAGAGTCAGCTAAAGAACTGAGAAATCTTTTAGATCAGGAAAAAAAGAATTTGAGAGCGTTAAAGGTCTTGGAATTCGATAGAGACACCTTTTCAAACGCTATTTTGTTGAACATAATATTAGGAAAAATTGATCGAGAAACTCGTAAGCAATTTGAATTAACACTAAAGGATAAGGAAGTGCCTAATTTCGATGAAATTTTAGAATTTTTAGAGCGTAGATCCAAATTTTAAGTAGTATTACTTCTGCGAATGCTTCAAAAACCACCAATAAATCTTTACTTATCCGTACCACCAAACCACAAAATAAAATGTGCATTTTATGTAAAACAGAAAGTCACCCAATATATCATTGCGAGAAGTATAAAAGTATGAAACTAAGCGATCGTCTAAACATTGTAAAGAAAAAAAAGCTTTGTTTTAATTGCCTTAGTTTTTTTCATATAATTCATCAATGTACTTCAAAAAGCAGGTGTCTTGTTTGCAGCTCCAAACGTCATATTTCGTTGCACTCATCACCAGAATGTTCAAATTTATGAGCCGTCAAAATCTATAAACAATCTGGAGAGGCAATTAATAAAAATTTAGCTCTCGAAGATTCAGCGCAAAATGAAAATGTAGTTCATTCATTTTTTTCACATGAAAAGAGCCATAAAACTGTCTTAATAAATACTGCGATTGCTTATATAGCAGACATTAATGGTATAAATCAGCCTTTTCGTACAATCTTGGATAGTGCCTCACAGACTAATTTTATAAGTTTAAGAGCAGCTGAAACTTTAGGTTTGAAAAAACAATCAATTAACATTCCCGTTTCAGGTCTTAATAATTCACCGATGTCCTTGAAATCTAAAGTGAAGGCGTGTGTCTCTAATAATAAGAGAGGTGATTTGCGATGGAATCTGGACTTGTTGATCATCCCGAGAATCACAGATTTCACTCCTGGAAAGGAAATAAACATAAATAAATTAAACATTCCTTCGAACATCTGTTTAGCTGACCCACAGTTTTTTATTCCAAATAAGGTTGAAATTTTATTAGGTGCGGAACTGTTCTTGGAATTCTTAAAGGCAGACAAAATAAAGTTAGGAAATCACTTATATTTACAGGAAAGTGTGTTTGGTTATCTAATTTCTGGTTGTGTGTATAACAATGTAGTAAACAATACGAAAAAATATTGTTTCTTAACGAAAAATTTAGAAGCTTTAGATAACACATTGAAATCTTTTTCGGAGATAGAAGAGGTGGGAAATTTAAAACCTTGTGATAGCAAAGAGCTAGAATATTGCAATAGGCACTTCGATAAAACTCATTTTAGAAATTCGGATAGCAGATATGTCGTAGAAATGCCTTTCAAACCGGAAATTTCTGAGCCCAATTTAGGAAATTCAAAAATCGTTGCATTGAAAAGATTAAATTATCTATGGCAACGTCTAGATCGTGACCTTATAATGCGGAATTTATATACACAATTTCTTAATGAATATCAGTTGCTTAATCACATGCATGAAATAGAGGAAACTAATCAATTTGAGGACGGCTATTATTTACCCCATCACGGAATTTTACGACCATCTAGCGCGACAACTAAATTGCGCGTCGTATATGACGCAAGCGCAAAAAGTAGTAATGGATAGTCATTGAATGATTTATTGTGCAAGGGTGGTGTGCTACAAGACGATCTCTTTTCGATATTGGTTCGATTTAGAAAGCACATTTATGCATTCACCGCCGACATCAAACAAATGTTTAGAATGATAGAGATAAATCCGTCCCAATACAAATTCCTAAAAATTCTGTGGAAAGACAGTGCATCATCCCTGGTTAAGGTCTTTTAATTATCAACGGTCACATATGGAACGGCTTGCGCCCCATTTTTGGCCACCAAGGTCTTGCAACAACTCGCCTTAGAAAAGCAAAAGGCTTTTCCGTTAGCTTTCAATATTGTACTGAAAGATTTCTATATGGATGATTGCTTGTCGGGGTCATCCAATTTAGAGGAATTTAATTTAATGCAAGCAGAATTAACAAAACTCCTTCAGAGGGGGCGAATGATTTTGCATAAATGGTGTACTAATAAGGTCCAATCTACTGACAATCAGATATTTCCCTTGGATAGAAATTCAGAAGAAATAACGGTTAAAACTTTAGGCATGCTTTGGAATAGTTCTAGCGATACATTTACATACAAAGTCAACGTTAAAATAACAAGTACTTTCACCAAACGAGAGGTGCTATCGCAAATTGCCCGGCTTTATGACCCTCTGGGTCTCTTAGGGCCAGTGATCGCAAAGGCAAAGATATTCAGGCAACAATTGTGGTTGCTTAAATTACAATGGAATGATACTTTACCTTCGCAAATTTCCAAATGGGAAACCTTTATCGCAACATTACCAGAACTCGAGTCCATCAACGTACCGAGATGGTTCTTAAAGGTGCACGTCCAATCAGTGGTACTTAATGGCTTCGCCGATGCTTATTCAAAGGCATACGGTGCAGTTATTTATGTGCAAACTATATCTAACTCCAACGAAACGGTTAGTCACCTTCTTTGCAGCAAGTCACGAGTGGCCCCTACAAAGGTGATAACCGTACCCCGCTTGGAACTATCAGCGTGTCTTCTTCTTGCAAAATTAACCTGTAAGGTCTTAGTTGCTTTAAACCAACAAGTGAATGCTGTGCGACTATTTTCAGACTCGACCATTGCCTTAGCTTGGATGGACACTGCTCCACATTCATTAAAAACTTTTGTCGGCAACCGTGTAGTGCAAATAAAAGACATTTCAAGGAACATTCCACGGCACCATATACCATCGGAGCATAACCCCGCAGACCTGATATCCAGAGGAATGGATGTGAAAAACCTTGCCTCCAGTGAACTATGGTGGAATAGGCCGCCACTTCAAATTCTTAAAGAAGCAATAGAGAAACCTGTTTCTAGTCTTACTGACTGCTCGAACAGTTATTATTCTAATGCACTTAAAGCCAGTAGACAAGTGACTTTTATTAACAAGATGGACATTAATTTTTGTGATAATTTGTTGACTTTAACAAATAATTTTCCCAAATTAATTAGAATTGTAGCATATATTTTTAGGTTTTTCTTAAAGTGTAAAAAGGTAGCAACTGCAACAGGCCCTCTGTTACTGGAGGAATTGATGGGGGCAGAAGTGTGCTTGATTAAGCATGTGCAGGTAATGTATTTTGCCAAGGAAATCTAAGCCTTGAAAGGGGGATCTTCGGTGCATGGTTCAAGTAAGTTAAAATTTTTGAACCCCTTTATTGATTCGAATGGCTTGATAAGAGTGGGAGGTAGACTGGCTAAATCTAACTTACCATTTGATCACAAATTTCCTATAGTGCTACCGGCGAGCTGTCGCTTAACGAGAATCATATTCCAGTATTATCATGTACGAGATTTTCATGTCGGGCCCCAGGCTCTTTTGAGCACTGTGCGCCAAAAATATTGGCCTCTTAGCGGTAGAAACACAGATCGCAAGGTAGTACATGAATGTGTACAATGTTTTAAAATTAAGCCTATACTGGCTAATCAAGTAATGGGAGATCTCCCTCCTGAAAGAATAACGCCCAGTTCACCATTTTCCAGAGTAGTATTAGATCTGTGTGGCCCCTTTTAAATAAAATATAAGAGTCAGAGAAAGGGTACCTTCCAAAAAATATACGTTGCCATTTTCGTGTGTATGGCCTCTAAAGCTGTACACTTGGATTTTGTCTCCGACTTGACATCCGAGGCGATAATAGCAACGCTAAAGAGATTCTTCGTTCGTCGTGGGAGGAGTTCGGTAATTTTTAGCGATAACGCTACTAATTTTGTTGGGGCTTCAGCAAAACTGAAGCGTTTACGTAAACTTGTAGCCAGTGATGAAGTTTGTAACTTTTTAGCTTCAGAAGGCATTAACTGGAAATTCTCCCCTTCTAGAGCACCCAACTTTGGCGGACTTTAGGAGGCAGGAGTTAAGGCCTTCAAATACCATTTAAAAAGAGCAGTAGGTTATGCTCATCTCACGATCGAAGAATTTCTAACCGTAATAACACAGATCGAAGCGATTTTAAATTCGCGACCGCTTTGTCCCTTGTCCACAGATGCTGACTATCTTCAGGTGTTAACTCCAGGCCACTTTCTCATAGGCAGGCCCCTTAATTTAATTCCTGAACCTAATTTGATGGAGGTAAAGGATAACTTGCTTAACAAGTGGACTCAAAAATTAACCCAAACGATTTGGAAACGCTGGCAAAACAATTATCTCAGTAGCTTACAGGAGAGAAACAAATGGATGTTTAAAAAACAAAATATTTTGCCAGGCATGTTGGTCCTATTAAAGGACACTCAACTCCCACTTTGCACCTAGTCTCTAGGTCGCATTACTAAGGTAATCCCAGGTGCTGACGGAATGGTCAGAGTAGTAGAACTATGCACTGCTAAGGGCAATTTTAAACGTTCTGTTAACCAAATAAGCATATTACCCATAAATGACAATAATTGACAACAATCTGGACTGTAATTGTGTTTCATTGTGTTTATTTTTTTTGCCTATAACCTGTACTATGTTGTGTGTATTTTTTTAATCTGTATTGCATTTTATACATATTGAAATATAATATTTCAACGCCGGGCGGGATGTTCCGTACCTGTAACAAACATTGTAATTCGCCTTTGGCGACGGAACACCACCCCCGCATCTATGCCAGTTGGCAATCAATCCTTTTAATGTAACCCTTTCGTTGAACCCGGATCACGGGTTGAGTACGCATCAGTGTAAGAGGAACAACCTCTGCGGCAACAAGTCGCCATTAACCTTCATTAAAACATTTATGTTAACAGTCTGCTAATTTCTCTTTTAATTTAGAACACCTCCGTACACAAGTTTTAATAAAAATCAATTTGCAATAGGAATTTCGCCCAAATGAGACAGTTATCGCCAAATTGGTTATATTTTCAGTTCAAAATTTATCGTGAGATTCTGCAGATTATCATGAAGCTTGTCGACTGATTTTTGCACCTACTTGCATTTGTGCATGCATGCGCCAAACGGATACATTAGAGATTAAACTGGTTATGTCCGATTCCGTGACTCCCAGTTCGGGTCCGAAATGAGTTCTGGCTTGATTTTTATACTAGTCTTCTGGCTCAGGCTCCAAATAAATTTTTATTTAATTCAAAAACTGAAAAAGGAGAAAAACATAACTTGTTTTTTGAGGAACAAGTATGCAGTCTAGGTTTCTTAGAGTGTTTTACAATCCTCTAAACTCCAATTTGAAATGGAATTAAATTGTTATTTGGAGGATCTAAAGAAAAATAGTCTATCTGATTCTAAAGCCTTTGCATAGCCATTGTTAGTAACAACAAGAAAGAAAAATCATCCGTCAATCATAGATTATGAAACAGTTTCCAACACATTCATAATAATGTAGCAAAACTTCACTGCTTAATAAGTTAAAATATTACCTCTAATTCAACCACATGGAAACGCGTAACACATTTGAAAACCCAATTTCAACTGTTCTCATCTACAATCGTAAAATTATCCGATTCAGCAGCCCTGCATATGATATAAAGATTCATATCTATTAACTACATGCATGCAAAAATTTAAGAAACGCATATATACTTTGTAATAAAACACTCATACTACAATATATATTAAAACACAACAATATATATTAATACACACATAAATAACGCCTGCATTCAACAGTTAAAGGTATATATAAATATTATACAGACATACAAACAATAAATACAATAAACCCAACTGGAGTGAAAAATTGGCCAGAGCTATTTTTATTGTATTTATTGTTTGTATGTCTGTATAATATTTATATATGCCTTTAACTGTTGAATGCAGGCGTTATTTATGTGTGTATGTGTGTTTTAATATATATTGTAGTATGAGTGTATTATTATAATTATTGTAGATCGATGTAATAGTAAAATCTATTCATCATTGTTCGGTCATCCAAGGCTGTCGTATAGATGGTTGGTGACTTCCCCAACATGTTTTATTAGTGAGAAATTGCAGTCTCAGGCATCGGCCGGAGTAGCTCAGTGGTTAGAGCAGCAGTCTTGTATACTGTGGTCCCTGGTTCAATTCCTGGCTCTGGCTAATTTTTCACTCCAGTTGGGTTTATTGTATTTATTGTTTGTATGTCTGTATAATATTTATATATACCTTTAGCATATATACTTTGTTGAAATTTCCGCTTCAGCCATTTACACTAATAAGGAGAATGGAACGTGAATTATTTTGTGCAGTCCTGTATACGTCATATAGAATTTTAAATACAACGAGTAAAATGGAAAAAAATAGTTAAATTTAAAAACGGATGTCGAAATTGCACTTCCAGTAATTATTACGCAAAGACAGTACCGTAACCGATTTCTTTTGTGTGTCCCTGTAAATGAACGACAAATGCTCTATTGTAAGTATTTTAATTATCTTGTAGTGAAATTCAGTGATTTGTATCAGTTTCAATACATTTGAAACAGCGTAATCTCATTAAAATACTCTGCTTTCTCATTTCAATTTACTAATATTTTATGGTTTTTAAAATGTCTTTCAAGCATGATTTTTTTTATCTATCTCAATCACATTCAGTTCATTTACGGAAAATTAATTAGTATGCACTTTAAACAATATTAGTAGTTTAATATTCGTTTCCGGCTCATATTCCAGACCGAAATTAAAACATCGTCAATAAACAAATAAAATACTACACTTACGTAAAACACAAATTTAAGAGATATATAATTGAATTCCTCGCTTAAACCACTGAAAATATCAGAATAAAAAATCATGCTGTAAGTAAGGATATCGTTGATGATTTTTTTTTATATTAACTAACGACAAGCGGCTAACACAAAAGTGTCGCTTTTAATAAATTTGAAAACTTTATTTCAATACATTATATACATTTTTTCATATAAAAGCCCTTTTTGGTGTTGTCAAATCTATTCAGATTTATTAGATTTTCAATTAAATACTGGTTTTCACCTATATTCTGCACCCTATGAATCTCTGGTTCGATCCTCTAATTATTTTAGTAAAAATATACTAATAATGAGACGCAAAAATTGTGCAATTATAATTACCGTACACTGTAAAAAAAAAAAAAAAAAAAAAAAAAAAAAAAAAAAAAAAAACGGAAATACTACTGGCAATCTAGACGCCAGTACTATTTCCGTTTTTTTACGGGAATTTTTACCCATAAATTACAGAAAATGTTCCGTTTTTCTGATTAAAAGCGGAAAATTTTCTGTAATTTATGGGTAAAAATTCCCGTAAAAAAACGGAAATAGTACTGGCGTCTAGATTGCCAGTAGTATTTCCGTTTTTCAGTCCTTTTTTTTTTTTTTTTACAGTGTAAAATCCGGCGTATAACGCTCACTTTTAATACCAAAAATAATATTGAAATGTCCGGGTGCGCGTTATACATCGAATATAAAAGTGACAGATTTAAAAATAAGGAAAAGATAAGCATAAAAAAATTAGATTTCTACATGTACCAAAAATACTGTTTATTTGAAAATACTGACAATACTTTATGAACATTAAAATATTCATTAATTGGTAACATGAAAAGTTTGTCATTTTCAGCTTCTGTTATATCTTCAGGCACATCATCGAATTCTGTTTCATCTTCACCATCACTATCACTCTGATCCATAATAAGTAATCATCTTCCGTTCTATCTAGATTGTTAGATATACTCACTGATAAAAATTTCTGTAAAAACACAGAGAAAAAAACGAGACTCTCTGTTAATTTACACCAGTTCTCGGTTAAATGCATTCGATTGAGTTTCTCGGTCAACGTTTTACAGACATTTCGCTTATCTTGTATCTAATTCCCTGTAGGGATTTCCATGTCTTTATTTAAAAATATTTTTATCTTTGTCAAAATTTGTAATTCAAAACACACACTTTTATAATTCTTTTGCAATTTTGTTAGAAATATCATAGAAGAAAATTTAATTTAAAAATTGTATTTTAAAAATTAAAATATTTTAGAAAGGGAAAATTCGACTCATCGGAGTTAGTGGGGACATTTATCGACAATTACTTTGTCCTTCACCATATGCCAGAAGCTTGGCAATTTTAAAGGTAAACTGCGTAGAATTATTTCAAAGCTATCTTATTTCAAAGTTCTGTATTTATTTTTTTTATTACTACAATGCTATTACTATTATTATTATTATTATTATTATTATTTCATCGGTAAATGCGTTATAAAAATATATTAATCTTCTAAAAACATATTACACAAAAGGAATAATATAATGAAAACGTAAAAAGTCACTTTTAAATAATAAATAAATTTTTTTCTGTTTATTTTCCTCATTTCTTAGCAAAAAATTCTTTTAAAAAATATTAGCGCATTAAAAAATAAATAGTGTGCGACAATTTCGAAAAAATTTCTCAAACATTATTGTTCTAAAAAAAGAATTAGATTAAAAAAATGTTATCCCCCTCTCCCCCAAAAAAACAAAAAAATTGAATTTTTTAAATTTATTACTTAAATTTAAATATTTACTAAATTAAAAACTTAAAATTTATTAAAAACTTAAATATTTATTAACCCTTTATGCATTGACGACACTTTTATGCACCATTTAACAAAATTTAATATAAAATTTATTTGTTCTGTCTATTAATAAATGTTTCTCTTTTTTCCACGTAATATATTCTGCTCAAACAAATTTAGATAGCGTAGATAAACAGTCAAAGCTAAATATTTTCAAAAAGTGGTAGTTTTTTTAATCATTTTCATAGGTATAGTTAAAAAAAAAAAAAAGGTTACATGATAGATTTTTAACTGCAAAAGCCTTTCCATGTACATTGATGATTATGATACATTTAAATTCATTATTTTTATAATAATTGTGATATTTCCATTAGAGTATTACCGAAACAATGGCCCAAAGATTCTGCTCTCGAAGCTGGTAGACGAGAGGTGCTGGGTTCGATCCCAATCGCGCCCGTCAGCGTAATCGTTCGGAGATTTTGTGGTTTACTTCGAACCTTGGTTTTCCAAGTGTAAATACGGGTTAGGTTCCCTTAAGAAGACCCCCACGGAGGTCACTCTCCCTTTGGGCTTATATCCCTCGTGTTGATATTTGGCAGTCATAACCACAACCAATCCATAAGAGTATTTTTGGTTTATTAATCAGATTATTTTTGTAAATACTAGGGGGCTCGGCCCCCTACGAGCTACGTTCGCCAACCCCCGTCCAGACACCGCAGACTCTAAATGCACGCTAATTTGATCGGCTTTCAAAAGATTTCGAAAGATTGAATTATAATTTAAAAAACAGTGGCGATCTCCCTATAAACGAATTTGTATTCATTTCTCTTTAATTGGGGAATTTTAACGCCAAATCCGCTGCGGTACTACTTGATTATCCCGTCGACCAATTTCACCAAATTATATAAATCGCCAAACCACTCGCCAAATTATACAAATTGACATAATTTTTATTTTAAATAACGAAAGAACAAATAAATTAGTACAACATTAATAAAAATACAAATAAAACATCGCAATAAAAATAACTTGATGACGTAGACACGTGTAACAACATTTTAAAATTAGCAGGAATTAAGTAAACAGAGTCTTTGTCTGCTGGTATTTTTTAACAAAGCGAAAAGAAAGTTCTTTTAAATGAGACATTTTAAATTAATCGTTTTTAATCTGACGTAATTTTGACCAAGCTATTCTTTCTCTTTTAAATATTCACGTGAAAATACTTTTGTTAGAAATGAAATATTATTTACGCTGTCCTAACAAAAATAGTCGAAAAGATCCTATCAAAATATCAACTAAATGTCTAGCGCAATTTCTAAATTTAAACTCTTGTGCAATATTATTTTGAGTTCATTTTATGTAATAACTATAATGTGACGTAAATATGACGTAATTTCTCCTATTTAAGACTTCTAACGCATGTTAATGAATTTATTATTTTACAATATCCTTTCTCTTTTAAAATTCACGTGTATACTTTTTATGACGAATTTTCAATAAGTTCCTGCTTTTCGCACATAATTATTTAATTCTAATTCCAAATGATGTTTTCTGTTTATAATAGTCATGTGTAAATAAATTTTTAATTTGAAGCAAACATTATTGTTTGCGCTGTTTATACATTTGGAAACAGTATAAATTAATACAATTTTCTAAAATAATGTAAAAAATATCTCTAGAAATGCTGAAAATTTGAATTTAAAATAGAAATAAAAGCTCAAAAAATGAGTCAAAATAAAAAAAAAAATTAATGCAATTTGCACTCCGGCAAATTCTAACGCATAAAATGTTCTAAAAATGATTACACTGCCATGTATAGTTTTTGCTGCTATAACACTTTTTTAGTGGAACGATTTTGTCCAAATTTAGCATTAAATATCTCTTAAAATAATTCTTCGATTTGAAAACTCTCTGCATCAGCGTGTTTATCAAACATTTCTGTATAAAACCACCGATTTTCATATTTTTGTATGCATTATTTTTCTTAATATTAACGAAGAAAAACCTCCGGTCACAAAAAATTTAAAACCGGCGGCGGCGGTGACAGCGGTAGTTACTTTTTTTAGAATAGAGAGATTTTACACAAAAAGTTATAACTACCGATATATTTAATAAGTTTTAATGAAAAATTACACCTAAATGTCACATTATTATTATTATTTAAAAATTCCAGTATATCTTCAGATATTAAAGATAATTAATATGGTGAAGAATTTTTTTGATAAACTAGGGGACTTTGCCTCCTGCGAGCTACGCTCGTCAACCCCGTTCAGACACCGCAGACTCTAACAGCACGCTAATTTGACCGGCTTTAAAAAGATTTCGGAAAATTGAATTATAATTTGAATCTGACAATTATAATCTGACGTAATTTTCACCAAACTTTCCTTTCTCTTTTTAATATTCACGTAAAAAATACTTTTGTTAGAAATGAAATATTATGATTATCCTAAAATATCAAATAAATGTCTCGCGCAATTTTTAAATTTAATTTGTTTTGCAATATTATTTCTTGTTCATTTTACCTAATAAGTGTAATGTGACGTAAATGTGACGTACATTCTCCAATTTAAGACTTCTAACGCATGTTAATGAATTTATTATTTTACAATATTCTTTCTCTATTAAAATTCACGTGTAAATATAGTTTTTATGACGTAATATTCAATGAGTTCCTGCTTTTTATATTTTCTGTTTATAATAGTCACGTGTGAAATAAATTTTTAATTTGAAGCAAACATTATTGTTTGCGCTGTATATACATTTGGCATCAGTTTAAATTAATACAATTTTCTAAAATATGTAAAAAATATCTCTGGAAATGCTGAAAATTTGAATTTCAATGCTAATAATGGAAGAATGCCAATAATGGTTGATCGCAAATGTCACATTAACTTGACTTTAAGCAAGTTACACGTGTCTACGTCATCAAGTTATTTTTATTTCGACGTTTTATTTGTATTTTTATTGATGTTGTACTAATTTATTTGTTCTTTCGTTATTTAAAATAAAAATTATGTCAATTTGTATAATTTGGCGAGTGGTTTGTCGATTTATATAATTTGGCGAAATTGGTCGACGGGATAATCAAATAGTACCGCAGCGGATTTGGCGTTAAAATTCCCCAATCAAAGAGAAATTAATAGAAATCCGTTTATAGGGAGATCGCCACTGTTTTTTAAATTATAATTCAATCTTTCGAAATCTTTTGAAAGCCGATCAAATTAGCTTGCATTTAGAGTCTGCGGTGTCTGGACGGGGGGGGGGGGGGGGGTTAACGAGCGTAGCTCCTAGGGGGCAGAGCCCCCTAGTAATGTAAAAAATATCTCTAGAAACGCTGAAAATTTGAATTTAAAATAGAAATAAAACCTCAAAAAAATGAGTCAAATTAAAAAAAGAAATACAGTCTGCACACCGGGAACTTCAAACGTATAAAATGATCTAAAATTGATTAAATTCCCATGAATAGTTTTTGCTCCTATAAAACATTTTTAGTGGAACGATTTTGTCCAACTTTACCATTAAATATCTCTTAAAATAATTCTTCGATTTGAAAACTGTCTGCATCAGCGTGTTTATCAGACATTTCTGTATAATACCGCCAATTTTCATATTTGTGTATGCATTATTTTTTTTTAAATATTAACGAAGAAAAACCTCCGGTCACAAAAAATTCAAAACCGGCGGCGGCGGCGGTGAGAGCGGTAGTTACTTTTTTTTAAATAGAGAGAAAAAAAAGCAATTTAACAAATTACAACGACTATTTGGAAAATGATTTTTTCGAAGACTAAAATTTAAGACATGAAAAATCGCGCGGAGTTGATCATACATCACGCACGCCATGAATTAAACATTGGTAGTGCAACACGTAAAAATTGCAAGCGACAAAAATTGCCTGCGACTCGTCAGATTTCCTGAAACTTATATATTACCCACCTGAAACTTACGTATTATCCAAGCATTTCATTGGCTGTTCGGGAAAAGGCTTTTCCATGGTAGAAATCTGACGACCAAGTATCTGACGACCAAGCGGTAGTAACTTTTTTTTAAATAGAGAGAAAAAAAAGCAATTTAACAAATTACAACGACTATTTGGAAAATGATTTTTTCGAAGACTAAAATTTAAGACCTAAAAAATCGCACGGAGTTGATCATACATTACGTACGCCATGGATTAAACATTAATAGTGTTATTACACGTAAAAATTGCAAGATTTCCTGAATCTTACGTATTATCCACCTAAAACTTACGTATTATCCAAGCATTTCATTGGCTGTTCGGGAAAAGGCTTTTCCAGCGTCAGATTTCCAAGAAATTTGACTACCCATTTTAAATGAAATTTCATTCTTAAACTTCTAAACATCCCACAATATTACTTTTTACACCGTCGTATAGAGAAAAAAATGTACTTTTAAATTCAATTTGTTTGAAAGCTGTATCTCAATTTGTTTCTGAATTATTAATTTTTTTTGTAGTTTTTATTACTTTTTTGTCATAGTGGCAACAGAAGTATCCATCTCTGTTGAAAGTAAGGGAAATGCAGATTGCTGTATAGACCAATCAGGAAACGAATAAAAGGCGGATTAACCCCTTGAGGGGCGCCGTTTGCATTCTGAAAACGGTTAATTTTAATGCCGAACTTAACAAATGAGACCAGAAATTATTTAGTACACTTTCGATCTCATAATATACGTGAAAAAAACCTTTTGATTATTTTCAAATAAATTTGTTCTTAAATTGCGGTGTGAATTAATTATTTGAACATTTTTAGAGCAGAAATGCCTTGCCCCTGAAAGGGTTAAACCAATAAAAAGCTTCAGAATGGGAAGTTCCAGTTGGCTCACGAGCTACTGGTGTACAATAGAACTACGAAAAAATAAGAAGATTCCTCAAAAACCGCTATTACAGCGCCCCCTTCCGGCGGATTTTTTTCACATTCAGGGCGGACCTTCTTGCCATGGCCAAAAACGTACACAAAAAACTTGGTTCAATTCTATACATAACTTCATACACTTTTCGAAGGTACAATATTGAAAATGACACAAAAATCGCTATTACAGCGTCCCCTACCGGCGGATTTTTTCCAAATTAAGGAAGGACTTGCTTGCCATAGCCAAGAATTAAAAAAAATTTTTTTGGTTTAATTCTATGCATAACTTTAACACTTTTCGATGGTACAATATTCAAAATCGCACAAAAATCGCTATTACAGCGCCTCTTTCAGGTCGATTTTTTCCAAATTAACAGAGAACCTGCTTGCTACAGCCAAAAACTTTTAGAAATTTGTTTGTCCAATTTTATGCAGAACTTCATACTCTTTTCGATGGTACAATATTCAAAATCGCACAAAATTCACTATTACAGCGCCCCCTTCCGACGATTTTTTTCCAAATGAAGGAAGGACCTGCTTGCCATCGCCAAAGACTTAAAAAAAAAAACTGGTTCAATTCTATGCATAACTTCATACATTTTTTGATGGTACAATGGCGACAGACATTGGAGTGACGGACAGACGGACACACGTACAGACAGACATTTTCTATAAACATGTTTTTTTTTTTTTTTAATCTCTGACCCCTAAAAGCGTAAATTCGTCGAAAACCGGAAGACGAAAAAAATTTCGATTACAATACTTTCTTCTATTGAAGATAGAAGAAAGTAAAAATATTGAAATGTAATAGCTTTATGAGCAAAAATGCGTTTTTTAAATCTTGACGTCATTTTCTGTTCAAAAGTTTTTAAAAAGTTATTTTTAATTGTAATACGAAAATTGTATCCGTAATCATATGGTAATTCTGAATGTGTCCCTTCTCTGTCCCTTCTTTCAACAATGCAATAATGTGATTGCCACCTGTTGTGAACACTAGTGTTTACAACAGGATTAAAGCCTTTTTTTGTATTATTAATGTACCTGTATATTATTTATATTATTTCAGAAGTATTATTATTATTATTTTATGTGATTAAACTATGTATGAAAAGTTATTAGATGGTTATATATATATATATGTAATGTATTGAGTTGTTTACGAATTGAGTAATAAGCAGGTGGAGACTATCTCTAAAGGGGGTCTCTGAGTTGTAGCCAAATAGTCGACCATGGAGCAATACATTGACGTTATAGTCAAAAGTATATTTATGACCATATTTATGGATGCTCATAAAATGAGACCACACGCACGGGTAATCAGGCTCGTACTCTCTTCCCTGCGCCCCCTTTGAGGGTGGGGCCCACGCAGACACAGTCAGCCCCTTAGCACCGAATCAGATGCTTTGCGGGGATGTTTTTGAACGGAGTCAGTGATACTGCTCGATGATTGAATGAAGGGTTTTTAATACCGACCTTCTATTGTCCAGGAGCTCTCTTATGTAAGAGGTTAAGTAAGAGACTCATACACCAGTTACATCAGATACACTTCAGAGATATACACAGATTGACTTGAAATATGTAGCATTTTCTTAGGATGCTCCCTGAGTACGTAATAACTGCCAGTATGTTGGACATACGGGTTTTGCATAATCCGTTAATCCTAAGTTGACCAATCCACTAGATAAATAGTGGGATCGTTTTCATGATGCTGGATTGATGAGCTATGTATTTTATAATGTCCTTCTCCGATTTAGTTGCGAAATAAGAGTGTGTACGCAAAGACTTTGTTATGGATTACTCATGCCAAGCCTGAACTCGATGTGTGTGGTCTGCTACGAGGTATATGTTTACTAAAGGTATCGTGAATTTATTATCTCTTTTGTTCCCGGTATCAGTTTATGTATTTTTCATTGTTTAGGGACTATTATTCTACAATTGGTATCCAGTAATTTAAAATTTATGATAAGTAACTTAAAATTAATTCTAGTATAAAATGACTGTTTGATGTATCACTTAGAGCAAGGGTGTCTTGCGTTACTTATTCCAAAATTGTATATATTATGTAAATAAATCTTTTGTTAACTGTTAAGATTTGATATGTCATTTTTCACCATGAGTCTTGTAAATTACTTTAATACTAAATTTTATTTCAGGTTAAATTCTAATTTCTTAAAATTTATTAATGTTTAATTTTGGTATTATTTACTTAATTTTTAAGTGGTCTAAAAGCTACTTCTTGGACGAAAAACAATCACAACGCAATTTGGGGTAGTGTTGAGACCGACGTTTCCCGCCCCCTTCGGTATATTTATTTCAGAACCTAGCAGGACCAAACGATCACAATTCATTATATTATTAATTAGCAATTAACACTATGAGCATTACAGGTTGAGTAATTAGGAGTTGCTAACCTAATTTACTCTGGGGTTTTGGGTAATGGGTTGTTGAGTCTCCTCCTCTCTTACGGCTTCCCTGTACCATGTTTATTTTATGTGCTTCTATGTTTCAGATTATGAATTTCCCCCATACCCCATTTTCCCCAAATATATGTATATGTTCGTGGTAGCTCGGTAGTACCGTTATAGGAGCCTAGATCGCCACACCACCACCAATATGAAGAAATTTTATAAATGATTTTTAAAATTAAAATTAAAATACAAAAATGGGATTATTAAAAAATAGCGAGGAGGGCACATTTATAAATAAAGTGCTTTCATTAAAAAAAAAAATAATAATTATAAAAGTCGGTTCAGTAGAAATATCAGGTCAGATGATTAAAAGAACAGCCTTGTCTTTTAAATATATAGATTTATTCAAAAGAAATTTTGCTTACAGTAAGGACCTTTAACTCAATGATAAAGTAGAAAACAAAATTAAAAGAGATTAATCTAAAAAAAATTGCTTAAAAGTATTTAATGAAAACGTCTTATATGTTCAAAATATCTTCGAAAGATATAATCTTTACGAAAATGACGATTTCTCAGTAAATCAAAAAAGAAAACAATTCTTTTAATCCAAATAATTAAATAATTAAATTCATACTAGTTTATTTAATGTTTAAATTAAATGTAATTGTAAATATATTAATTAAAAAATATTTGCACTTTAAAATGATTCTAGCACGTTCTACAAATAATAATTTCACTTACAGTAAAAATTCTTAACTCAAAGATAAATATAAAAACAAACTTAATTAAAAGTGATTAATCTAAAGGAATTTACTCACGAAGTATTTAATAAAAACACCAGTGTATTTAAATTATTTTCTAAACATATAATAATTTTTTTAAATGTCAATTTCTTAATTGTCAGAGTTTTTTTGAAAACTACATCTCAATTTACTGATATTTTGTGGTTTTTAAAATGATTTTTATGCATGACTTTTCTTAAATCTATATCGTGTGCAGTCTATTTACGGAAATGTAACCCGTTTGCACTTACGTAAAACAATATTAACAGTTCAGTATTTCTTTTCGGCTCATATACTAGGCCGAAATTAAAACATCGTTCAATAGATAAATAAAATAATACAATAATATAATTAAAACATATATTTAAGAGATATGTAATTGAATTCACCACTTAAATCACTGAAAATATCAGAATAAAAAAGAATGCTATAACAGTCAAATAGTTGGCGAATTTTCGGCTATTAACCAATGACAAGTGGCTAATAAGAAAATTAGCTTTTAGTAAATTTCAAATGTTATTTGAATACATTATATATTTTTTATGGTTCCGTACTTATAAAGTAAAAACGGAACAATTATAACGTCACTCACAGCCGTTTTACTCGTAAATAATGGAGCCTGGAAAGTTCAAGTTGTTTGAAGCAATAAAGGCTATTGACCCACATATTTATAGATTATTAACCATTCACAAATATATTTATGAAAAATGGAAAGGTGCTAATTATGTTAATTGAAAAAAAAAATCTTTTCTTTTGATATCGTGCGGGGTATCGTGTGAAAGCTTTCTTAACGCCCGAACTTGTACATACATTTCTTTTAATTTTAAGTATTATATTGTCAGAGATATCGTCGAAAATGTAATACAAAAGTATGTCCTCCCCCCACCCCCTCTGTTTCCGAATCTACTGAAATTAAAATTATGAAAAAATTAGGGGTGGTAGAAATTAATTTAAACCTTACAGGAAAACAGCGATTGCCCTAAGTCACATAGATTTTGAGAAAATCGTATTTTTCCGTTACACACAAATTCCGATTTGCGAGTGTTCAGCAAAGGAGTTGAGGAGCGCCGGAGGTACCTATAGTCGCAGAAGTACAAAAGGATTGTTGAGAATAATTAGCGAAAAAAATTGTCGATAATTAGCTGAGATATTAACCCTTACACGGATGGTGTACTCTATGTGCTATCGGCTTTTAAATCCTTGTGCGAACTTCGGAACGTGGTAGCCAGCGGGTTAAGGCTTGTTTCGAAGGGGAGTAAATCAGATTATAACTCAATCGATGAAGAATAAAATTGAAATTTATTAATTTGACTGACAATAAAAAATTCTCGTGATTTGAGTTGTTCTTGAATACTCCTACGCAACAATAATTGTTTGCGTTCAAATTTGAGAAAGTCTTAGGTTGAAGGTGACAGCCTTAAAACAGAGTTCAAATATTGTTCGTTAGTAGACTGTCCAATCAGACCACTTAGTCTATTCGATCCTGGATGATCTACGGTGAAAATGTCGTTCCGGCTGAGAGACCTAATCTCCTGTTGGAAATAAAATGCAGCGTACTCCCGGTTTAACCGTAGTACCTTTTGTTTGTCTGGAGGCTAGATGTTTCAACACAACGTATCGACCACAGACCCAGTCTGCTCGCTGCTGTCAGGGTGAGAGGCTTAATGAAAACCCAGAGAATCTATTTCTTCGTAAAAAGCCCGACGATACTCACAAGTCCAACTTGCTATCTCCCTCTTTCATTAACTGACTCCTCATTCAGAACTTCCTCCCAAGCTCAAAAATTGTCTCTCTTGGGCGTCGGGGGTTCAACCAATCCTTTTCCTTTCTTTTTCTGACTCGTTCGCGTGATTTCAGGTGGGTCGCACCCTATTTTCTCACGCTTCCGGGACCATATGTTTCAAAGTGAAAGTCGGCTGGATCACAGGGATAACTTAGCGGCTTGCGAATTAAGAACGCTTTCACAGCCTGTCCTGGCACTGAAATTGAGTACTGACTAGCAATCGCTCATCTGGTTTCCGAAAGACATCTCGACTAAGAGTTTCTGTCACAGCTGTCGAGTTTATAGGATAGATTGTGATCTATCGAAACTTCAGATATCTTCCGGGGATTAGTGGACTTAGAGTGAATATTCAGAAGTTCGCACATCCTAGGTAACAACTTTTAATTATATATTTGTGAAATGCAAAGCCCAGTTACTAATTCATATAGTTATTGTACAGAACCCTCTGTGCACGAGTAATACTCGGACTCGACCGGTTATATCATGAAAACGTGCTTTTTGGTGTTGTAAAATCTATTCAAATCTATTAGAATTTCAATCAGAAAATGGTTTCACCTATATTATGTAACCAATGAATCCTTGGTTGGATCCTCTAGTTATTTTAGTAAAAACATGCTAATAATAAGTCACACATTTCTTATGTGTTTTAGAATTATATTTTTTAAATGTTTATAAGGATTAAAAAACAAAATCCCTTTTTCAAACGTGCAAATATCTATATTAACGTTTCTCTATGAAAAAATTTTATTCAAACGAAATTTCACTTACAGCAAGAACCTTTAACACAATGGTAAAGTAAAAAACAAACTTAATTAAAAGAGATTAATCTAAAAAAAATCTTAAAAGCATTTAATGAAAACGTCTTATATGTTCGAAACATCTTCGAAAGACATAAGAATAAATAATAATAAAAAAATGAAGATTTCTTAACGAATCGAAAGATAAACCAATTTTTTAGTACAAATAATTAAAATCAGGCTAATTTATTTAATGGTTAAATTAAATATAATTTCAAATATATAATTAAAAATATTTATATATTTTAAACTAATTCTAGCGCGTTTTACAGATAACAATTTCATTTACAGTAAAAATTTTTATCTCAAAGATAAAGAGAAAAACAAACTTAATTAAAATAGATTAATGTAAAGCAATTTGCTTACGAAGTATTTAATAAAAAACGCCAGTGTGCTCAAATTATTTTCGAAAGATATAGTAATAATTTTAAAAATGACGATTTGTTAATGAATATGAAGAGAAAACAATTTTTTTTTATCCAAATCAGGCTAATTTATTTAATATTTAAATTAAATCTACTGTCAAATGTAGGACTGACAAATTATTATACTTTAAAATAAAAGTACCGCATTCTAAAAATAATAATTACAATGATATTTAAATAATAATTCAATAATTAAAAGTATTTCCACAAAATTAAGCAATGTTGAATTTATTTAAAAGCAGTTTATTCACTTGATAAATTTTGCCTCATAATTAAATAATAGGTACGTTGAAATCTGGTGTGTTGCAATTAACATGCATCTGATAATCTTTTTATTTATTTTTTTTGGGGGGGGGGGGTAGGGGTGGTGGGGGATTTAATTTTATTGTACAATTAGAAAATATTTATTACATTAAATTATTAAATAGTATCGTTAGAATAAAGAATTTGTTAAAACAGTAATTACGGATCCTCGTTTAGTTTAAATAAGAACTCATGCGTTAAGCATAGATTACGAAACACTTTCCAACGCATTTAAAATAATACATTAAAACTTCACAGTTTAACCCTTTAAGACCGGAAGATTTTTGGTAGAAATGAAAAGTTTTTGTGGTTTCTCCTAATTAATAGGATCATATTTGATTGAAAAAAATATTTAAAAGAATACCCGATGTCAGGTTATGCCAAGGGAGGGTACATGTAATTCTGTGGGTGCAGGCTTGATTTTAAATCGCACAATAAGAGGAAAATGTTCTTTTTTTTAGGATCACCTGTACAATTGTGTAGGTCAGATCTTAAAGGGTTAATAAGGTGAAAAAGGATGTTTAATTAAAATATCTGTAAAACGCATAAGACTTTTGAAAATAAAATTTCATCAATTGTCACCAAAAGTCGAAAAAAATTGCATTTTTTGTGCAGCCCTGTATATGAACTATAGATTTATCATATAATACATAGTATGCTAAAATTTAGTTCAATTAGGAAACGGATAGCGCAGTTGAAATTTCCTCTTCAGCAATTTCCACTAATAAACGGAAATGAACTTCAGATGTTTTGTGCAGCCCGATATATGATCTGTAGAATTTATATACACCAAGAGATATTTTTTAAAAGTTTAATTTAAAAACGCGTACCACAACAGAAAATGCATTTCCAAGAAATATTTTTTTAAAGTTTAATTTAAAAACGCGTACCACAGCAGAAAATGCAATTTTCCAGCAATTATTGTTCAAAATATTTCAATAATATTGTTCAAAATATTTTAATGTTGCAAAATTTCCAGCAATTATTGTTCATAGAGAGTACTGTAACCGAATTATTTTGTGTGTCCATGTATTTCAATGACAAATAGTATGCACATCATATTCTATAGTAAATATCTTGCAGTGAACCTCAAAGATATACATCAATTCCAATATATTATAAATAGTGTAACATGAATAAAGCGCACCGCAAACGATTTCCCCCCGTAGATCGTAATGTAATGGAATTCTTTTGAGTGTCCCTGTAAAGAACGATGAATGCTATCCATACCATATCACATAATAAGCATCTTGTCGCGTGCTTCAGAGAGATATATATAAATTTCAATGAGTTTGAAATTTTGAACATTATTAAAACCACCGCAAACGATTATTCACTATATAGGCCGTATTGGATTGGAATTATTTTAAACGTCACTGTGAAGGAACAGTAACTGCTAAACTCTTCATTTTGAATACCGAACATGCCATAATAAATATCAATAAAATATATCAATTTCAGGGCGATCCTATTATATTTACGCAAGTTAAAGCATGGGCAGACAGACGGCAAACCGACGGCAAACGGCAGAACAGACAAACAGAAGTCATAAACACTTTTCATCTATGTTGGAAAGTGTTAAAAAGAAATTGTAGATGCTGCGAAGATGTAAACTAATTCTCTAAAATAAGTTGAGAATCGGACTATGGACATTTCAGCATTACGAAATGAACCATAATGCTAGAAAACAGGAATTCTGCTTTTTCAGAATTTAGTGTTGCCCCCGATGAAAAAAAGTACATATATATATATATATATATATATATATATATAGTACAAAACACATTTCAATTTTAAGACTTAAAGCACACACTTTTATTTTATGTAAATTGACGCCATTCGCATCTGCTTAAGAATTCCACATTTACGATCCACTCTTAAACATCTACAGTCAAACATGCATAGGATGTATGTCACTATTGTAAAATAATACACAAATGAAGCAAAAAAGATGCTGTCATAAAGAAACTCGACAAAAAAAGGATCCTTAAAGTTAAATATAGTTTATAATAGCTCAATGTTTTAACAGAAATTATTTGTTTGTATTTTTTCAAAATAGCACGCATTTTAATTACATTTTCTTTCGGTTGTTATGAGAAAATAGCAACAAAAAGATATAATTGCTATTTTTCAACTATTTTATCTTTACTTTCTAAATAAATGGAGTACTTCAGTTGCCAAAATTAAACAAATGGTGCAAAAAACTACAAAAAAATTAATATTTCAAAACTAAATGGAGATACAGCTTTCAAACAAATTGCATTTAAAAGTACTTTTCTTTCCCAATACGACGATCTAAAAATTGAAAATGTGCGATGCAATTAGAAATTTAAAAAATTACTATAGAGCTTTTAATCTTACAATGATACATCTGATTTGTTTATTGCTAGCTTCTGTAAGGTAATGTTATTTTTTGGAGACAAAATAAGCTGGGGGATAGAAATAGCATACCGTACCGGGAGCTAAAAAGGGAAGCGCCCTGTAGTCTGGTCAAGGCCAGAATAAATACAAGGAGCATTAGTTTAATCAGCGCCCGATGGCTGCAGAGACATCAGTTGAGGCAACATTCACACATGTGTAGAAGGAGAAACTGGTGCCGATCTAAATCCAACCTGGAAGCCTGTTTAAATGTACCAAACCCCGGACCCCTGGAGGTTTTTAACCTCCAAAGCGAACTGCAAAGTCAAGCGAAAAATTTAGAAAAAATTAATCAGTGATTTTAATTTAGGTTAGAAGGTTAACTTTAAATATCTGCTGTAGATAATTGTTTTTTTTTTTTTAAAAGAGGTTTTGTTGTCCGAATCAGCTGTTTTATAATGTTTAGTAACTACAGTTTATCAGAAACAATGTCTAATGAAATCTAGATTAAATCGTTATAAATGAAAAAAAATGTTGCATGCATGTGATAAAATCTAGTCTTTTAAGATATTTTTGAAAAAAAAAAAAAAAAAAAAAAAAAAAAACTACCCAGATATAAGGTTTCGTGGGGCAATTGGGCCATGATTTTACAATGTGACTTTAGATAATCTGGTAATTCAAAAGCTAATGTTTATTTGAAAGTCTGAACCTTTTTAAATGTGTTCAGCTAGATACATTCTATCAGACAGAAATTTTCAAAATTGCATTTTAATGTCTAATATATATTATATATATATATATATATATATATATATATATATATATATATATTTCATCTTTCTTTCTTCATGGGTCCGAACGGGGCAACTACACCAGGTAGGTCAGTGTTCCGCACGCGTTTTTCTTTTCTTTTCTTTTTAGCCCCCGGTATGCTATTGCTTTCTACCAGCTTATTTTGTCTCCAATAAATAACGTTACCTTGTATACGCCAGCTGTAAAACAAAAGCCGATGTTTCTTTGTGCGATTAAATACTTACAGCATTTTTTAAAATTTTTAAGCATCGCTCATTTTCAATGTTTATACCGACGTATTGGGGGAAAAAAGTACTTTTTAATGCAATTTGTTTGAAAACTGCATCTCTATTTGTTTTTGAAATATTAATTTTTTTGTAGTTTTTAGCGGCATTTGTTTCATTTTGGCAACTCAAGTACTCCATTTCTGTAGAAAGTAAAGAAAAAACTGTTGAAAAATAGCAATTATATCTTTTTGTTGCCATTTTCTCATAAAAAAAAAAAAATAATTGAAATTCGTGCTATTTTGAGAAAAATATAAATGAAGGATTTATGATAAAACATAGAGCTGTTATAAACTATATTTAATTTTAAGTATCTATATTAATTCAAATGACGTCATTTTACATAAAATAAAAGCGTGTGCTTTAAGTCTTAAAATTGAAATATGTTTTGCAGTGGAGTCTCGATTATTCGAGTCCCGCTTAACCGAGTTATTTTCTTCTGATAGACTGGTGCCTTCTATTATTATGAAACAGCCATTATAAATGAAGCGTTAGGTGAAGATGAAAGAGCAGTCGTAAAAAGTTAGAACTCTGATTTTCTGGTCAGAAGGAAAAATAAATGGCCATAATTTTTTTTTTTCAAAAAAAATTATGGCCATTTTTTCCCCATTCTGACCAGAAAATGAGAGTTCTAACTTTTTACGACTGCACTTTCATCTTCACCTAACGCTGCATGTATAATGACTGTTTCATAATAGTAGAAGCCACCAGTCCCCCAAAAGAAAATGAAGTAATGGAAATACCGGGGGTGACACTGAATTCTGAAAAAGCAGAATTCCTGTTCTCTAGTCTTTTTTTTTTTAAATATGAAGTATCAGATCCTATTTGAAAGAGTGTAAATAACTTAAAAAAATTTAAACCAGGCAGATCATGTAAATTATGTATCAACTAAAAAGCGTTGTAAGGGAAACCTTCTCTGCCAAGGTGTCTAACTTAGCACCAAATGTGAAATTATTAGATTTATTTATACAAAAACATAACAATTAAATAAGTACTTACGTACTTTAGTATAGGTAATAAGTATAAAAGTTACATGGATATTTTAGGAAAAAAAGAAACAAGATAAATCTATGAACAAACGAGTACGTAAGTACTTAAATATCTCATAATCTTTTTAATTTATCTGAATGAAAGTTCGTTAAGTCCAATAACTCTGCGGAGAATGTAATCATGTTTTAATATCGAACAGCACTACACTCTGAAAAAAATACTGTCAGTTTTCCAGTAGGAATCGGAAAAATAGTTGCCCTTATCGTACCGGAATAATTTCCGACCCAGCTCGGAATAAAATCCGTAAAAATAAGGAAATAGTCAGTAAAACGGTATTTTACGGATTTTATTCCGAGCTGGGTTGGAAATTATTCCGGTACGATAAGGGCAACTATTTTTTCGATTCCTACCGGAAAACTGTCATTGTTTTATTTACAGTGTATTTTTTATTGGTTTCGATAATTTTCTAATAATGTTACTTAATCATATGTATGCCTCTTCATCTGTATCGTAAAATTTCGAAATTTTGCAATCTCACTTAAGAAATTTGGTCTGATATCAGCCGACATGCTTTTATAAAAATTTATTATGTAATTTTAATAAGATATTATATTATTTCATTTATTGCAAGCAAAAAAAAAAGGAGAAATAAATTTTCGTAAGTATGACAAACTCCAAAACATTATTTATAACTGTTGGGGTAACTGGATCCCACATGGTGAAGTTACCCTTGATACATGTCCCAGTTACCCCATTCTTGAAAAATATATTGGATAACTAGAACACTGCCCTTACATTTGAAGCATGAAGTAAATATGTATAGGTACCTAATAATATTAATGTATTTATATGCCTAATCTTCTTTAAAAAAATTAGTTTAATAAAAGTACTTCCCGTATTTTAACAAAAAGCCGAGTAAGTTCAACCAAATCGACGTTGTTTGTAAAAAAATAAACCTAAATTTTCGGCAACCTATCAGAGCAAAGACAGAGTTATGGTTGAATTGACACACGTTGTTTTAAGAATTAGGGATGGGGTGCAATGTTGACAAAAGCTAAAACTTAAAAGGTATCAACAGTTTTTTTATAAAATAGCCTATGTCGCAATTGCTACGTGGGACCAGTTACCCCAGCATACCTTAACTCAAACAGTTTTAGATAAGAGCATGCGTAAGTACTGCTTTGTTATTTACTCGCTTGCAGTGCCTCGTACGAAAAATGGCGACTTCTGAACGTAAAGCGTTATTACTGATCTGAAGATTTAAAAACCGTTTGAGCCATGTGATTTTTTTTCTTTGGGGCTTTTCTTAATAAAAGGTCAACGTGTCTATGTTCCGCCGCTATCTAATGATTTGAGACTCAGAATTGAAGAGGCTATTGCTTCCATTACTCCGCTTTTGTTAACCGAAGTGAGGGAAGAATTGAACTTTAGATTGGATGTGTGCTTTATAAAAAAAAAACCCGCACATATTGAACATTTGTAAGAAAAACTAGGTTAGTTCGCACCTTCAATTAGATGTATGATTTGTTGTAAATAATCTAAATTAAACTGTTATAATATACCATTGAAACCGGGGCATTCTTTTAAAGAGACTCTGCATTTACAATGACGTATTATTATACAAAAATAAGTGCAAAATATATAAGCAAAGTTTTATTACATAAAATTCTAGCTTCAAGTGTGAACTCATAATTCCGCGTCCGGGTTTACCAGACTTTCTCTTAATCAACGTAAACGCAACTGCTGTGTATATTTCCAGATTTATTTAAACGTAAATTAAATATGTTTCTTAAAAGCATGCGTTCTATCAACCACAAATCATAAAAGTTCAAAATTTTAAATTGGTGGAGATCGCAATTTTCTTTTTTTAAATTTTTATAGTCTCTCAAGATCTTTTGAATTTTTAGATGCGTTCGTAATTATATAAATACATTGCACCTATAATCGTCGTCTGGCCCGTCCGTCTGTCTGCATATAACAGCGCAAAACCTAGCCAACTAAATAGTTTGAAATTTAATATACAGGGTGTCCACTGTCAACGATGTCCAATGGCTAATTCCTAAACCATTAGGCATAGACATATAGCTCCAATTACAAAAATATTTTAACTGAGGCAAAGAAATACTTTAAAAGTGATGGCACAGATGTCATATTCGCCCCATATTGGCGCGATTTTTTTCTGACGCCAATGTCATATACGCAACGGGTACTTAACTGGCGCCAAAGTGTCGTTATTTTGCTTGATGTGGTAACCTGGATTACGTTGTTTATGCTGTTGATGTTTTCGCCAAATTGGCAACCGAAAAAAATCGCGCCAATATGGGGCGAATATGACATCTGTGCCAAAGTGATTTGGGTCAATAAAAACATTTCTTAAGAAAATTGGGAAATTTAATTTTTTAAACGGCCCGGTCCTATAAGTTATATTTAGTAAAATTTTCCTATGAAACTAACAACTAAGACAAAATAGTCCCCTTCCTCTAACACTAAATTGACCGAGTTATGAAACTTTGAAATTCGTGACTTACACAACTTTTCTGCATCTGAACACAGATGAATTCGGTCATTCTTTCAGGGATCGTATACCAAATGCTTAAAGCATTCGAAGAATTTATTGTACGTGTATCTGCGCTTTGAAAGAAATCATACATGTATTGCGATTGAGTTAACTTTTATTAAGTTTCAGGTTGGCTAAAATAATTGTATTTTAACATGTGTTTTATTTTGTAAAGATTTGAGACTATTTCTTTTCATGATTTCTTTTAACAAAAATTATGTTATTTTTATAAGTTTCTATTTAACTTGCAATCATTGTATGTATGTTTTTCCAGTTCAAAATTTGTACTCGAACTTTAACTCGCTTTCAAATATCCGATTGTCGTTAAATTTTGCCTACTGACGTAAATCCGATGACAATCTAATATTATTATGGTTTTCGGTGGTTACAATTTATATTTAGTTTACAGCATAACTCATAAAATTTCTGATAGATTACGGCCAAGAACTTTAATGAAAAGTTTTAGATTAGATAACATAAGACTGCGATGGTTGATTTTTTTTAATGTATTTTTTAGCACTGAATCCGAAAATTACATTAATTTTTAACGATCATGTCAGATTTTTGCAAATTTCAAATTTAAAAAATAACAATATGATTGTGTTTTTTAACTTTTGACAATTGATTTTTATATACTTTTTAAAACTAAATCTGAAAATGATCTTCCTTTTTTAACCATCACGTTAGAATTTTTTGCAAATCGTCAATGTCAAAGTTAAAGTATAGCAAAAATCTTATACTATAAAACATATGTAAAACATTTTTAATTTTATTTAATTTTATTTAATTCAATAACTTATTCAATTTTTTGACTCGATCTGGGATTCTTACAGCTAAACAGCTAAGGGGCCCTATGAGGCTTCCTTTTGGGAACAACGGATTTCGAGGATATTCTATCGACGATAATTATCAGAATTTTCAAGCTATGATTTTGAGACTTTCACAAAGTTGCTCTATATACTTAGCTAATACATTATGCGCATTATATTTTGATTGCATTCGCGCATGCACAGTGAAACATTTTTTAGTAAACCTGCTCAGTTTTCATCCAATTTTTATTATTTTTTAACTCTGATTGCAGATCAGAGTTATATAAGTACACAATGTTGTTTGTCATATTTTCTGAAAAGAACTTTTTTTTTAATATTTATAACTCTGCAAATTATAAGCAAAAATCTTGGCGAAATTTGGGACTGTTTCGACAAAAACCTTAATTTCTCTACGCGTACACATGTTATCCTCATAAAAATGAACACAGTATATTACAATAAGCTTCTTATTAATAATCTCGAGTTTAAACGCTTTTGCTACATTAGTTTTTAGAAGGTTGTCCAAAAGGTATTCGTTGTTTTCAATTCATTGACGATCCCCTATGGGGTTTCGGGAAAAAATCTTCGCGGAAAAATATGACCTATATTATACTGTTTACACACCTGCAGTTTCAGGTTAATTCCTCATGTATTTTTCTAGCTATTTAACAAAACGCCTGAAATCGCAAGTGACCGGTCACCTTTGGCCATATATTCTATTCAAATAAAAGTTCATTTCAATTTCAGATGATGGCAAAGAAAGAAATCTAACAATCCCTATAGTTTCTTCCTTTCTCCCTTTTATCTATAAAAATGCAGCAATTTATTTGCCATCATTTGCCAAAAGCCATTAAAAACTACGAAGATCTCGAAAACATCTTGCGGATAACTGGTGTTGATTTGATCGTCAAATGTTTCATAATCAAGTAGGAATAGCTTTGAAATACAAATTGGCAGTCACTTTTTAATATAGACTTGTAGACTGATGAAGTTTTAATTTCGTTATGAAAAATAAGCCAGAGACAAATGCTGAAATATTTATGTTTTTTTAAGTGCAAATAGGTTATTTCGTAATGGAGCCTACATGCGCTGAAGAAAAAAAAAATCATGCTTGAAAGTTATTTTAAAAGTCAAAATAAATCAGTCCATTAAGACACACTTTTCAAACAAATTACATTTGAAAGTAGATTTTTTTTCTCTATATGACGGTGTAAAAACTGAAAAAAATGAGCTGTTTAGAAATTAAAAAAAAAAAATTACACTAGCAAAAATTGCAAAATCGAAATTTCATCGACAAGTGTCGCCATTCGCAAAATGACGTCAACGTTACGTAGGACATACTTTTGTCCTTTATAATGATATATATATATATATATATATATATATTACACTATCGTACGTGACGCAAAAATTGCGATTATTTGTTAATTGTTTAATGGCAACGCCCGAATAAAACGCATGTCATTGATTGTTGAACAGCATTTAATGCATCTCCATACCTATAAGGGGGTTTACCCTAGGGAGACCCTGTTCTGTCGCCAAATGCCGCCAAGTTTGTCGCAAACTTGGCTATATATCGCTAAATTTGGGGGTCAAAATTAGTCACCAAATGTGACGCCAACTTGACGATAGCTCTAATATTTCGCCAAATTCCCATAAACTTCCATTGTAAACCAATAGGTTTTACTTGCTTACAGAAAATCAATAAATTGAGATATTTTAATCAACAAAAACTAATATTAGCTTAAGAGATTATATCAATTATATTTAAGGGAGTCCAAGTAAATTATATTATGAATAAAAGTAACATGATACAATGCTTAGCATGCTTTCCGAAACATAAATTTTAAGGGACACGAAACTGGTCTTCAAGGGCGGCTAGTAAGTAAATATTATTCGGGTACCTTTATAAAAAGATTTATCGAAAGTTTGTATTAAATATATTTCCTTCTGTCAATTTTGTTGTCTAATTAATAAAGTAATTACGTTCTTCTCATGACAATTAAAATATGTTTTAATGACACTCATAATACAAAATAAAATATACAAGAGAGATAACAGAGAATCATCATAATGTGCCAATCTTTTAATAACGTAAATAAGTATAATAGTTAAACTAAATTAGAATAATATTTACATAGAAAAAATTAATGTGAAAGAAAAAACTTAACCATTGATTAAAAAAATTTAAAAGATAGTTTAATTGAATAAGATTAATTTGAAATGTTTTCTTGAGAATGATTTAATTATGAGAAGTTCTTTGAAAATGTATGCAAAAAAGCAAAATATTAAGTAAATAGCCCAATGATAAAGGAAAATGAAAAAGCAAAATTTAATTATAGGAGATTAGTCCGAAGACATTTTATTAAAAATCTTTTAAATATGGATACAATTTAATCAAAATGTTTACAAAAAATCCTATGATAAACACGTCGACCCACTTTTTTTTTGTTCAAATGCATATATATTTTATAATTTTTCACAATATCTTCAAGCAACAATTACGAAAAGTAAAGATTATCAAAATTAAAATTTATTTCGACAATAAACTTTACTAATTAAAAAACAGTTTAACCATAACAAAAAATAATCGAATTAAATTAAAGGGTTTAATTCATTTCAATATATTGATATAAAGCAGTCTACAAGCCATAACGTCCCTTTCTTTTAAAAGACATCTTAATTAAAATTAGTTTAATTGGAAAAAATTAATACACGTTGCGATTCACAAAAAATAATGCACGGGAGATAAAACTGATTCCCGTCCTTGAATAATATAACTATCTCAATTAACTTTATTTTCCTATAGGATTATTTTTTCAAAAATAATTTATATGAATGTAAAAATTCAAACAATTTAACTAAAAGCAATTAATCTGTAAACATTTCGTAGAACATTGCCAAAAGATTTCTTGTTTTATCCAATAAAATGTTTTACAAAATTGCAACGAAAATGTACTGACTTTTCTTCCTTTGTACATTTTAAATAATTTGGCATTGAAATGTGAATGTCACTAGACTCGAATAAGTATTATGAAAATAGTAATACTATAGTATATAACAGTAATACTACATTAATAAATACAGTATTCAGTAAGCAAGAAGCATTTAATTTTAATTAAATTTGCTCTATATATTCAGAGGATGTTCGCACATATTTTAGAAGATTTTTCTGGTACTTACCGAACTATTTTACATAAAATGTTTGAGTTTTTAATGTTCAGTTTGGTAACCCTTATTCTAAACTACCTATATACACCGTAATTTAAATGACGATATTGTCTTTTGTAGTTTTGGAAGAGGTATTTTGGCCCATTCCCTTTGAACAGCTTTCCAAATTCTATGAATAGTTTTAGATCGACGTTTGGATAACGCGCTTTTTAAAACCCCAAAATTGCAAAAATCCATGGGTGATACATGAGGTGAATCAGCAAGTATATCAGTGAAGGGTACAGCTCTTATACCCGTTTCTCATTTAATTTTTTCTGGGAAATTAACATTAGATACTGAGATGTGGCTGCTTGCTTTATCTAGATGTAGTTAAACGAGATTGATGGCACCGGGTGGTAAATAGATGGTATTTCCTGTTTGAAGATCGAGAGCAAAATATTTTTCTGATACACTCTCAGAAATATTTTCTTCAATTCACAGAAATTTTCCTGACAGCAGTGCTACCAGGATTTTTCCGTTAATAGACGAATATAATTTTCTTGTTTTCTCCATTACAGGAGGTAAAATATTCGTCAATTGGGGAAAACGGGAATAAAACAAAAGTTGCTGACCTTGTGATCGAACCAGCTTAGTATTATGAGACCAGTACTCTAACCACTGGGCTACAGTTGTACAGTAGTGAAACAGTTTAAAGTAAATATGCTTGCCTCAGATGAGTATGGCTTGATTAGTTTCTCTCTATTCTAAAGAATAGTAACTTACGCTGTCACCGCCGCCGCCGCCGCCGCCGGTTTTGAATTTTTTGTAACCGGAGGTCTTTCTCCGTTAATATTGAGAAAAATATTGCATACAAAAATATAAAAATCGGAAGTATTAAAGAGAAATGTTTGATAAACACGCTGATGCAGACAGTTTTCAAATCGAAGAATTATTTTAAGAGATATTTAATGCTAAAGTTGCACAAAGTCGTTCCATTAAAAACGTTTTATAGGAGCAAAAACTATATATCGGAATTTAACCATTTTTAGATAATTTTATACGTTATAATGTCCCGGTGTGCAGAGTGCATTTATTTTTTTAACTTGACTCATTTTTTGAGCTTTTATTTCTATTTTAAATTCATATTTTCAGCAGTTCGAGAGATATTTTTTATTTATTTTAGAAAATTGTACTAATTTAACCTGTTGCCAAATGCATAAACAGCGCAAACAATAATGCTTGTTTCAAATTAAAATATTATTTACACGTGTCTATTATAAACAGAAAAAACTTTCAAATTAGAATTAAATAATTACGTATAAAAAGCAGGAAATTATTGAAAATTACTTCATAAAAACTATATTTACACGTGAATTTTAACAGAGAAAGGATATTGTAAAATAATAAATTCATTAACATGCGTTAGAAGTCTTAAAAGGAGAAATTACGTCCCATTTACGTCACATTACACTTATTACGTGAAAGGAACAAAAAATAATATTGCAAAGCAGTTCAAATTTAAAAATTGCGCGAGACATTTATTTGATATTTCGAGATGATCTTTTCAACTATTTTTGTTGGGACAGCGCAAATAATATTTCATTTCTAACAAAAGTATTTTCCCGTGAATATTAAAAAGTGAAAGAAAAGTTTGGTGAAAATTACGTGAGATTAAAAACGATACATTTAAAAAGGCTTTTATTTATATATTTATTTATTGAACCACAAACATACGACTTGTGTGCTTGACATGAGAGCCCTCTGAAAATGTTTTATTTAAAAGAACTTTCTTTTCGCTTTGTTAAAAAATACCGGGAGATAAAGACTCTGTTTATTTAATTCATTTTATAGTAGCTTATTTTGAAATGTTTAACTGATTTTATTTAATCAAAGAGGAAAACAGCCATTTTATCTTTTAACAGCAGCTGATTTTTCCTTAAAATTCCCCCAATCTAAGAGAGATGAATAGAAACCCGTTTATGGGGAGATTGCCACTGTTTTTTAAATTATAATTCAATCTTTCAAAATCTTTTTAAAGCCGATCAAATTAGCGTGCTTTTAGAAACTGCGGTGCCTGAACGGGGGTTGGTGAGCGTAGCTCGTAGGGGGCCGAGCCCCCTAGCCCTTAAAAAGCTTTGAATTTTGAAATGAATTTCAGGAAGATTTTGTCTTTAACCCATTGGGACGAGCGACCGGTATACGTGCCACTTAATGTGCTCAGAATCCTTCATTAATCTCACCAGTTATTACTTTCTTCTATCTTCAATAGAAGAAAGTATTGTAATCGATTTTTTTTCGACTTCCGGTTTTCGACGGATTTACACGTTTTAGAGGTCAGATATCCCAAAAAGCATGTTTATAGAAAATGTCTGTCTGTCGCCATTGTACCATCAAAAAGTGCATGAAGTTATGCATAGAATTGAACCAAATTTTTTTTAAGTGTTTGGCTGTGGCAAGCAGGTCCTTCCTTCATTTGGAAAAAATCCGCCAGAGGGGGGCGCTGTAATAGCGATTTTTGTGCATTTTAAATATTGTACCATAGAAAAGTGCATGAAGTTATGCATATAATTAAACCAAAATTTTAGTGCATGTTTTCGATCATGGCAAGAAGGTCCACCCTGAATTTGGAAAAATTCTGCCGGAAGGGTACTTCGTAACTCTGTAATAACGATTTTTGTGTAATCTTCTTAATTTTTCGTAGTTCTATTGCACACCAGTATCTCGTGATTCGACGGGAACTTCCCATCCTGATAAATCGACTATTCGCGACTATTCCTGATTTTAATAAATATGATGATCCAGATTAACTCCCTTTTACTCCGATTAATTGACTGAAGAAGAAATTTAAGGTGAAAGTCAAAGGTGATATGGTATTGAACTAATAAAAATGAAATATTGACATATGTAACAACATTTTGAAATATTAAAATATATGAGATAGAAGAAAGTTTTGGGATTGGCACATCCAACTAGTTTTTTATTGTAAAGTCTACCTTATTTAATCCAGATCATTTCCAGATTCAATTACAGAAATTTTTCTGTTTTGAAAAACCGGTGGTAAAAGATTAAAAATTAAGCAAAGGGCTCTCGTCGCGAAGGGGTTAATGAGGTTATGGTTGGGGTTTTAGTACTTGAGTATTAACATAGGATAAAATAGGAATTATAAATATTTTTATGTAAATTACTGGATGCAAAATATAAATATTATACTTTTGATGCGAGAAATTTTTTTGGGGTAAAATCGATTTTTTCCCATTTAATATTTTAATTAAAATACCTATTTTAAATGTGTTCCTTTAAAATATATTTTAAATGCGAATGCTTTTTAATAACTTAAAAATAAATTGTGACTACTTTTAAATGAATGAGATAATTAATTGTTATTTATTTTTAAATTCGAAAACGTTTCTTTTCTTTGGTGTTGGGTTATTAACCATTTGGAAATATCGTTATTGTCCTCGTCAGGGTAGGAAATCAAAAGCATATTTGAAGCTTTTTATTGGTTTAATCCGCATTTTATTCGTTTTCTGATTAGTCTATACAGTAATCTGTATTTCCCTTTACTTTCAACAGAGATGGATACTTCTGTTGCCACTATGAAAAAAAAAGTCATAAAAACTACAAAAAAAAAATTAATAACTGAGAAACAAATTGAGATACAGCTTTCAAACAAATTGCATTTAAAAGTACATTTTTTTTCTCTATACGACGGTTTAAAAAGTAATATTGTGGGATGTTTAGAAGTTTAAGAATGAAATTTCATTTAAAATTGGTCATCAGATTTCTACGATGGAAAAGCCTTTCCCGAACAGCCAATGAAATGCTTGGATAATACGTAAGTTTCGGGTGTATAATACGCAAGTTTCAGGAAATCTTGCAATTTTTACGTGTAATAACACTATTAATGTTCAATCCATGGCGTACGTAATGTATGATCAACTCCGTGCGATTTTTTGTCTTAAATTTTAGTCTTTGAAAAAATCATTTTCCAAATGGTCGTTGTAATTTGTTAAATTGCTTTTTTATTTATTTATTTTTTTTAATTATGTCAGACATCTTAATTTATAGAATTGTTCGTTTTTCTTTTTTAAAATGAATTCAGATATTAGTTTTAATAGACAATATGCATGCGTGCTAGGAATAATCGGAATTGCTCCCTCTTTTTTAGACTTTAGGGAAACATTCGCGGATAAAATATGTTTTCTAGGAGTATGGAAATTATTTGCTAAAAAATGAGAAATAATTTAGTGTATGTAGACGAGACTTTCTCATGTATGTATGTAGAGTTGATATTAAGATTTTTAACTACTCTCTTTATTTTTAGTTTGCCGTCAGCAATCATAAATCCTTTGCTAAAACTTTCTTTAGATACATTGAACCACGATTTAAGATTTCTTTCTCCACTTCTATGATAATAAATGGATCTCTGTTTATTATAATAATTTAAGCGGTCAGGACTCTTAAGCTTGAAAATTTTCGAAATTTAAATTTTTTTAGATGTTAAACCTCTATTTTTTCGGAATATGTTGATATAATTGTTTCCTTAAAATTTCCATTAGAGCAGAAGTTATGGCTTTTAGAATTATACCCGCTCGATAGCTGAAGCTGCGTTTATGAAACTTTGAGGTCATTTTTCTCCAAATGACGTTTTTGGCCATAGCGCGCAGGATATCTCAAAAACGCTTGAATATTTTATCAAGAAATTTTCAAAACTTACGTTTCATGTTATTCTGTATAAACTGAACCTAATATTTTCTTTTTATTGTTCAGAAATTTTTTTTTAGGTGATTATACTGTTGAAATTTTCAAAATTTTGTATCAGCTAAATACAACCTTGTATTAAAAATATACAAATGCTTTAAGTACAAATTTATTTAGGTTCAGGTTAATTATAATAATCTGAAGCATAAGTAGGCACCAAAATTTTCATTGTAGTTGCAATATTTATTTTGTAATCCTGCGCGTAAGCTGTTATACCGATTTTCTGCTGTCCGGCAGTTTGGCGCCCCCTGCAAATGGTAATTAAGAAGCTTGTAATTTCTGAAATACGTGAAATGAAACAATGTACTTATATCTTTTTTCCCAATAAACATTGTGTTTTAAAATCATATACAATTTAAGATTCAAATGTCGAAAATGGTTTTTTTTCTTCCAATTTTAAGAGTCCTGAGACCCCTTAAAGAGTCCCAAGCTTCATCTATTGAAGCAACATTTTCCCATTTTTTTTCGGATAAAAGCTTCTCATAAAGAATTTTCAACCATGTTCTACGTTCAGAGATATGTCGTGGAGAAAGGTGATGAACATTGTATTATTTGGCCTTTTAAAAATTGAGATCAGTGTTAATGATTTTGTTAACAGTTGACAATGAGCGTTTTAACGATTTAGCAACAGTCCTTTGAACTTATATGATTTTCTTTTACCATAAATACCTTACATTTGCAATATTCAAAGAATTTATTCGTGTGTACATATCTGAAACAATTTTTCCACTTGAAGCCAGACATTCACGTTTTTTCCCTGTATTATTGACAATAGTACCTTATGTGACTTTAGATATAGAAAAATCATGACTTTTAATAACTGAATATGATTAATTTTCTTCGGAAAGTGCAGATATATAGCTTTTCATCAATCCGTTCTTTAAACCTTTAAAACCCTCTTACTGTCTTGAAAAGGGCAAAATTGTAATGTTGTTTTCTCTGCATTTTGTTTTAAATGCTAAAAATAATGATTCTTTGAACATTTTATAAAAAAAAAACTTAATAACGAATATGAATGCAACCCTTAGAAGTATTAATCATTGTTCAATGTATTAAAAATACATTAAATCAATAGAATTATATTACTTTAAATATTGCTTGTATTGCAGTGAAGCCTGGAGCTTAGTAAACGTATTAACATGGGCTTGTCATTGAGGGGGTTAAAGATGATTTTTTTTTTATTTTGTTAGGAAAAAATTACATTTGAGTCTATTTTTTTTAAATTATCCGCTAGCAAAATAGCGAAAAAATTTATTTATGGTTCTGTTGGACGAAATGTCATAACGTCACTCCAGAGTTACTTAACAAAATTGCTCAAAAAAATATTCTTTTAAGTTATATACTTACTTTAAAGCGTTTACAGTGCCCAATAACAACTATATTATAATTTTTATAATGATTTTAATAGATTGAGGAATTAATAATGACGTACCTTATGCATTTAAAGAAAAAACGCCAGTCGAGCACACTGGAAGTAGTATCAACAAAATATGTTATAACCACCCCCTGATAACAAATCAGAATTTAAAAAGGACTTCACGACCTTAAATGCATGTAATCACACGTAAGTAATACATAATAGTTCCCCAAAAGACCGATAGAAAGCGCCAAATGACAAAAAAAAAGATCATGTAACGCCTGAGTTACACTATGCATTTGAAACTTAAAAGAGGCATTTTGCATGTAAATAAATATTTTAGTTTCCAGACGAGAATTTATGCTTTCAAAAACATATTAGCCATTTAAAGTAATTTCTCTATTAAGAAGACTTTTTTTTTTCTTTCCTTTTTCTTTTTTTTTCTTTTTTTTTTTTTTTTTTTTTTGTACACAGTCTAAAAGATGTGCGAACAGACTTTGTATAAACTCTAACGTACCTATTGTACCTAATGTGTATATGTGTCTAATGTACCAATTCCATAAAACAAATAGGGCAGCTCTAGGATAGACAGTCGTAGTTTTTAAAGATTGAAATAAAAATTCTTAAAATGCAAATACAAGAAATATTTACGCATATTTAAAATTCATATACATATACTCATATTTTAGGCAAAAAATAATTAAATATGGGAAACAAAAAGCGAGAAACAAAACTGAAATTAAAATGGCAGATGGCCATGTCACCTTCAAGCTGAGGAGAGATGGCCATCCAATAATAATAATAATAATAATAATAATAATAATAATAATAATAATAATAATAAAACTAAGAAAAATCATGCGTTAAGCATAGATTAGGAAACACTTTCCAACACTTTCTGAATGCTTTAACAAAACTTCGTTATTTAGGGAAATAAGGTATATAAGAGAACTAAGTAAACATTTTAGAAAACGCTATTCCAATTCTTTTGAATAGCCCTGCATTTAATCTGTAGGTCGATATATATACCATATAATGGGGAAATTCAGTTTAGCAAAAAAATACATAACAGGTTGAAATTTCTTTCTCAGCAATTTATACTAATAGATGGAAACATACTTGTATACTTTTGTACAACCCTGTAGTTAACCTAGTACCTTTATTACACGCCACTATTTAGCTTAAGTTTAATTCAAAGTAAAACACTCTTAAAACTACTGAAATCACATTTCCAGAAAATATCATTTATAGACGGCCATGTATCCAATCTTTTTCGTGACCCTGTATATCATTTTATCTATGTTCTACAAACATTTCTTAGTAAACCAAATGCAGTTCAGCGTAAAAGTGCATAACTCATTTAAAAATCACCTTTAAGCAATTTGCAAACATACCCAGTAACCATTACGAATTCTTTTGCGTAGCCCTGTACATGAATTACAGTATTTATTCACATCATATACTATGCATAAATATAGTGAAACATAAAAGCACATAACATAATTAAAAACACATTTACAGCAATCATCGCTACTGTCCAGTACTTCGGATACAATATAGTATCTGAAATCTTTTGTGTGTCCCTGTAAATACTATGCATTTAGTATTGTACATGAAATAAGTTATAGTAAACCTCAGCGACGTATATCAATTTCATTATACATGAAATAATTTAACATAATTAAAATACGCCGCAAACAATTCTCTCCACCCCTATATCATTATGTAACGGAATTCTTTTGTGTGGCCCTGTAAATGAATAATAACTATTCTTTGCACCGCATATTCTACAGAATGCATATTTTATTGCACTTGATAAATGCATAATATTTTTTTTTATTTTTGAAAGCATGTAACATCATGAAAAATCCTTTTAAACGATTTTTTCCCATAGGCCGTAATGTAACGGAAAACTTTTGACTGTCCCTGTAAATGAACTAAACATGCTAGAAACTTCAATAGGGAACATGCTATGAAAAATATTAATAACATCCAAAAATTTTAGGGCAATACGAGTATATTTACGGGAGTTAGAGCGCGGACAGACGGCCAGACAGCCAGACAAACCGAAGTCATGAACACTTTTCAACTTTGTTGGAAAGTGTTAAAAATGAAGTTAAAATAGCAAAAAATAACACATTTCATATAGTTAATCATGAAAAATATACAGCAATTTGTAAAGATGCAGTTATTGCACGGAAAATGGGTGAATAAAATTCGAAAAAAACAAATTTGAAGTATCATTTCAATCCTTCACTTTTGCTAAAATTTTACTACATTTTTGGCAAAGATCTTGATAGTTTGTACACGTTTTATTTAACCACTTCAGGCACCTTATGCATTGTATATAGTCGTATTTTTGGTTGTGGTATTATATTCTTCTCCACAACCAACGCAGTGGTCCTCATCCAATTCTATTCCTTCGGAATCTGCAGAATCTGATGATTTCAAATGTGTTTCATCTTCTTCGCTGCTGGATGAATCGTGTTTTGTTTTTTTCTCGCGTTTATTTTAGACTATTTCATGGTTTTAAGTTTATTTATCAACATTATCTGTAATTATATAATTATTTTAAATATAATTATATTTAGTTAAAATCCTCAATCCGTAGAGTTTTGAAATATTGAATAAAAGTGCTCATCTCTCCTCGATTTCATGTGGTCAGCTATCCTGAAATTGAAGGGCAGATTGCCACCTAATTTAAAGCGCCACTCCGCCATTATACGTTTTTGTTTTAGGCTTAAAAGCAAAGGTTGGATTATATACTTGCCTTAAAAGTCCGTATAGAAAAAAAACTCAATGTAACGTGCGTACTACAAAACATTCAGATACCTAAGTCAACAAAAATATTCAACCACTAAATTAAATAAACATTAAAGCTATATTTATTTTTTATAATCGAAAAACACAGCTGCACATTGCAATGAATGAACTCGTTGAACTATTTATTGCGAAAAAAGTTTAGGCTGCATTCTATGATAAAGTTTTGGAAATATTTACACTGCCCATCTCTTCTCTATGGCCATCAATCCCAGAGTTACCCTATATGCAACGATTTCATGAAATGACGTAATGAAGCGTCTTTCTCAAACGTTTGAAGTAAGGATTTGTAGAATACTGAAAGTAATGTAATTGTAGTATGTCGTAAAAAACCACCTACAGCATGTTTTTTTAAGAGAGTGTATATGGAATTTATAGATATTTTGCAGGGCTCTACAAAGGAACTCGTTCACACTATCCTCTAATGGTGGTGATTTCTTAAAATGCATTTTAATGCCATTATCTTCACTGTAAAAAATTTGCAGCAAAGTAACAGGTCTATCGACCGTTTTTATAGGAAACAGGTTCATAACAATAAATTAACTGTATTCTTACCATAATATGGACAGTAATGTTGTCAGAATACAGGTAAATTAAGGTTATATAACCGTTTTCTATGAAAACGGTCGATAGACCTGTTACTTTGCTGCAAATGTTTTACTGTGAAAACTTTACGAAATTTGTATATACAGTAAAATATCGTTACAATGAATGTCATTTTAACGAATATTATTTAGATTGTTAAGAAAAGTCCTATTATCCTTTTTCATTATAAAAATATCCATTTAACGAATTTTTCAGCATAGCGAATTTAATCAGTGCACTTCAGAGGTTCGTTGTAACGCAATTTTACTGTTTTACTAAGAATTATTGCGGTGTATTCTCCATTGAAAACATGCAGTGTAACATTTATTGTTCTTTTACAGGACAACTGCAATTTAGATGCATTATACGTTATCGCCAGTTGCTGTTGGAAGAGTTCAACTTATAATGCTTTATGTATCACTTTGTATAACTGTCTTCAACTAACTTTTCGAACACCTTTTAAACACACTTCCCACGAACGAATTTATCTCGAACCTTCAGAGTAAGCTTCCGCTATTGCGAAATTTTTGTATTGATAAAAAGTTTCACATTACAGTTTTTTTTTTTTTTTAAACTGATAGCACTCCTGTTAGGAAAATGCATAACTAACAGTTCGGAACAGATTTTTTTTCTCACATGGTAACCATACTTGTTATTTATATACTATATATATAAGTAAGACAGTTTCAATTCCTCTATGCAGATAACACTTCTTAGTAACAAATATATGTAAAAATGTTTTTTTTTAATGTTTTACTGTACGACAGCGGAATTTAAGTTAAAAAGAGGTTTGATAGATTCAACGGAATTTATTTTCGTTAATAGCGCATTCTGGTGGAGAATAGTGTATTTAAGTTTAAATAGAAATTATTTTGATACATTTTTTAATCTTCAGAATAAGTTTCTGCCATGATCAAAAGATGTTTTAATAAAAATTTTCACATGATAGTTTTTTGTTTTTTTGCATTGGCAGCATCCTTGGTCAGAAATTGCACAGCTAAAATTTTGAAATGGTTTTTTAATTTTTTTTTCATGCAACAATCATACTTCAAGTTAAAATTAGATAATACAGATTCAAATCAAATTTCTTTTACGCTCACAACGTCCGTTCAGCAAAAGTCAAATTTATGTTTTGATGAATACTTTCACAGGAGATTTTTGTTTTACTCTGGTAGCGGCGCTGGTGGAAAATTGCTTATTTATGTTTCAAAATAAGGTATGACATATTAAACACAATTTTATTTCTCAGCGAGCTCTGATGGAAAAGAGGGTAACTAAAGTGAAAATAAAATTGATTTAAAAAAATAATTCTGCGGAATAAGCTTCAGCCAATGTCCAATTTATGCTTTGATAAAAACTTCCATATGATCCTTTTACTTCTTTATAGTTATTAATAAGCAGCAGGAAAATCTGTTGAAAACAACTACTCAAGTTTGAACTTGGTATGGCAATTTTTCCCCCATAAAATATGAAAGATTTACCTTCGTAGTATACTATTTTCGTAGTCGTGTCGATCTGCTGCTAAGAATTGTCATCAAACGTCAGTAATATTGACTACGAAATCCTTTAAAATGAATGTGAATACCTACCTATAAAGTTTTAATCAAGTTCTTTTTGCACGAATTGACACTTTATATAATATGACAATTGGTTATGGACTTTAATATTCATAAAATTCATGTTAATTAAATTTTACATGAAAAAATGACTAATTCGAGTATGAGTATTTGCAATCAACATACACCATCCCTGCTTTTTAAACACTAGATTTCGAGTTAAACAGAGAAAAGGAATTTGCCATTATTTTAGATTCCAGATATATTTTAGATTAGAAAACATTACAACGGAATCTTGGCACCTTTTTTCACGCTAACGTTTCTACTTCAAAAAAGTGGTGGGAATCAAACAATTTTAATTTTAAAAAAGTAACCTGCTGAAAAAGTCGCCCGCGGCTCGAGGGTTAAATACATTTTTTTGACATAATATTATTTCAAAGTGAACGATGTTCGATATGTGATAATATTGAACTATACATTTACAATTATTTTACAAAAACATGACGAAAATGCTATCATCTATGGACAGGTATTGTTTAAAGGGCGTTGTAATGCTGTTTAACGATTTCCAAACACTGGAATTTTAGCTCTTTTTCTTCAAAATTACATATTTCAATTACACGAAATTCACATCTGCTATTCGTGATTGTGTTCGATAAAAATCTGGAGTAACGCCAAAAGTCACCAAATGATTTCTTATGTCCGTAACATTTAGTATAGCGTTGCCAACTTGGCCATAACATATTAATTAGGCGAAAATCCTATCCAAACATTAACAACACATTGACATTTACTTTTTTCGTTTACCTATCAAAATCTTCTGTAATTGAGACATTTTGATAAGGGAAAAAATAGTTAACTTTTGATTAGTAAGCAAATAGGACAATATCTCAAGCATCATATAAACAATAGTTTGTTTTTTAAAAACCCGTAGCATTTCCCCAATTTTAAAGAATTTATGTCCCAGTACTGATTTTTCCAGCACAACTGGTGATGATTACTTCGATTTATCTTTTGAAATTCAAACAAAATGATAAATTGAATTGTGGATACAGGAATAACTACAAATTAGTAATTTATTGCTTATACTAAAAAAAATTAACTAAGTTGTTACATAAAATAGCCAAACGTAAGGTAGATCCAAGTAATCTGTCAGCCAGCCTATACACAATTTAGGTAGCTAAAATTCTCCTATATCCGACAATTTCAAATTTGTTATTGGGGTATATTACATTTTCCCATGGATAAATAGGAACAATTTTACAACACACGAGTCTCTTGAAAGTAGGCAGTTGGCGCACGAAGCTGCAGGGCCCAGAGCCCCTTACTTTAAGTATAATTTTTACTTTCTTCTGTCTTTACGAAGAAATAAAGTCTAGGATTCGTAAATTTTTTCAATTTCCGATTTTTGACGGTTTTATACGTTTTAAAAGGTTCTGAACACGATTTGATTATTTTGAGAAAACGTTTGTCTGTGAGTCTGTGACTGTCTGACTGAATGTGACACAAATTTTGTGGACGCTCTGTCTCAAGAATTAATGCACGGAATTTAATAAAACTTTAGATTCAGTTAGTCTCTGATATAAATTGGCGCTGCTTACTTTTTGGTCTAAATCGCCCAACAACTGGCGCTGATATGATTCATTATTCATGATTTCCGCAATAGCTATACTCAATAGGTAAAGGATAGATTTTTACTGCGGAGAATTTAGGAACGCTGCGAGCCCTGGCAATGACTAGAACACATATGTATGCCATGTAGACGTGAGTGAATCGCTACTATTGTGATATAATAAATATTTATGCAGTTGTTCACTCATGTGAGTAATGCGCCCTTCATTGCTTGTCACCAGTTGAGATGCGCCCCTTTTTACTAAAAAGTTGGACAGGCATGCACTAAAGTAATGCAGGCATAAAAAGTCTGGTCTAATACAAGAAAGTAGACAGTAAGGCAGGTTCTTTAATTTTTTTTTATATACATAATAACTTAATTAAATTTATTTTTTATAACAAAGGTATAATTATTCATATTTACAAAATGAAGAAAAAAGTCGCACCAGGATTCATTTTTGAATAACAGGTATATCTAAATCCGCGTTATTCTCGGAAAGGTTATATTTCCAGAAGAAATTCCTTATTAGTTAAAAATTCTAAGCCAATAAAACAGGAAAAAGAAAGAAAAAAATCAATTTAATCAAAGGAGCTAAATCTAAAAACACTTACTTGCGAAGCATTTAATTAAGTGAATCTAATTTGGGAAAATATTTTACGAAAAGTGCGATAATAAAAGTCCTGGCGGTATTTTTTTAACCTACTTAAAATAAAGGCTTATATTATTCGACAATATGTATATTTTCGTAAATATTCATGTGTAATTTTTTAAATGGATCCTTCAGTTTTGAAATATTTCAATTTTTGATTTGAAATTGTTTATTTTTACAATGAACCCGTGTAGACTTTTTCAGGGGTTAAAATTTAAAGTGTTTATCCATATAAACACTAACAGGGTATTGACGCACAAAGAATACACACCATCAAGGAAGACTGAGCAATGGTCGTTTAAAATTAGCTTTGTATTCAACTCGATATAACAATAAATTCTCTCGCTTTATTATTGCTATAAAGAATTTTATTTTATAACAGTATTATTTACAGAAGCTATCAATATTAATACTATATGCAGTCGTGGAAAAAAAGTAAACACCCCTTACTAACTCTGCAACTAATTATAATAAAAGAAAATTATTGGTACCTATCGATTGGAAATAAAGTCTACTTTTAAATTATGTATATAAATTTGCATAGGAGGGCATCTACAAGTCAAAACCAGACCAGACTTTCTTTTTTGAATGGCAACATCCAATTTTGACAATATATTTTAAATCTTCAGTTCAGACTATGCCTAGAACTAAAATTTCAAGTCATTTGAATGGTAAGTTTTTGAATTATAAACATTCAAAATTTAGAGACTTTAATGTTAAATTACATTTTCATATTTTTATTAATATCTCCTGAAATTATAATCCTAATGTGGTAATTTTGTTTATGGTTATAATATTAAAAAAACTAAACACAAATACATTGAATTTATAATTTTAAAAATTTCGTAATATGAATTATGATTTATGAAATTAATATTCGGAAAAAATATATTGCAACCTGTAATGTTTTCATATTTATTATGCCCTGCTTTTTGCGAATTATCTACTTCGAATTTTTCTTTCAAGTAGTTTTCGAATTACCATTAAAAAACGTCATAATGATGGTTTATGGGGCCGTCTATGATGTGCAGAAAAGCATAATTTGAAAAAAAAAATATTTTATTCATTTTATTGAAATATTTGGGCTGACAATAGTTGAAACATATTATGCGAGTGAAATGGTCATATTGGCAAGAAATAATATTTTAATAGAAGTGACATAGTCATTCTGTAGAATTTCAACAATCGAGTATCAAACTTCAATTTGGATACAGCCCCTAAAATATGCTCAAGTTAAAATGATTAATTTTTCGGAAACTATTCGTACGAATTTCATGCAACTTTGGATTTAGGCTAATTAAAGGGTGTAGAATTTATTTATCGTGTCAAACTTGGGTATTGCCCTTGAAAAAAACAAAGTTCGTGTTCGTTTTGATATGTAGGTGGCCCTCTAACTAAATTTTATATACACCATCTAAAAGTAGACTTTATTTCCAATCGTTTGGTACCTGTAACTTTCTTCTACGATAATTTGTTGCCGAGTTAGCGGGGGGATGTTTAACTTTTTTTTTTTTACGACAGTACACATTTCTAAATTTTATAAAAATGGAGTGAACATATTCAATCATAATTGCAAGATTCACTGTCCCACTTCACATACTTTACGCTTCGACCAAAGAACTTCCTTACATAGCTGTGGGATTAAATGGGAGAAAGTTCTATGTACTCTGGTTGGTTGAATTTTGTTTTTGAGAACGTCCTATGAACTCCGATTGGTTGAGTTATGTAACTCGGCTCCTATTGGGGCTTTCTAGAAAATTCCTTCAGATTCTGAAAATCAAATTTTTTTGCCAAACGACCCCAAATTATTGCCACATATCGTCAAATTTGGCGATATTCTTTCAATTTGCGAAAAGCATGTGTTGAGGCACTGGTAATCTTGAAAATCGATTTTCCCGCACAAATTTCGCGCATGTCGCCAATATTTCGTCAAATATCACCAAATTTGGCGAAATGTTTTCAACTTCTTAAATTTCAGGGTGTCAAAATAGTGTTACCTATTAATTAAGGTGGCAGACATCTTGTCAAACTATTTACAAAAGGTACTCACTTGAAAGGACAACTGACAATTTCTTCATGAATTTTAATAATTATGGTATGGTAAAAATATTTTTATATTAAAAATTATGAATAATAAATGAGAAAATTCATCTTTTATGTTACTTTATTTATTCTATGAAAAAAAAAAAAATTACTGAAGTTAATTTTCGCGCCGATGATCCGCAACCTCTTTTTAAATTTCAGGCCGTCAAAATGGTGTTACCTCTTAATTAGGGTGGCAGACATTTTGTCAAACACAAACTAATTACAAAAGGTACGAGTTGATGATGTTTTTTTAACCGACTTGAAACGACAACTGACAATTTCTTCATCTATTTTAATAATTATTGTATAATAAAAATATTTTATATAATAAAATTTATGAAAAATAAATTGGGAAATTCTGCTTTTGTATTACTTTATTCATCTATGAAAAAAAGAAAAAAAAAATCCGAAGCTACTTTTTGGACCAATGAACGGCAACCTCTTCCTAAATTTCAGGACGTGAAAATGGTGTTACCTCTTAATTAAGGGGGCAAACATTTTGTAAAACAATACACAAAAGGTGCGATAGTAAAAACGTTGACGATATTGTTTTCACTAGCCTGAAAGGACAACTGACAATTTCTTCATAATTTTTTATAAATATTGTATAATAAAAATATTTTATATAATGAAAATTATGAATAATAATTTGGGAAATTTCGCTTTTGTATTACTTTATTCACCTATGGAAAAAAAAAAAAAAAAAAAAAAAAAAAAAAAAAAAAAATCCGAAGCTACGTTTTCGACCAATGAACGCCAACCTCTTCCTAAATTTTAGGACGTCAAAATGGTGTTACCTCTCAATTAAGGGGGCAAACATTTTGTAAAACATTACACAAAAGGTGCGATAGTAAAAACGTTGACGACATTGTTTTAACTAGCTTGAAAGGACAACTGACAATTTCTTCATAAATTTTTATAAATATTGTATAATAAAATATTTTTATAATAAACACTATGAATAATAAATTGATTTCATTATATGAAAAAAAAGTCCTTCCGGCCAGTGCCGGGAGGAAGAGGTAGCTTTCATATTCCTTATTTTAAAAAAAGCCAACTTATATTATTCAAACACACGAAGCTCAATTAAGTGGAAACCGAATGTAGGAGATTCAATACAAATTTTTATCAATACTAAATCATTATGAATGAGAATTTCGCGAAATTAGTCAGCTTTATCCAAGCTGCTTTTATTTAAAGTAACTTATGTTTAGCTACCAAATTCGGGGATTTCTTAAAGTACCTGCCATTTTAAGACAACATGGTGGATGAGGCTAACCAGTGAACTTGGTCTAGACCTTAGTAATTGCTGTGCACATGCTCACTCACATCGGAATCGGTTGATATATACGAGTGCTGTCGCAAGCAAAAAATCAGATTTTTCAAAATGTCACCCACGTTAGAAATTGAAACTGCTATATCTGAGGCATTTTTTAAGATAAAGACAAACAAAAATGCTCCTGAATCCTTATATCAAGGTCAAATACTTAAGAAAGAAACCTTTTTCAATTTCTAATTTTTTTGCACCTCACTTTAAATATAATTTTTTTTTTAATTTAATGGCCGCCATTTTGAAACAAGATCGTTGATAAAGCTGGACAGCGAACTTGGTCGAGATATTGATGCATACTATCCACATGTCTTCTTCCATCGAAATAGGTGAATACGTGTGGTATCGCGTGACAAATACAAGATCGTTTCAAAGTGTTAGCCATGATAGAAATTCAAAGTGCTATAATTCAACCACTTTTTACGATATAAACAAAAGAACAAATTTTCAGAAACAAAAACTGCTCCAGAATCTTTGTATCAAGGCCAAACACATAAAAAAAATCTTTTTCATTTTCCAATTTTTTAATACCTCATTTTAAATTTTAAATTACATTTTTTTTTAAATGGCAACCCTTTTGAAACACGATGGCGAATGAAACTAGCTAACGAACTCGGTCGAGACATTGGTATGTACTATGTACAGACCAAGTTACATTCAAATCGGTTCATAAATACGCCTGTTATCGCGTGACAAAAATCAGGTCGTTTTAAAGTGTCAGCCACAATAGAAATTCAAAATGTTATAACTCAGCCATTTTTTTAGATATAGACGAAACAAAACCTGTTCCGGAATTTTTGTATTAAGGTCAAACACATACGAAAAAAAATCTTTTTCATTTTCCAAATTTTTGGTATCTCATTTTAAATTTAAATTTTTAAAAAAATTTTTAAATGGCCGCCATTTTGAAACAAGATGGCGGATAAAGCTGGCCAACGAACTCGGTTGAGTTATTTGTATGTGCTATGTACACACCAAGGTACATCCAAATCGGTTAATAAATACGTCTGTTATCACGTGGCAAAAATCAGGACGTTTCAAAATGTCAGCCGCGCTAGAAATTCAAAATGCTATAACTCAGCCATTTTTTAAGATATAGACGAAACAAAAACTGCTCCCGAATCTTTTTATCAAGGTCAAACACATAACAAAAAAATATTTTTTCAATTTTGAATTTTTTGGCACCACATTTCAAATTTAAATTTTTCTTAAAATTTTAAATGGCCGCCATTTTTAAACAAGATGGCGGATGAAGCTGGCCAACGAACTCGGTCGAGACATTGGTCTGTACTATGTATAAACGAAGTTACATCCAAATCGGTTCATAAATACGCCTTTTATCGCGTGACAAAATTCAGGACGTTTCAAAATGTCAGCTTCGCTAGAAATTCAAAATGCTATAACTCAGCCATTTTTTAAGATATAGACGAAACAAAAACTGCTACGGAGTCTTTGTATAAAGGTCAAATACATAAGAAAAAAATATTTTTCCATTTTCAATTTTTTGGTACCACATTTCAAATTTTTAATTAAAAAAAAATTTAAATGGCCGCCATTTTGAAACAAAATGTCGGATGAAGCTGGCCAACGAACTCGGTCGAGACATTGGTATGTACTATGTACACACCGAGTTACATCGAAATCGGTTCGTAAATAGGAGAGTTACAGTGTGACACAGGTCAGATATATATATATATATATATATATATATATATTGATATATATATGTATATATATATATATATATATATATATCAATTTTGAACGGAGGGTGGTTTCGGGGTCTGGGGGTCATGATCGATGAAAATATACCAAAATTTTTTGAAATCGCTTTCCTCCGAACGGCTGCAATAGGTAGCTTTTTGTAAAGAAAGCTACCTAAAAGTCCTTCCGCCAGTGCCGGGAGGAAGAGGTAGCTTTCATAATCCTTATTTAAAAAAAGCCAACTTATATCATGCAAACACACGAAGCTCAATTTATTGGAAACCGAATATAGGAGATTCAATACTAATTTTTATCAATATAATGAATGAGAATTTCGCGAAATTAGTCAGCTTTATCCAAGCTGCTTTTCTTTAAAGTAACTTATATTTGGCTGCCAAATTCGGCAATTTCTTAAAGTGCCTGTCATTTTAAGACAACATGGTGGATGAGGCTAAGCAATGAACTTGGTCGAGACCTTAGTAATTGCTGTGCACATGCTCACTCACATCGGAATCGGTTAATATATAGGAGTGCTGTCGCATGCAAAATATCAGATTTTTCAAAATGTCACCCACAATAGAAATTGAAACTGCTATATCTGAGCCATTTTTTAAGGTAAAGAAAAACAAAAAATGCTCCTGAATCCTTATATCAAGAGCAAATACTTAAGAAAGAAACCTTTTTCAATTTCTAATTTTTTTGCACCTCACTTTAAATATATATATATTTTTTAATTTAATGGCCGCCATTTTGAAACAAGATGGCTGATGAATCTGGCCAGCGAACTTGGTCGAGGTGTTGATGTATACTATCCACATGCCTTCTTACATCGAAATAGGCGAATACGTGTGTTATCGCGTGACAAATACAAGATCGTTTCAAAATGTTAGCCATGCTAGAAATTCAAAGTGCTATAAATCAACCATTTTTTAAGATATCAACAAATAACAAATTTTCAGAAACAAAAACTGCTCAGGAATCTTTGTATCAAGGCCAAACACATAAAAAAAATCTTTTTCATTTTCCAATTTTTTAATACCTCATTTTGAATTTTAAATTTAATTTTTTTAAATGGCAACCCTTTTGAAACAAGATGGCGAATGAAGCTGGCCAACGAACTCTGTCGAGACATTGGTATGTACTATGTACAGACCAAGTTACATCCAAATCAGTTCATAAATACGCCTGTTATCGCGTGACAAAAATCAGGTCGTTTTAAAATGTCAGCCACAAGAGAAATTCAAAATGCTATTACTCAGCCATTTTTTTTTAGATATAGACGATAGAAAAACTGTTCCGGAATCTTTGTATTAAGGTTAAACACATACAAAAAAAATCTTTTTCATTTTTCAATTTTTTGGTATCTCATTTAAATTTTTTTATTTTTTAATTTTTTTAAATGGTCGCCATTTTGAAACAAGATGGCGGATGAAGCTGGCCAACGAACTCGGTCGAGATATTTGTATGTACTATGTACACACCAAGGTACATCCAAGTTGGTTCATAAATACGCCTGTTATTACGTGAGAAAAATCAGGACGTTTCAAAATGTCAGCCACGCTAGAAATTCAAAATGCTATAACTCAGGCATTTCTTAAGATATAGACGAAACGAAAACTGCTCCCGAATCTTTTTATCAAGGTCAAACACATAAGAAGAAAATATTTTTTCAATTTTCAATTTTTGGTACCACATTTCAAATTTAAATTTTTCTTAAAAATTTAAATGGCCGCCATTTTTAAACAATATGGCGGGTGAAGCTGGCCAACGAACCCGGTCGAGACATTGGTATGTACTATGTATAAACGAAGTTACATCCAAATCGGTTCATAAATACGCCTTTTATCGCGTGACAAAATTCAGGACGTTTCAAAATGTCAGCCACGCTAGAAATTCAAAATGCTATAACTCAGCCATTTTATAAGATATAGACGAAACAAAAACTGCTCCGAAATCTTTGTATAAAGGTCAAATACATAAGAAAAAAATATTTTTCCATTTTCAATTTTTTGGTACCACATTTCAAATTTAAAATTTTTAAAAAACTTTTAAATGGCCGCCATTTTGAAACAAAATGGCGGATGAAGCTGGCCAACGAACTCGGTCGAGAGATTGGTATGTACTATGTACACACCGAATTACATTCAAATCGGTTCATAAATACGCCTTTTATCGCGTGACAAATTTCAGAGCGTTTCAAAATGTCATCCACGCTAGAAATTCAAAATGCTATAACTCAGCCATTTTTTAAGATATAGACGAAACAAAAACCGCTCCGGAATCTTTGTATAAAGGTCAAATACATAAGAAAAAAATATTTTTCCATTTTTAATTTTTTGGTACCACATTTCAAGTTTTAAACTTTTTAAAAAAAATTTAAATGGCCGCCATTTTGAAACAAAACGGCGGATGAAGCTGGCGAACGAACTCGGTCGAGACATTAGTATGTACTATGTACACACCGAATTACATTGAAATCAGTTCATAATTACGGGAGTTACAGTGTGATATAGGTCAGATATATATATATATATATTTGATACTGATCAATCTGCAATTACTCGATTTCCAGTTGATTATCCCACTAATTTGGAATTAACGGAAAACCTTTTATCTAACAATACAATTAACTTCTTAGATCTTAAAATTACAATAAAAGACAATAAAACAATCACAGATTTATATGACAAACGTAAAGAATTTAAATTCACAGTTAATACATTTACAAATTTTAAATCTTGTCTACATCATTCTGTATTTCGTAATATAATACTTAATCATTTATATAGAATAAAATGTTTATGTTCTTCTCCTCTAATTAACTATAATATTAAAAAACTAATTTATAATGCATTAAATCATGGTTTTCCAAAAAAATTCATATATTCATTAATATACAATTAGTACTTTTCTTACATGATCTATAAAAACAAATTAACACATGCGTAAACAAAATTACAAAAAAATATAAAATAAAAAAATATCTATAAAAAATTAAAAATTGTAAAATAATATAAAAAAATATTATAGGTTGGTTGGGTGGGTAGATGTTAGAGTACGGAGGAGGGTGATGTTGTCTGGATAATACGCAATGGTTAATTATTTAAAAAAGAAAAAAATGGGGGCTCTTGTATTATTACTATATTTTTGTTACGTATTTTATATGGATGTTGATTTGATATTTTATATGTAATTGGAGAATTTCATTAATATTATAATTAGCTTAATTATTGATTAATCTAATTTACAATTATTTGTTATTAAATTTTAATTTACTAAGGACAATATCATATTAATTACTAATAGTATGCCATTCTTATAGTGAATAATATACATATAAGTATGTTTAATATAAATATAGTTATACTGTATGCATTAAAATTGGGTAATTATTTTTATTATTATTCCTCTATTCTTTTTAATATTTATTATCGGTTTAATGTTTTTGAATGTCCCACATTCATACTTTATGGATTTTTATGGATGTCTGAAAATAATCCACATTCTATATTTGTGCTTTTTAAGTAATGGGAATTTAAGTATCATTTAACCTTCTATATACTTCCACATGTTTTTTATTTCCTGTTCATTTTATAAATATCTTATATATAATTCATTAAAAAATAATTTTTATATTATTTTTAATAATTATTTATATTAATTATTACTGAATTTATTTTGTTTTATAGCATATAGCTATATGCTATATATTATCAATGTTCTAGAATTATTTAAATTCTTAGTTTATTTTAAATAAGTTAGCTAATAGAATATAATGTATGCTTTTAAATTTTATTAACAATAGTTTTTAAATACATTGTGTGGTTTATATTAGGTTTATAATTCTCTCTATATAAGGATATGTTTGGTTTTGCTGTTTAAACAGTTATTTACATTCAATTGCTTACAAATATTTATCTTGCGATAGATGTTTAATATAATTAATGATAGATGGCAGCACCAAATTTGTCTCTTTCAAATTGCTCTAATTTTTAATTTTTCTAGCTCCATTTCAGTTATAATTTATACACCAGGGGGTATTTTTAGCTAAATTTTGACGATTTTGTTAAACTGTTATTAATTAATTTAATAGTGCATTTTAAATAATGTAATTAATATCTATTTATTTTATATTAGATTAAATGTGTTTTACAAGGTATTACAAATTTTATTTCAAAATGTATTAACTGCATCCTTTGGTATCATTTACTGTAATTTCTTAACTGTTTTATTCACCTTAATCTTTTTTATATACTGGTAGACATGTGCGCATGGATTTTTGTAAAATACTGAAATATTAATCGGTATGGTGTTTATTATTTATATTTTATATCCTATAAATATTTAAATACGTTTTATTGATTCTTCCATTTCATATTATTTGTTTCTATTCTGCTTTCATTTTTAATCAATTCACTTGATTTTAGTGGTTGTCGGGCACAGGGGAAAATAATTTTTAGCTTTAGCTTATTTTTCCCACAGAAAACAACCATTTTGCTTATATCATTGAATTCTGTGCCCTTGATAACGTAATTCAATGTATAAGCTTTTCAATTTTTGTCGGTGTCCACTTTTTTCTTTTTTCTTCCATAATAATTCTTATAATATTTTTTTTTTTTTTTTAATACTTACAGCTTTATTTCATAATAATTGACGGTGGTAGGTTATGTTTAATTAATGGTTTTATATATATATATATATATATATATATATATATATATATAAATTTTGAACGGAGGGTGGTTTCGGGGTCTGGGGGTCATGATCGATGAAAATATACCAAAATTTTTTGAAATCGCTTTCCTCCGAGCGGCTGCAATAGGTAGCTTTTTTGTAAAGAAAGCTACCTAAAAATACCGTTGTTACTATATGTCTGACTATTTACGAAAGCTGCGCCAGTAAAGAAGGCGATATTTTTTAACCAACTTGAAAGGAAGCAGGCTATATACTTCGACAATTATATATTTTAATAAATAAGCTTAGGTTTTGAATGGATACTTCGATTTAGATATATATATGGGGACATGAGTTTCAAAAGCCGCCTTATTCAAAATAAAAAGAAATAGTGTTTTCCCTATCAATCAATCTTTTTGGTAAACCTGCCAGGAAAAAACACTACAATTTGCAAAAAAAAAAAAAAAAAAAAAAAAGTTTTATCCTGTGTTTCTGGCATTGAAATAGCTTGGTTTACAATCAAAACCAATGGACATAGTCACGGGTTTTTTTGCGATTTCCCAAAAATTGAGTTTTCTGATAAGGCGAGTTTTGAAACTCACGTCCTCATATATATTTGATTGCAAAATAAGTCTTTTTGTGGTAAACTAGTGCAACTTTTTTCAGGATTAAAAAATGCCATGTTTATCTGTCTGTATGTCTTTCATGATTCTAACTCTAAGAAGTTTAGAAATATTAAAAGGTGCATAATCTATTTTTAAAATACTTATCGTATTGTAAAAAGCTTCTTTTTTTTTTTTTTTTTTTCAAGGGTGCGTAAAAAGTTTAATATATTACCAACATCAAATGAAAAATGCCATGAATAGCTACTGAATTTGCATTTATTTCTGACATAGATTACAATAACATTTCTTTTGAGATTTTTCTTCATTACATACATGCACTTTTGCATGAACCCATAAAAATTCCAAAACATTATTTATGGCGATGATTGTGTTAGTACTTTGTAAAGTGTTTAAGCGATGGATGTTTATGCAGTCGTTGAAATAATTGTTTCAGTTTACACTGTAAAAAAAATTCCGCAACGTTCCTGGGAAAAAATGGGCATCTGAGTTGCCCATTATTTCCAAGAAACATTTCTTGAAAATGACTGGTACTTTACTGTATATGTTAAAAACTTTCTACAGAAATGCCAGTAAGTTTCCTGCGAAATACCAGGAATATTTCTGTTGACAGCAAAACATTACTGACATATTCAAGGCTGGAGTAGCACAAGAGCGAAAAATGTCCAGACCAGGGATCGAACCTGGATACTTGGCGTGCCGTGCCAATGCCTTACCTGTTAGGCTATCCGGACCGATACCTGGCTGACATAATTCACTCTGGATGTTCGTTCCCTTCATTATGACATTACTGACATTTCACAGCATGCGGGATCCGCAGACGATTTTTACATTTCCAGTTGACAATTTTCGCTTTATTATCATTATTCGTTAGAATGAAAAAATATTTTGAAATTGACATCAAAATTATTATTTATAATTTACACGAAAAAATAAATTTTCAGTTAAAATTCAATAAAGTAAATATATATGTGATATATTGTTTCTGAACTTTGCTTAAAATATAAAAATATATAAATGTAAATAATAATTAGAAAAAAAATCTAGACATAAAATATTTTGGATTTTCGTCAGTGATTATGTTAGTTTACAAGTTAGATAAAATACATATAAATTTTCATGAAAAAAAAACCTAAACGTAATTGTATATTTTTTCCGAAAAAAAAAAAAAATTCAAATTTGCAGCAATTCAAAGTGTCAAATATATGTCAAATTTAAATCAAATTGTAATAAAGTGTTAAAATATAAAATTAATTAAAAAAGAAAAAAAAAGTCAAGAGGTAGCATTGAACCCGGGCCGTACGGGTGGCGTGCAAGCTTTCTGCGTCCACACCACGAAAGACACGTTGAAAGCTGCAAACTAATGGGTATTTGAAACGTATGCTAAAACTCGGCATCTAATTTCTGAAAATCTAAGGCCCATTTGAAGAAATCCTTTCACAAGAATAATTAGAGATAAGAACTCTAAAACATACTTTAAATTAATCAAAATAGGTGAGAATCATATTTGATTGTCCCCTGGTTAATGCAGATCCAAATAATAGGTGTATTTTTTTTACACAGCCTGCTCGTTAAAGATTTCACAGACAAGTACGAGAGATAATCTCTTAGTGATATCACAGAGGTATTGTATTTTCATCTGAATTATCTTGACAATAGAGACGTAAAGGATTATGTCGTCTATTGATTTATTTGCATTCCATATTGATTTTTTTACATTCATTTAAGGAATTCGTTTTCGACACTCGCGCGCGAGCAACGGATTATAGGAAAAAAAAAATAATAAATGGCGGCCGCAGCGTTTTGCTGTTTTCAACTTTTGTTCAGGAACGTTTCAGATAAGAAAACCAGAATTTCACAGGAAAGAGCTAAATTATTCTGAAAACCTGATAAAAGGCGAAACGTTCCTGGATTTTACATGGAAAGTTACCATTTTTTTTTACAGTGTAATACAAAATAGTGTAATAGTAGAATTAGCATAATCATAATGTTTAGTATCTTTAGTTACTAATATAAAAATTTAGTAATCTAAAAAAAAAATAGTATAATAAAAGCATTTAAAACTAGGAATCATAATCCACAAAAAAGTGAAAGAGTAATAAAACACATTTCATTTTTAAAGGAACATAAATATCGCAGTAATCACTATTCGCTAAAAAGTTATATATTCAAGAAGAATTCTTTCTTTAATATAAAATTTCTAACCCAGTGATACAAGAAAAGCAAGAAAATTAATCTAATTAAAGGAAATTAATCTGAAAACATTTACTTGGGAAACATTTAATTAAGACCGCAGATATTTCGTACAAATATTTACTAAAGGTACGACACAGGTACGATAAAACTTTCAAAATAGGGTAATAAATAAAGCTATGGCAATAAAATAGTCCTGCCATTAATTTTCAAAAAGTTATACGGTTCTTGAATCGTATAAGTTATATTTAGAAGACTTTTAAGCATGCTGTGACAAGTAAAACAATAAAATCGAGATACGTTTGTAATTTACATATTTTAACCCTTTATGTACTGAATTATGAATTCATGAAAATTTTATCTTCGAAAGCATTTTTTGTAAATTGTTTAAACTACATTAAAAGATTTACATAATCATTTAATAAATTTTAGAAGTATTTTAGAAGGATTGAAGGATTTAGAAAGATTAATTAAATTTGAATGTATAGGGATTTTGTGCAAAATTTATAACCCCACTCTTTTATTTGAAATATTTTTCTTAGTATTTTGTAGAATTAGGGTTGGGTTGAGTTGGGTTGATTTTTGACGGCCAATTATCTACACTAGGGATATAGGCCCGGGTGGGAAGTGCCCTCCGTGGGGGTACATAATCCGTATTTACGCATGGAAAATCCACAGCTCGAAGAAAACCACGAAAACTCCGAACGATTAGGCCGACGGGCGCGATTGGGCTCGAACCCAGCACCTCCCGTCTACCAGCTTCGAGAGCAGAACCTCTCGGCCACTGGTGGGGCTTGTAGAATTAGGAGATGTACAAATAAAATGTTCTTATAATAGAAATATAGAGATATTTCCGAATTGATAAATTTCCCCACCCCCACCCCAACGCCAAGAAAGCTGAAAAGATGCAAAGGCAAAAGAAATCATCTTTTTAAAAATGTTTTTGTTTTGTCTAACCAATAGTGCTTTTGGAACAAGATAAAGTAATGTAACTGTAACTCATTCTAAACTGTATTACAACTAATCGATGTATTAAATGAATTTTATAATAAGTTATTTTAATGAAACTTATAAGTACCGTCAGTAGATAAAGGGTTAAATAGATAAAAATTAAAGCGCATCTCAATCTTTTTGGGACAACCTTTCTTCATATATATATATATATATATATATATATTATATATAACAATTATATAATTACATTTAATCACCTATTTCCAATTACTAAAGTTAACTTAATAGATTTAGCTTCAATACATAATGCTGACATTATACAAAATAAAGATGGATCCTATAACTTGTAATACAAAATCAAGCACAATACCACTAATTCACTAGCACATTGCGGACGATTAATCCATATAAAACATATGAAAAACCACCAAATTTTGATACAATAACCTATTAAAGACAAAAGATACAAATAACCAGCGAAATATTGTTGAACCATTATAGACGTATCGTAAACAAATAATGGGTCAATTGGATGGATGTAGCAGGAAGCTTATAGCATTTCACTTCTTCAGGGGTACATGAAATACAAATATAAGCAAAAACATAGTCGATTTCTGTAATAGAATCCAGCAATAAGCTAAAAATTGAATTCCATTATGTACCCGATCGGCTATACTCCAAAAAGTATAAATTTACCATGCCATATAAATTGAATTAAGTAAATAATTAATCAATACAAGATCCATAATAATGAATAATATGAACAAAATGGGAACATTTAAATTAAAGACTTACACAGCAAGAGAATTGCTATGGCCATATCATAATCTCAAATATATATCCCATTTTAGCACAGCGAAAATCCCGCCTAATTAAATGGTACAATTAAAGGCCAATCCTTACGGTTTCAAATCATCACAGCTTGCAGATAATATTAACATTCTTATAAATAGAATAATTATAATTAACTTAAATAGTCTATATAATAAAAATTATTTTATGCTATCTTAAAGATACTGGATTAAATTATTACTAAAAAGTACAAAAAGAAGTAGATGTTTGAAATAAACAGGTAATGAATAAGATAAATATGTATATATATATACGCATCTAATATAATCGTACATAAAGTAACGATTATATATCCTTCCCTATATAAATATACAGGGTGTTGCCAAATTCGACCGACAAATTCAGAAAGATGATAGTAAGCATCAAAAGGATGAAAAATTGCCATAGAACATGGGGTCGCAAACCACTTATTTAGTCACAAATGCAGAGTGTTTCATCTTAACTGAACTTGGGTTGACAGTAATAGTTCTGAGAAAAATATAAACATTGTAATGGAAATGCAACTATCACTGTTTTGCGTGAAATGTTATAACACCACGAAAAACTCTGGAAAAACAGGGTGTTCAAACAACAGATGATTCCGTATGAACTGCTAATCACAGTTAAAAATGCAGAGCGTAGTGTGCATACTGCTGGCGTGTATAATGGAAACTTCAACAACGTTTTTTGATATTACCACATTTTCAACAAATGTAAGAATGTCTATTAAAAGTGTTATTATAATTTACTTAAGTTTTCTGAAAGTTATTACCGTCAACTCAAATTGAGTTAGGTCTGAACACTCTGTATTTTTGATTTGCGAACACATGCTCTATGGTACTTTTTTCTTCTCTTGATGCCTACTATCACATCTCTGAATTATCGGTGGAATTCGGAAATACTTTGTATATATAATCCTATTGTTACGATTTTGCAAAACGAATCTGTGCAATGATTATATGAAACGTTTTTATGTAACGATTTTATGAAACAAATTTATATAGTGATTTTATGAAACGAATTTATGAAACATTTCTTAAACGTTTAAATGCGGGGTTTGTAGAGCACTGAGGCTAATGTACTTTTAGTATGTTGGTACAGTCACCTAAAGATTGCAAAAAAGCCATTCTTCTACGACTAAAACTCATAAAGATATGATACTTTGAACCTTATTAAATTTTAGAGCTTTCCGGCACTAAAAATAGACAGACAATTTTTTAGTGCCGGAATGCTCTAAATTTAATAAAATTCAAAGTAGCATATCTTGTAGAGGAGCGCAATTTTTTCTAAGAATAATTTACAGGATGTAGGTTCTGTGGTAAAATTTAAAAAGTGTAACTTTCTGAAAATTAATGACAAGATCATTTCTTCAACATAATCATAAATCTACCTTATTTTGAAATTTTGTGCAATTACATTGCTTACGTCTGTTCAACAGGTAAAAAAATAAAGTGCGTTTCAATATTTTTGAGGCCACCTTTAATCACATTATATATATACTAGCTTCCTGCAAGCTACGTTCACCAACCCCCGTTCAGACACTGCAGAATCTAAAAGCACGTTAATATGATCGGTTTTAAAAAGTTTAGAGAAGATTGAATTAAAATGAAAAAAACCCTGTAGTGATCACCCTGTTAACGCTTTTCCATTCGATTCCCTTTGATTGCAAAAATTTAAGGCAGAATCAGTTGCTGTTAAGACATCGAATGTATGGTGGGTGATTTATAGATTCTAATAGCTGGCCAAAGTTATTTTTGATGTCAGTATATTCGCACCTCCATGAAATTGAAAAATCTTATTGACATTCACTATTGGATGTTAGTTATTGCAAAATGTAGCGTGTAGCAGTCATAATTTCGTTACAGGGACATTCAAAAGAATTTTATTACATTACGGCCTATGGGGAAAAATCGTTTGCGGTGGTTTTTAACGATGTTTCGTAATTTTAAATACTTTGAAATTTATATACATATCTATGAAGTGCACTACAAGATGATTGCTATAGAATAGGGTATGGATAGCATTTATCGATCATTTACAGGACACTGAAAAGAATTATGTTACATTACGGTCAATGGAGAAAAATTGTTTGTGGTGTATTTTGTTCATGTTACACTATTTCAAAAGCATTTAAATTGATATATATCTTCGAGGTGCGGTCTACAAAATGCTTACTATTGAATATGATGTGCATAGCATTCATCTTTCATATACAGGGGCAAACAAAATAAATCAGTTATACCTCTCACTATAAAAATAATTGAAGGAAGTGCGTTTTCATTTGTGGAACCCTTTTTAAAATTATAAAAATTGAATACTATTTAGTCGGTATAAATTCTACAAATCATATACAGGGCTGCACAAGACATCTAAACTACATTTTCGTTTATTGAAGGAAATTGCTGACGGGGAATTTTCAACTGTGTTATGCGATCCCTAATTGCTCTAAATTTTAGCATATTGTGAATTGTATGATAAATCTATAGTTCATATACAGAGATGTACAAAATTTTCAGTTATTTTTTCGACTTTGGTTGAAATTGTCTTTTCAAACGTGTTATATGTTTTACAAATTATTATTTAGACATCGTTTTTCACGTTATTATGCTATGAAGTTTTATTATAGTAGTCCGAATGCGTTGAAAAATGTTTCATAATCTTATTGACGCATGATTTTGCGTTCTTCTTTATAATTTTAATGATACTTTCTTAACGGTATGGAAGCTAAAGTGATAAAACTAGTTTTATATTATTATAATAAATCCTAAAACTTCTTTTTCTAAAATTTAAGATACGGGACAAACATTCGACAGCTTTAATGAAAATTGCTGTATTGTATATTCTGTTGTATATTTATATTTATCTCTGCACAGAGGAACCCTAAGTAAAGAATGGGAATCTTAAGATATCATGGGCAAATGTCTACATTATGTTTTGCATTGTATCAAATCTGAATTTGGAGAATTTGGCTGTATCATTTTTGTAACCACTCAAAATTTGCAGCGAAGTAATATATTTTACACCGATTTGTCCTGAGCGATCAACATAGAAGTGTCAAATTTTGTCCAATTTGGTCATAAATTTAAACATTTCGTGCTTGCAAAACTTCTTCATTGTAATTGTACTCTATAAACAAAACATTTTTAACCAAATTCACATTTTTGTTAAATTTTAAATCTTGTTGCCGTTGCACAATGTTGCAAAACTCTCATGGACGCACCCAAGATGGGGGGGGGGGGGGGGCTGATGGGGCTACAGCCCCCCCCCCCAAAATTTTCGAAAGTTATATGAAAAAGCGTTGCTTTTTCGTCTTTCCTTTTTGGAAATTTTTTAAATTTTTTTCAATTATACAGCGGACTAGATATTCTCATTAGTCCCATATTAGTCCAGATTGACAACAAAGAAGAATAAGGGGGCAGACGGGGTAACACCCCCCCCCCCCCTTCCTCCCGAAATAGTCGAAAAATTAAATGAAAAAGTAATTTTTCCTTACTTTTTTAAGATAAATCTGTAATTATTTCTTCTGTCATACAGCAAAATAGACATTCTCGTTAACACCATATTAGTCCACATTGACATCACAGCATACCCAAAGATGGGGAGGGGCTGATGGAATTTCAGCCCCTCCTCTCGAAATGGTCGAAAATGAAATGATAAAATAGTGCTAAATTTTTTCTTCCTGTTTAAGGTAAATTTGCATTTTTTCGCCTATCGTTCAACAGACTGTGCGCTTTCTTCGCTTTAGTTCCATATTAACACCAAAGAAGAGAAAGGGGGCTGAAGGGGTTACAGCCCCCCCCCCCCAAACTAGAAATAGTCGAAAAATAAAATGAAAAAAGTGTTTTTTCCTTACTTTTTAAAGATAAATCTGTAATTTTTTCTTCTGTCATACAGCAAAATAGCCATTCTCGTTAACTCCATATTTGCCCACATTGACATCACAGCATACCCAAAGATGGGGAGGGGGCTGTTGGAATTACAGCCCCCCTCCTCTCGAAACAGTAGAAAATGAAATGAAAAAATTGTGCTGATTTTTGTCTGTCTGTTTGCGATAAATTTGCATTTTCTCCCCTATCATTCAACAGACTAGCCGCTCCCTTCGCTGTAGTTCCATATTAGTGTACAGTGACACCACATTATACCCAAAAAGGTAGAAGGGGACTAATGGGGTTACAGCCCTCTCTCCAAAAAGTCAAATATGAAATGAAAAAGTGTTGATATTTTTCTTTGAGATAAATTTGTATTTTCCCCCGATCATTCAACAGAATAGCCGCTTTCTATACTTTAGTTCCATACTAGTGCACAGTGGTACCACATTTTACCCAAAGAGGTGAAAGGGGCTAATGGGGTGTCCCCTTCCTAAATAGTCGAAAATGAAATGAAAAAAGGCTGATTTTTTGAGATCTTCTTGTTTGAGATAAATTTGTAATTTTTCTTCTGCCACACAGCGAAATAGCCATTCTGGCTAACTCCATATTAGTCCACATTGACATCACACATTACCGAAAGAGGGGGAGGCGGCTGATTGGCGTACAGCCCACTCCTCCCGAAATAGTCTAAAAAAATATTGCTTTTTAGGTGCGTTCGTAATTATATAAATACGTAGCACCTATAGTCGTCGTTCAGTCCGTCTGTCTGTCTGTCCGTCCGCATATAACAGAGCAAAAACTACCCGACCGAATGGTCTGAAATTTTTAATATATAATTGCTGCAAAATTTTGTCGAGCCATTTTCAATTTTATGAAAATCGGATGTATAGTTTAATTACAGGGACACCCAAAAGTTTTCCGTTACATTACGGCCAATGGGAAAAAATTATAGCAAATGCATTTTAATGATTTTACAGCCTTCCGAATGGTCTGAAATTTTAAATATATAATTGCTGCAAAATTTTGTCGAGCCATTTCCAATTTTATGAAAATCGGATGTATAGTTTAATTACAGGGACACCCAAAAGTTTTCCGTTACATTACGGCCAATGGGAAAAAATTATAGCAAATGCATTTTAATGATTTTACAGCCTTCCGAATGGTCTGAAATTTTTAATATATAATTGCTGCAAAATTTTGTTGAGCCATTTCCAATTTTATGAAAATCGGATGTATAGTTTAATTACAGAGACACCCAAAAGTTTTCCGTTACATTATGGCCAATGGGAAAAAATTATTGCAAATGCATTTTAATGATTTTACAGCCTTCCGAATGGCCTGAAATTTTAAATATATAATTGCTGCAAAATTTTGTCGAGCCATTTCAAATTTTATGAAAATCGAATGTATAGTTTAATTACAGGGACAGTCAAAAGTTTTCCGTTACATTACGGGGAATGGGGAAAAAATTATTGTAAGTGCATTTTAATGATGTTACAGACTATGCACTTATGAAGCGCAAAAATATATACATTCAGTACAATATGGGGTGCAAAAAATAATTATAAAACTAGTTATAGTACGAACGCACCTCATTTGCCACGTTTGACGAGCAATTTCCAACTTGTTTTCTTTCTGTTTGATATAAATTTGCATTTTTTTTCTCCTATCATTCCACAGACTAGCCACACTCTTCTGTTTAATTCCATATTAGTGCACAGTGACACCACATTATACCCAAAGAAGTAGAAAGGGGGTGATGAGGGTTACAGATCTCTCCCAAAATAGTTGAAAATGAAATGAAAATGTGCTGATTTTTTTTTCTTTTTGTTTGAGATAAATTTGTAATGGAATTGTTTTCTGAAATACAACGAACTTGACTTTCTGGCTAGTCTCATATCAGCGCTGATCATATCACTCCATCAGGAGGCTGATGAGGTTACAGGCCCCCTTTCGAAGGAACCAAAAATGAAAAAAAAACTCCTGTTTTTTTTTTCTTTCTTTTGAGATAAAATTTAACTTTTTTCCTGCAACGCAGCTATTCTGGTTAGTCCCATATACTAGTGCACAGTGATGCCCAGCATACACCCAAAGAAGTCGATGGCGACGGGGGATATGAGGTTACAGCTCTATTCCACCTCCTAAGAGATCGCAGTTAAATGAAAAAAGGGCTGATATTCCTTCTTTTTCAGATAAATTTGTTTTATTTTCTGGCATGTCACGAATTTGTTTTTCTTGTTAATCATATAGCCTTCTCAGTCCTGCAACCAAATTTACTTGAAACCACAAAATCAACTTTCAAATGACTGAAAAATAGCTCCATGCCTGTTTTACTGGATAAATGAAAACGTATATGATCAGTTCAAGAGATCTAGAAGTAAATTCGACTAATCTAAAAGTAGTTTAAGGAGTTTTTTATTTCTCTCACAGTCGGCGGGCGCCCAGATTGTCAATGCGGAAGTATGTTAATGCACAATAACACTTCAGCTAATCTCAAGTCGATTTCAACTAAATCGGAAATCCGGTGCGGAAGAGTTGACCGTAAAAGTAGCTTATTAACTTTCATTTTTCAGTCGCATCTCCAAGCCAAAAATTTGTGTTTTTTCCACGGTTTTTCGACGAAATTTGCGTTTTCTCCGCGGTCCTTTGAAGAAATTCGCTTCTTCTGCGGCTTTTTGCCGAAATTTGCGTTTTTTTTTTTTACGCACTCCTTCGTCGAAATTTGCGTTTTTTTTTTACGCACTCCTTCGTCGAAATTTGCGTTTTTTTCTGCGAATCTGTGACGAAATTTGCGTTTTTTTTCGTGATATTGTCGAAATTTGGGTTTTTTTCCGCGTTTTTTCGGCGGGTTTTTGATGAAATTCAAGTTTTTTTTCGCGGATTTTTTTCCGAAATTCGCTTTTTTTTTATAAAATCCTTCGACGAAATTTGCTTTTTTGTCGAAATTCGCGTTTTTTTCTCGTCTTTTTGACGAATTTCGCTTTTTTCTGCGGCTCTTTGACGATATTCGCACTTTCTTTGACGAAAGTAACGTTTTTCGCGGCTGTTTGACGAAATTAGCTTTTTTCTGCAGTCTTTTAACGAAATTCACGTTTTTCTGTGGCCCTTCTTTGTGACCCTGCATTTTCGTTTTTTGCAATCCTTTAACGAAATTCGCGTTTTTTCTGCTTCCCTTTGACGGAATGAGTGTTTTTTTAGCGATATTTTGCTAAAATTTGCGTTTTTTCTGCGGCCCTTTGACGAAATTCGCATTTTTTCCAAGGTCAATTGCCGAAATTCGTGTTTTCTTTTTAACGCAATCCTTCGTCGAAATTTGCGTTTTTCCCGTGGATTTTTGACTAAATTTCCTTTTTTTTTCTCGTCTTTTTGATGAAATTTGCGTTTTTCTGCGGTCTTTTGACGAAATTCACGTTTTTTTGTGTTTCTTCGACGAAATTGAAGGAATGCGCGTTTTTTTAGCGATCTTTTGTCGAAATTTGCGTTTTTTCTGCTGCCGTTTGACGAAACTCGCGTTTTTTCCGAGGTCCTTTGATGAAATTCGCGTTTTTTCACGCAATCATTTGTCGAAATTTGCGTTTTTCCGCGTATTTTTGACGAAATTTGCTTTTTCTCGTCTTTTTGATGAAATTGGCGTGTTTCTGCGGCCTTTTGACGAAATTCACGTTTTTTCCGTGTCCCTTTGACGAAATTCGCGTTGTTTCCGCTTTTTTTTGAAGGAATGCGTATTTTTTTAGCGATCCTTTGTCGAAATTTGCTTTTTGTCTGCGGCACTTTGACGAAATTCGCGTTTTTTCCGAGATCATTTGCCGAAATTCGCGTTTTTTTACGCAATCCTTCGTCGAAATTTGCCTTTTTTTGAAGGGATTTTTGACAAAATTTGCGGTTTTTTCTCGTCATTTTGATAAAATTCGCATTTTTTTCTTGTCTTTTTGATGAAATTCGCTTTTTTTGCGATCCTTTAAGAAATTAGCTTTTTTTTTCGCAGCCCTTTGACGGAATGCGTGTTTTAAGCGATCTTTTTTTTTAAAATTCGCGTTTTTTCTGCGGCCCTTTGATGAAATTCACGTTTTCTTTTTGAGATTCTTTGTCGAAATTTGCTTTTTTCCGCGGCTTTTTGACGAAATTCGCTTTTTTCCGCAGCCTTCTGACGAAATTCCTGTTTTTCTGTGGCCCTTCTTTGTGACCCTGCTTTTTCTTTTTTTTTGCGATCTTTTAACGAAATTCGCGTTTTTTCCGCTTCCGTTTGACGGAATGCGTGTTTTTTTAGCGAACCCTTGACGAGATTTGCGTTTTTTCTGTGGTCATTTGCCGAAATTCGCGATTTTTTAGGCAATCCTTCGTCGAAATTTGCGTTTATCCGCGGCTTTTTGACGAAATTTGCTTTTTTTCCGCCTTTTTGATGAAATTTGTATTTTTCTGCGGCCTTTTGACGAAATTCACGTTTTTTTCTGTGTCCCTTTGACGCAATTCGCATTTTTCCGCTTCCCTTTGACGCAATGCGTGTTTTTTAAAGATCCTTTGTCGAAATTCGCGTTTTTTCTGTGGTCATTTAACGAAATTCGCGTTTTTTCGCAATCCTTCATTGAAATTTGCGTTTTCCGCTGCTTTTAACAAAATTGGCATTTTTTTCTCGTCTTTTTGATGAAATTTGCGCTTTTCTGCACCTTTTTGACGAAATTTTCACGTTTTTCCATGTTCCTTTGATGAAATTCGCGCTTTTTTGCGATCCTTTATGAAATTAGCTTTTTTTTTTTTCCCAGCCCTTTGACGGAATGTGTGTTTTAAGCGATCTTTTTTTTTTTTTAAATTCGCGTTTTTTCTGCGGCCCTTTGATGAAATTCGCTTATTTTTTTTCGCGATCCTTTGCCAACATTTGTTTTTTTCCGCGGCTTTTTGGCGAAATTCGCTTTTTTCCGCAGCCTTTTGACAAAATTCATGTTTCTTTGTGGCCCTTCTTTGTGACCCTGCTTTTTCTTTTTTTTGCTATCTTTTAATGAAATTTGCGTTTTTTCCGCTTACCTTTGACGGAATGCGTATTTTTTGAGCGATCCTTTGTCGAAATTTGCGTTTTTCTGCGGCCCTTTGACAAAATTCGCGTTTTTTCTGTGGTCATTTGCCAAAATTCGCGTTTTTTAGGCCTTTTCCAAAATTGGGATTTTTTCTCGTCTTTTTGATGAAATTTGCGCTTTTCTGCGACCTTTTCACGAAATTTTCTCTGTTTTCCATATCCCTTTGACGAAATTAGCTTTTTTTGCGATCCTTTACGAAATTAGCTTTTTTTCGCAGTCCTTTGACGGAATGCGTGTTTTTAGCGATCTTTTTTCGAAATTCGCATTTTTCCCGAAAACTTTAGATGAAATTCATGTTTTTTCGCGGCCTAATGTCGAAATTCGGGTGTTTTCTGTGCTTATTTGAAAAAATTGGCGTTTCATCCTCGAGCATTTGACGTAATTCGCGTTTTCTCTGCGATCATTTAACGAAATTTGACTTTTTTTTCGCAATCCTTGGACAAACTTCGCATCCGTGGCCCTATGACAAAATTTCGGTTGTTGCCTTTTCGGATCCTTTAAAAAAATTGAAGATTGTTTTTCTGCGAACGATTGATGAAATTGATTTTTTTGGCGACCATGTCAAAACTCGCGCTATTGTTTTGAGTCCGAATTTTCGGACTGATGACCAAATTTTTCAAATTTTCTGAACAAAGTCACCCCTGCCCCTGCCCTTCCCCCCCCCCCCCTGGCGACGGCCTAATTGGCAAATATGATTTCTGTTTATAACACAATTCAACGTGTTTCGTAAGATTTAGAACATTATGGAAATTTAAGTCACCCCCCCCCCCCCCGAAATAAAATCCTGGGTACGCCACTGAAAACTCTATTTACGTGACTAACTTAAATTCTGTTGTCTTTGAGCAGAAGAAAAGGGTACTTGAACTAAAATTTTAAAGAAAATTATTTATACTTAATAAGTTAAAAACAATTCTAAAAACCAAAGAGGCACTTAAGGGAAGACAAATTAAATTGGAACGAAAAGTTAATCATTTAAACTATTTAATCATATCAAAAATTGAGCTTAATCGTGCTTTATCATATCACTTTTTCTATATTAAAACTGAAAAATTGTAAAAATACAGAGTTTTTTGCTACATTAAATATGAAATAATAGCTGATAGGTGTAAAAATTATGCACATAAATCCGATAAAATAAAGTCCATATTTTGTTTGGATGCGTCCATAGTCGAGCAGTATATTTTATTTCTCTTCAAGTAAGAGCTTAAAGAACTATACTCAAATTGATTGATTCATTCCCAACTAAGAAGCACGAACTTTGCACTAGTCTATGGCCCATACAATTATATTTATATCAAAACCAATAGCATGGTACAACGCCCTAACTATTGTCCTACAACAGAAAAAAAATAAATTACACTAGGATAAACTTTTAAAAATCGACTTTTGGCCAGCTAGAATCGGTAAATATCACCCACAGTGCAATGGTTGATTTCGTGTTTGGGTAAAGAAGATCAGTTAAACATTTGAAAAGAAGCTAAAATAAAATGAATTAAGTAAATAGAGTCTTTGCCTCCCGGAATTTTTTAACAACGATATAAAACGATTGACATAATACAATTTACAACATTTACTAAATTTTACTGCTTTACCCCTTCAAAAGTGGTGGTTCATTTTTGGACCACTTAATTTTAATTCTTAAATGCCACATTGGCACCAGAATATTGGGATGAAAATTTTCCTTTTATTAAGTAAGTGAACAAAAGCATTTTTGTATTTCGAAATTTGTTTGTAAATTCTGGTGCAATTCACTGATTCCAAGATTTTACGAATAGAAGTACCTTGCACCCTGAAAGGGTTAAACGCATATTAGTGTATTTATTATTTTAAAGTTTACTTTCTCTTTTAATATTCAAGTGTAAATACAATTTTCAAGACATAATTTTCATTATTTTCCTGCTTTTAACACGTACTCGTTAAAAGTAATAAAAAAAATTTTTTCTGTTTTTAATAGTCACGTGTAAATAAATTTTTAATCGTTAGGAAATATTATTCTTTGCGCCGCTTTTAGAATTGAAAACAATCTCTATAATAATAGCCTAAGTCAAGTGACTATCATCAACAGTTCCGGGCGGATCCTTTCGCTTTTTATATTCCAGGCGGCCATTTTGGTACTTAAAAGTGTCCATGGTACATAAAAGTGTCCATGGTCACACAGAATTCCTGGTACTTTTATGCTAGCCAGGTGCAAATCTTGACAATTGGTTTTTTTTAACTCGCCAGTTAGCATTTTTTTTTTTTTTTCGAGTGGTAAATTAAAACGGTGCTACTTGGTTAACCCATCGACCAAAAATCTGTCACCAAACTATAAGATTAAATGCCAATAATGGTTGATCGTAAATATTACATTCACTTGACTTTAAGGAAGTTACACGTGTTTACGCCATCAAGTGATTTTTATTTCTACGTTTTATTTGTATTTTTATTAATGTTATGCTAATTTATTTGTTCTTTCGTTATTTAAAATGGAAAATTATGTCTATTTGTATAATTTGGCGAAATTGGTCGACGGGAGAAGTAGTACCATTAAAACATTGCTTTGTATGAAGTTAAATTAAATGTCATGATTTGTTGCATTGTCATATACTCACCGGGTTTGGCGTGATTTTTTTTTACGACAATTTGGCGAAAACCTCGTTTTCGAATACCAGTTACATGTGTATTTTAAATTATTTTCTATTGTTTTTAAAACGAAATAACAATAAATAATTTTTTTTTAATTAATATTAATTAATAATATAATAATAATAATATAATATATAATATAATAATTATAATATAATATATAGTATAATAATAATAATATAATATATAATATAATAATAATAATATAATATATAGTATAATAATAATAATATAATATATAATATAACAATAATAATATAATATATAATATAATAATATAATAATAATAATAATAATATAATAATAGTAATTAATAGTTATATAACTATAGAACAAACAATTTATAACATTTTTTTTAATAAAAAGAAAATAAATTCAAATAAACATTTATTAATATATAAGCAACAATAGCCGGGTTACCATGTCAGGCAAAATAACGCCATTTTGGCGCCAATTAGGTACCCCGTTGCGTATATGACATCTGTGGCTAATATTTTTCTTTTCGTTTCGTTTAAAAAAAAGACAGAAATGAAAGCCTTTTATTTTAAATGTTTCAGTTTTAAATGAAAGTTTTGTATTAAATAAAATGATAATGAAATACAAATTGAATTATGAATAAAAGTAACATGATACATTTCTTAGTATACATTTAAGGGAGGCCAAACTAGTTGCCAAATTAGTTTAAAATAATAACCCTATCCAAAATATGAAATAAAAATATGTGTTATGATTAAAATTTGAGTTGCCATCATTAGAGAAAAGTATTTAAAATTAGAAAAAATTAATATTTCGAAAACTAATTCGAATTTAAAAATTCTAATACCGGTTTTGAGATCTGCGGATCAATACGGATTTTTGGTGTTAATTACATAGCAAAATATTCCACATTTTAGGAATAATCGCCGTGAAACATAATGAGTTGTGTATTAAGTCGTTTCATAAAATCGTTTCATTTCAGTCGTTTCATGAAATCGTTTCATAAATTCGTTTCATTAGGATTTCATATATATAGGGTAGATAATCCTAATACGACAATTTTATGAAACGAATTTATGTAATGATTTTTTTAAGCGAATTTCTATAGCGATTTTATGAAACGAATTTCTGTAGCGATTTTATGAAACGAGTTTATGAAACTTTTTTTTAATACTTAAGTGCGAGGTTTGTAGAAAGCTCAGGATAATATAATTTTACTATGCTGATACAGTAATCTGCGGAATGTTTCTTCTCGAAGAGGGTGTATACATGCAGTATTTATAGCTCTTTCACAGAGCCGCATAAAAGAATTCTATTACATTACCGTCTATAGGCGATAATTATTTAAAATGCATTTTAGTGCTTTTATGCTATTTGGAACTCTACAAAATTTGTTTATGTTACTAAGTCTTATTACGGTATGTTCTTCATTGCCACAATAAGGCTTATTTAAAAATATGGGGTGTAACATTCATAGTTCTTTTACTGAACACACACACACACAAAAAAAAAAAAAAAAAAAAGAAAAAAAAAAGGATGCATTACACTTTATCGCCAATTACGTTGGAAGAGATGTTTTCTATTACCTTTATTTAACATCTGGTGCTTCATGTATGTGTACATGGGATTTAGATCTTTATGATACATATTTGACATTCTACAAAACTTGCATATGCTGCTAAATGCTTATTGTGGCTTGCTCTCCATTTAAAATATGGTGTTAAAATTCATAATTCTTTTACAGGAGAAAACAAAGAATTCAGCTGCATTGCATTTTATCGTTAATTATTGTTAGAAAAGCTATTTTCTATGATAGTGCAGGCGTTGGCTGCACAAACTATCTTCTCATCGATTTCACAGCTGAAATTCCAGGATTAGGCAAAACCTGATTAGTATATTAAAATGAAACTGGTTTGCCAAGTAATATCTTGGTTGAAACCAGATGCAGATCCAATTTTAGTAATTGATTGGTAGATACACCTTTAGTTTCCTAATGAATGAATGAATGTATCAAATAGCATATTCGCATGGAAAGGGATAAAATAATGCAGGAATTTCATTAGAAAATTCAATGGAGATCTACCAATCAACCTGTAAAATTGGGTCTGCAAATTGTTTCCAGAAAGATATTACTTGGTGTAGACCTAGACCAGTTCCATTTTAATACGCTGATCGTGTTCTATCTAATCATGGAATTTCAGAGGTGAATTCAATGGAGAGCCGCGTGCCGCCCGGTCTATGACCTTTATTTAACTTTTGATGTATCACGTATCTCTATTTGAATAACTGTATCTTCAAGTAACTTTCGAACGCATTTTAAGATCACGTACCATCAACGAATTTTGCTCAAATCTTCATAAAAAACTTCCACGATTGTCAAATTTATGTATCGATAAAATATTTCTCTCTCTCTCTCTCTTTTTTTTTTTCTAGAAGTGCTTCCTGGTGGGAAATGGTATCACTAAAATTTTAAAATGGATTTTTTTTAATGTTTTCTCCTATTGCGACCATACTCCAAATTAGATAGGGTAATTTAAACTCAAACTTCTTTTACGTCGATAATGCTCCAAGCGAAAAATATATTAACCAAATTTAATTAAAAGTGGGGTTTTCTCTTCGCCAACATTTCGACGCGACAGATCTTCGCATTCAGACCGTTTCCAACGCCTTCGAAGGACAAATTGACTTCGTTCTATTTTATGAAGAAATAACCGAATTTTTGTATCCGTTGCTTTGTTACACTTACGCCATGACCGTATGAATTAGTAATAATACGACTGCAAACAATCATCATCATGTGTTCTCACTTGGAGCTAATGCTTTAATTCCTTGAAATATTCTTAGCATCGATCAAATAAATTAGCATCCTAAGCCACGATGTCACAGCTCCAATGTCCGACCTGTTATTAGCTGTTAACAACAAAGTTTCACACAAGTAATTCACGCAAGTCGGCTGGATTTGTCGGCTGCAATAACAAACTTCATATATATATATATATATATATATATATATATATTATATATATACAGAGTGGCCCATAAATAGCGCCCAAACTCTGCACAGCCAGATTCCTCGTTGGGAGTAGATAAAAAATGCCCAAAGAACTGTACCTGTACGTTGTATAGTTTACGAGAAAAATACGAAAAACAAAGTAAGACGTCACAACTGGTGAGAGGAAAAAACAAACACCCCCCCCCCTCCCCCCCCCCCAAAAAAAAGAAAAAAAAAGAAAAACACTTTACTTGAAACTTCAACAGCAGTATTTGCAAATTATAAAGGCATATGTTGAAGTGCCCGCCGAGCAGTTCGTAAGGTATTTCCATTACATTGTCCGCACATCAAATACATGTCGCAATATTCACGAACGGAATACATGATAACCATGTGAAGAATAGCGGTAACTGCAAGATGCAGTCTTTTAAACACGAGTTCAACGGTGGCTTAACGTCATTCCAGGGCGCGCGCATGCATGACGTGACGATATGCGCAGCGAACGTTTTGAACGTTATCGTCTGGATAGATATGCAAATATTGCTGTTGATGCGTCCAATATTGTGTTTTTTCCTTGCACCGACTGCAACGTCATACTTTGTTTTTCGTGCTTTTTTCGTAAACTATGGATCGTACAGGTACAACAGTTCTTTGGGCATTTTTTATGTACTCCCAACGAGGAATCTGACTGTGCAGAGTTTGGGCGCTATTTATGAGACATTCTTGAGTATGTGGAAAATGTTTATAAGAAAACTTACTGTTATCGAAAGCAGAATAGATAGCAGAGAAGAAAAAAATCCCAAAATTGAAAAAAAAAAAGATACAGTTAATAAAATGGTGGACAGCTTAGAACAAACGCTCAAAGAAATATTCGAAAGGGAAGAAGAACTGAAATTTTGATCTGAAAGCTGACATAATTTTTCTCAAGAGTATAAAAATTATTTCAAAAGGAAAACGGATAAAATCTTAACAGAAAAAAAGGCGAAAATGCCAAAAAAGAGAAAATTAAGAAAAAATAATTGAAGTAAATGATAAGATCGAATACGTGGAGTTTATACATAACTGAAGATTTTTAAATGCGGAGCAATGTCAATCTCGATTTCTTAATATATATATATATATATAGTATATATAGCTTATATAGTTTGGGAATATGTACAAAAAATAATATATTTTCAACTACTGACGAAATACTTCTTAAATAGTTACAAAATTTGAATAAATTTCCTTTTGGCGATTGCTCATCCTGTGATATAGACACTTAAAAAACGACCGCAGTTCAAGCACATTACGTATGGTGATGGTTGTTTCAATAATTCATATAGAATTTTAAATGATGATTATTTTAATGGGTCATAAATAATATTAGTTTATTCAAAGATTTAATACTAACCTTAATCCAAAAAAAAGTGAAAAAGATTCATTTTTGGTAAACATGAATATCTTAATAAACAATTATTCTATAAAAAGTTACTTATTCAAGAGAAATTCCTTCTTAAGTAAATCTTTTAACCAATTGGTACAGGAAAATGACGAAAAATAACCAATTTAATTAAAGATTAATCTGAAAATATTTATTTGTAAAATTTTTAATTAAGGCGGCAAACATTTTTCAAAATATTTATCGAAGGTTTGATAACAAAAGCATTGACGATGTATTTTTACCGATTTGAACGAAAGCAGACTATATAATTTGATAAAATACATATTTTCATGAATGTTAAATAATTATTTTTGTATGGATGCTTCTGTTTTGAGATATATTATTTCTTCATTATAAAATGTTTATTTTTGCGGTGAATGTTTTGTTTTGGGGTATTTTGGCCTTGTAAATTTTATCAGCATTACAAAATAGTATATTTATCGATCTGTACGTTTTTCTCTTATTTTCGTAAAAACAGACAAATAGCCACAGAATTTATATATGTTTTAAAGGTGTAAAGCGCATTTTAACCCTCAAATGCCTGATTTTTAAAGAATCAATTAAAAAACGTTTTTCGGCTTTCATTTCATAAATAAATCGAGAAAAATATTTTTTTAAATCATATTTTGTTTTAAGTACACAGTAAAACTAGTATGTTGTGGTCATCACAAAACTTTCTTCTATCTTATACATGTCAATACTTCAAAATTCACTATCTCAGTGCCAAATTAAATGGCAATCTGTGTTCATCATGAGAATTCTAAAAATATGAAATTCCGTGCATTAGTTCTCGAGGTATGACCGTAACTGAAATCATGTAAATCCAGCAAAATGCAGCATAGCAGCGCCACCTATTGGGTTATTTACACCAGAACTTAATTATCACCAACTTATGTCAACGTCTAACTGAATATGAAGTTTGAGGAAAATTCGTGCATTAGTTCTTGAGATAGAGGTATCGCGCAAATCATGACAAATGCAGCATAGAAGCGCCACATGTTGAGCGATTTGCAACAACACATAATCAGCAGCAATATTAATCAAGTTATAGTTAAATCTGAAGTTTCATGAAAATTCGTGCATTAGTTCTTGAGATAGAGCTATTAAGAAAATAGTTCAAAATGCAGCACAGCAGCGCCACCTATTGGGTGATTTACACCAACACGTAGTCAGGATCATTTCATATGAAGGACTAACTAAATCCGAAGTTTGATGAAAATGTGTGCATTAGTTCTTGAGATAGAGCTACTGCGAAAATAGTGTAAATCCTTCAAAATGCAGCATAGCAGCGCCACCTGTTGGGCGATTTACACCAAAACGTAAACATCATTCATTCATGTCAAGGACTAACGGAATCTGAAGTTTTATAAAAATCCGTGCATTTGTTCTTGAGATGGTGCTTTTGCGAAAATTCTTCAAAATTCTACATAGCAGCGCCGCCTGCAGGACGATTTACACCAAAAACTAATCAGCAACAATCTATATTAGGGACTACCTGAATATAAATTTTTATTAAATTCCGTGAATTAGTTCTTGAGATAGAGCGCCCACAAAATTTGTGTCACATACAGACAGACAGACAGACAGACAGAGACTCACAGACAGACATTTTGTGGAAACATGTTTTTTGGAACCTCTGATCCATAAAACGTGTAAATCCGTCAAAAACTGGAAATCGAAAATTTTCATGAAACAAATACTTTCTTCTTGTAAAGATAGAAGAAAGTAAAAATACAGCATAGCAGCGCCACCTATTGAGCGATTTGCACCAAAATGTATAAAACTTCAATTCATGTCAAGGACTAACAGAATATGAAGTTTGATTAAAATCTGTGCATTAATTCTGGAGATTAAACTATTGCAGAAATCGTGAAAAATGCTGCACAGCAGCGCCACCTATTGAGCGATTTACACCAAAATGTATAAAACTTCAATTCATGTCAAGGACTAACAGAATCTGAAGTTTGATTAAAATCCGTGCATTAGTTCTGGAGATTGAACTATTGCAGAAATCGTGAAAAATGCTGCACAGCAACGCCACCTATTGTGCGATTTACACCAAAATGCATAAAACTTCAACTCATGTCAACGACTAACTGAATCTGAAGTTTGATGAAAATCCGTGCATTAGTTCTGGAGATTGAGCTATTTGAGAAATCGTGGAAAATGCTGCACAACAGCGCCACCTATTGAGCGATTTACACCAAAATGCATAAAACATCAATTCATGTCAAGGACTAACAGAATCTGATGTTTGATGAAAATCCGTGCATTAGTTCTGGAGATTGAGCTATTGCAGAAATCGTGAAAAATGCTGCATAGCAGCGCCACCTGTTGAGCGATTTACACCAAAAACTAATCACCACCAATGTATATCAGTGTCTAACTGAATATCATTTTTTATTAAATTCCGTGCATTAGTTCTTGAGATAGAGCGCCCACAAATTTTGTGTCACATACAGGCAGACGGACAGACAGACAGACAGACAGACAGACAGACAGACTCACAGACAGACATTTTGTAAAAACATGTTTTTCGGAATCTCTTACCCCTAAAGCGTGTAAATCCGTCGAAAACTGGAATTCGAAAATTTTCACGAAACCAATACTTTCTTCTTGTAAAGATAGAAGAAAGTAAAAATGAACTAAAATACGGAAATTGTACTAGCAATCGAAACGCCAGTACTATTTCCGTATTTTAACAGACATTTTCCCCTGTATATTCCAGAATAACGGACATTTTTCTGTAATTTAAGGGGGAATGCGTTAAAGTACGGAAATAGTACTGGCGTCTCGATTGCTAGTAAAATTTCCGAATTTTAGTCCATTTTTACTTTCTTCTATCTTTACAAGAAGAAAGTATTGGATTCGTAAAAATTTTCGACTTCCGGTTTTCGACGGATTTACACGTTTTAGAGGTCAGAGATTCCAAAAAACATGTTTTTACAAAATGTCTGTCTGTGACTCTGTGAGTCTGTCTGTCTGTGTGTATGTGACACAAATATTGTGGGCGCTCTACTTCAAGAACTAATGCGCGAAATTTAATAAAAATTTATATTCAAGTAGTCCCTAATATAAATTGGTGCTGATTAGTTTTTGGTGTAAATCGCCCGACAGGTGGCGCTGCTATGCTGCATTTTTCGCGATTTCTGCTCTAGCTCTATCTCAAGAACTAATGCACGGATTTTCATAAAACTTCAGATTCAATTAATCCTTGATATGAATTAGTTGTGGTAACGTTTTGGTGCGAATCGCCCAACAGATGGCGCTGCTATGCTGCATTTTGCAGCATTTACACGATTTTCGTAATAGCTCTATCTCAAGAAATAATGCACGGATTTTCATCAAACTTCAGATTCTGTTAGTGCTTGACATAAGTTGACGTTTTGCACCTTATGGTGTAAATCGCTCAACAGGTGGCGCTGCTATGCTGCATTTTTGGGATTTCCGCAGTAGCTCTATCTCAAGAACTAATGGTTGGGTTTTCAACAAACTTCAGATTCAGGTATACCTGGATATGAATTACTGCTGTTTATGTTTTGCTGTAAATCGCTCAACAGGTGGCGCTGCTATGCAGCATTTTTCTCGATTTCCACAATAGCTCAATGTCCAGAACTAATGCACGGATTTTTATCAAACTTCAGATTCAGTTAGTCCTTGACATGAATTGATGTTTTGTTCCTTTTGGTATAAATCGCTCAACAGGTGGCGCTGCTGTGCTGCATTTTTGTGATTTCCACAGTAGCTCTAGCTCCAGAACTAATACACGGATTTTCATCAAACTTCAGATTCCGGTATACCTTAATATGAATTAGTGCTGTTTGTGTTTTGGTGCAAATCGCTCAACAGATGGCGCTGCTATGCTGCATTTTTTAGAATTTCCCCTACAGCTCTATCTCAATAACTAATGCACGAATTTTCATCAAACTTCAAATTCAGGTATACTTTTATATGAATAAATTGATATAATTTCTTTTACTATTTAAATGATTTAATTGACGTGATTTATATAGAAGAAAGTTTTGTGATGGCCACAACATACTAGTTTTTGCAGTGTATGGTTTACGACTAAAAACAGGTCGTTGCCAATTGGCAACACTGGGCTTTAATTGAAAAACTAATTTTCCTTCATAAAATTCTATAATATTAAACACACATGAATTTTAAGAGCTATGATAAGAAATAAATTTTACTTGCTCACTGCAGAACAAACTTTCAAGCAAACAAACAGAAGTATTTCGCAAGCTTCCAAACAAAACAAAAAGCACATGTAGCATCAATTGAAAAAATGAATCTATCTTTATTATGAAACAGCACTAGCTGCCCTTGGTGACCAGTTTGGTCTCCCTTTAAATGTATGCTAAGCAATGTATCATGTTAGTTTTATTCATGATTCGATTTAGTTCCTCAGTATTTCGCGAAATCGGAAGATTCTGCTAGAGAAATCAAGAACTCGGTATTTTTATATTAGCGCGTCGCAGGTGATAAATCGCCAAACATTATTCCTGTCGCATTTTTTTTTTTTTTTGTATTTAATTAATTTCATTTAAAATATAATCTTTTCACTCATTTCATTTAAAATAAAAACTTTCATTTAAAATTGAAACATTTAAAATTCACGGCTTTCACTTCTTCCTTCCTTTCTTTTTTCTTTTTTTTTTTTTTTTTTTTTTTTTTTTTAAACGAAACGAAAAGAAAAATATTAAATGATATGCCAAAAACCATGATATTTAATTTCAACTTCAAAGCATTGTTTTAATTTATCACGCGAAAGAAAATATGCTAACTGGCGAGTTAAAACATTTGGCGAGATTTGCACTCGCTAACATAAAATTTTCAAGAATTCTTTGCAATCTTGGCAACTTTTATGCAGTTTTAATCGAAAAAATAATTTTGATTTTTTAATCAAAATGGAAACCTTGCATACGAAAATATATGGGATCATTACGTAGTTGTTTTTGACAGTCACATGACTTGGACTATTATAATAAAGATGAAATGATGGCGAAAGAATACTATTTGGCGACCTATCACCTGAGCCTGGCTAATATTAAAGTACCAAAATAGCCGCTTGGATGAAAAAAGTGAAGTGGTCAGCCCGGAACTGTTGATAACAGTCACATGATTTAGGCTTTTATTATTTAGATTATTGCAGCTATCTACATGTTGAAAATTGATTTAATAATATTTTCGGTATGTATTTTATTTGCAACATTAGACATCAGAGCTTCAATATTATTCTAATTGTATTTTAGAAGACTAAATTAGGTATGTCGCCGAAAGACAACACTCGGCATTAAACGGTTAAAAATAGGCCTCGTATTTTATGTTTAGTCATCTGCTAATTATGTCACGCAATTTTCGTTCTTTTTAGGGTTTCGTTCATCTGACGAAACCCTATTCGTCTCACTTCTCTGTCTGTCTGTCTATCTGTCTGTCCGTCACAGAGCCCGTTCACAGAAATTATATATATTGGAGACTTCAAATTTTGCATACTTAGAGCTGGATACCTGAGATCAAACGACAAATCATAAAATTTTGAAAAAGTCGTTATTAATTAAAAACTCCCAATTTTACGTCTCATTAACGAAGAAACGGTATAAAATGAATGCAGGTACGTACGGACTCTTGAAATATTTTCATTTCTCCTCCGGGTTGCCACACATCTGCGCTTCGAAATTGCAGGTTTGCCAGAGCGCGCTTTAAGCAAAATGTGTACTGGACATTTTTTAATCGACTTGTATCTCAGAAAGTTTTTGGGCGAGACATTTTTAACTTACACAGACATACGCAGAAAAAAATCTACTTTCACTTGGTATACAGATCGTTTCTCTGCGTTGTGTATAACACGAAAAATTCACTAAAAATCGATCGATAAAAATTTAATTTCTTTAATTGCAAAGACAAGGAAAACAGATTTCATTTTCGCGGGGAGCAGTTGTCAGACATGATGGCGATTGCGGTTTTCCGTAGTAGAGTATTTTAATACGAAATTTAAACTTTTTAAATATTAAATTTTTAGATTAAATTTTCAGACATCCCGGCGTGAAATTCTTCGCTGATTTCATTGATGCCCATTTCTAACTGCTATATTAATTACAAGCTGAGATATTAATTATTAATTAATTGGTTTTATTTCTATCAAATGCGGATTGTATTAAAAAAACCTAATGAAGGCACGTGATTTCAAGAACCGCGAGTTCATTTAAATTAGGAAATCCGACAAGGCAATCTGTTTGAAACTTGAAGATAGTTAGTTCATAACACATAAGAAAAGTTTAAATAAAGATTGGAGCGTGAAATTTCTGGTAAAGGGGGGGGAGGGGCGCTAATTTCACTAACTGGTTTATTTCTATTGTGTACTTATTTTAAAAGGCAGTCACGTGATGTTTCATTTCAGTATTTTTCTGAACGGTGTCCGATTTTTAAAAATACAGCATAAATGTTACTTATGCCAGATAAAAATTTCAGAAGTATTGATACCACTATTTTCGAATAGTATTTTCAGTAAAAATATTAAATTCTTGTTTAAGACCGCCCCCCCCCCCGACCCATGTATCTACCAATAGGTTGTGTAAAGGAGTTTCGTTCAGATACACTTTTGTTAAGAATAGAGCGCGATCCCTGGTGGTGGAATGTGGAACTAACAGACCGCGATTTCATTTTAAGTGGGAGTTCCAACAAAGCGATCTGTTTGAAACTTTAAGATAATTTATAACAAATACTAAAAGATTATAAAAAAGAATGGCGCGTCACATTCCGGTTGGGGGGGGGGAAAGGATAAGGGGCGCGAACAAATTAGGCAGTAAAACAGGGCTTTTTGTACTGTTTTGCGTGCGGTTTTTTGATGGCGTAATGAGATAACTATTACTAATTCAATATCAAAAATTTTATAAGTGTTCATACCACTATTTTCGAATAGTAATGTAAGCAAATATCTTAAATTCTTGGTTAAGAACGCCACCCCCTCGACTAGCATATCTCCTGATAGGTTGTTTAACGGAGTTACGTTCGGATACAGTTTTGTTAAGAATAGAGTGCGCTCACTCGTGGTGGAATGTAGAACTAACAGACCGCGATTTCATTTAAAGTAGGAAATCTAACAAGGCGATCTGTTTGAAACTTTAACATAGTTTATAACACAAAAGAAAAAGTTTATAAAAAATGGCGCGTGAAATTTTGGGCAGGTGGGGAGAGGGGGAGGGGCAAATATTTCTTTTTTGTTTCATACCGTTTCAGGTGCGTTTTTTGACGGAGTCCTCAGATACATGCTACTTATTAAATATAAATGTGTCAAAAGTTAAATTACCACTATTTCCGAATAGTAATTTCAACAATTATCTTAAATTCTTGCTGAAGACCGCCACCCCCTCGAGTAACATATCTACTAATAAGTTGTGTAAAGGTTGGGTTGGGTTGATTTTTGACGGCCAATTATCTACACGAGGGATATAGGCCCGAGGGGGAGTGCCTTCCGTGGAGGTCTTTTTAAGGGAACCTAATCCGTATTAACGCATGGAAATCCACGGTTCGAAGAAAACCACGAAAACTTCGAACGATTAGGCCGACGGGCGCGATTGGGTTCGAACCCAGCACCTCCCGTCTACCAGCTTCGAGAGCAGAACCTCTCAGCCACTGGTGGGGCGGTTGTCACAGTCCAGTGATACCTTCCCATCTGCTGTGACATCATCTTTTAATCAACTATTATTTTAGAGGCAATTTTATGAGAAAATAATTATGATTTATTAACTACTGATATAGCCACTATAGAGCCAAAGAGATCTTATGTGCTTTTAGTTTAAGCTGTTACTATTCAAAGACAAGAAAGAAGAATCATGCGTGATGCATAGATTATCATATATGTTCAAACACTTCAGAATACTTTAACGAGCTTTTACCGTTAACAAACTGAAAGTAAAAAATTAAGTAACTGAAAGAAACTTTAAGTAAACAATTTGAAAACGTATGACACATTTTAAAACCAGATATAAAAAATTACCGTTCACAGCCGGAAAGATACTCGGATTCTTTTGAGCAGCCCTGTATATGATCTATTGACGTAAATGAAATTATTTATATTCTATACCAGCATCTCTTAGTACATTCAATATACTTTAGCTAGAAAATGCATAACTCAATTAAAAACCACCTCCAATCAATTCACGTCCATAAACAGTAAGGATTGCGAATTCTTTTTCTATAGCCCTGTATATGATATATAGAATTTATACACACCATGCAGAATTATAAGATTTATTTAAACTTAATGAACATCATAGCTGAAAACGCACATGCAGAAATTATCGCTAATAGACAGTAATGCGGTCGAAATCTTTTGTGCGTCCCTGTACATAAATGATAGCTGCTATGCACATCATATTCTACAGTAAGCATGTTGTAGTGCACCTCTGTAAAGTATATAAATTTCATTGTGTTTGAAATACTGTAAGATCATTATAATTTGTTGCAAACAATTTTTACCCATAGGGCATTATATATTCGAAAATTTTGTGTGACCCTGTAAGTGAACTATAAATGCTGAGCACACAATATTCTACAGAAAACCTGTTTTAATGCAACGAAGGAATTCATTATCTTTCATAAGATTTGAAGTACCATAACATCATTAAAATGCAAATCAATCAATTTTTCTGCATAGACAATAATGCAACGCAATTTTTTTTAAAGCCCTTGTAGACGAACTATAAGTGCTACATACTTTATTTTCACTAGTGAACATTTCATACTAAACCTTAATAACATATATATATTATATAGTAATCCGAGTATGTTTACGAGAGTTAGAACACGGACAGGCGGCAGACAGACAAATCGTAGTCATAAACACTTTTCAACTATGTCGGAAAGTGTTAACTTGTCGAAAATTAAACATCAAACGTGGAAAATGAGTTACTTTCGTACTATAACTAGTGCTATAAATATTCAGATCTTGGTGCAATAGCTGTTGCACTTTTCTGCAAAAATGCATGAATACAAAAATTTATTACGATTATATAGTATACTAGGCGGCTCTGCCCCCTACGAGCTACGCTCGCTAACCCCCGTTCAGACACCGCGAACTCTAAAAATACGCTAATTTGACCGGCTTTAAAAAAAAATTCGGAAGAATGAATTATAATAAAAAAAAAAAACAGTAGCGATCTCCCTGTTAACGGGTTTTTTTCACCATTGATTACATCAGATCAGTGAAACATGCGAAAATAAGCTAAGATAAAATGAATTAAGCAAACAGAGTCTTTATCCCCCGGTATTTTTTAGCAACGCTATAAGAAAGTTTTTTCTTTTTTTTTCTGTTTTTTTTTAATAAGACATTTTAAATGTATCATTTTAAATCTGATGTAATTTTCACCAAAGTTTTCTTTATTTTTTTAATATGAATGGGGAAAAAATGGCCATAACTTAAAAAAAAAAAAAATTATGGTCATTTTTTTCCCCCATTCTGACCAGAAAATGAGAGTTCTAACTTTTTACGACTGCTCTTTCATCTTCACCTAACACTTCGTTTATAATGGCTGTTTCATATTAATGGAAGCCATGAGACCATCAGAAGAAAATGATCTATTCCAAAGGTATAAGTTCGATTAAAAAAAAAAAAAAAACTATTTAATACTTTCAGCAGAAAGAAGAGGCTACACCTGCAATATTCACGTCACTAATAGAATCACATAGCTGCCAATGTGTACGGTTTTGTTACCTCTAAAATTGAATACAAATTTTTGCCTTATTTAATCGTTGACAACTGTTAGACTTTTTAAACTGAATTTCCGGAAGTGACAGTCAATTGTACCCTTGTGACGACATTTCTGTGGCTGTCAACTTGTAAAACTTTGCAAAAAATTTGACAACATTTTCTGAATTAATCTGTACCTTTATAAGAAAAGGGGAAACTCTACACTCTAAAAAAAAATGTGTGAAGTTACTAAAGTTTTTCTAGGAAACTTGGATTCCTAGAACTTTTCATGTAACGGCAACAACAAAATTTCATGTAACAGACGCACTTTTGCGCCGAAAATCAAAAAATCTGTAAGGTTACTAAGAATTTTTTTGGAAACTGGGATTCCGAGAACTTTTCATGTAACTGCAGCCAGGGTTACAAATAAAAGTTTAGTAAGATTACTGAAATTTTAGCAGATTCATTTGTAAAGTTACAGATTTTTGTAGCTTTACAAAAACTAGTTTTGTAGATTTGCAGCTTTTTTCGTACAGTTACAGGTGAAAGTTTAGTAAGCATGTAACTTTACATCTGTAGAACTACAGATTTTTTTTTACAGTGTATAATTTCTTGGTATCTAAACAAAATCGGTAAATTTTATATTTTAACGAATATTAATGCAAATTTTTTGTATTTACGAATGAAAATGACTTCGCGAAATCATCAGAAAAGTAGTTAGTTGGGATTTGGGTATAACTTTCAATATAATAAATTCTCATAAAGAGATGTGGTCCCCTCCCACCCATAAAAAGCAAATTCATGACCCTCCTCTAAATGGTGAGCTGGATCCTCCCTTGCTTGGTTGCGGACAATTTTTACCCTCCTATAGAACTTGCTTATGATCACTAGACTTCTTTTTATGGAGCTATGTTGAAAATCAAGCCTACACACAGTAAAAAAAAAAAAAAAAAAAAAAAAAAAAAAAGCTACTAAAAAAAGCTCTGTGAAGCTACTAAAGTTTTTCTAGGAAACTGGGATTCCTAGAACTTTTTATGTAACGGCAACAACAAAAATTTCTGCACCAGCGTCTGTTACAGGAATTTTTCTTGTTGCTGTTACATAAAAAATTCTAGGCATCCCAGTTTCCTAGAAAAACTTTAGTAACTTTACAGATTTTTTTTTTTTTTTTTACAGTGCAGAAATCGGCCAAACACCTTAGAAGAGATGAACACAGCGATAACATGTGTGATAAGCTCAATTCCAACAGACCAACTCATACAGGTTATCGCGAATTTAGAGCAGTGACCGTTTCGTTGTCTCCTCAGATGGCCAACATTTTTGAACCTATCTTTTAATTTCCTTTATTCTCATGTGTAAATCCGGCACAAGTTTTGGAATAAAAATATTTTTTCCGTCTAAAAGTTACTCGATGTTTTCTTTCTCTATACCCTGTGAAGCCTCTACATAGGTACATAGCTAAAAAAAATAATAAAAATATTTTTAGCTTAATTTTGAAATAACAAGGAGATGCATCCCTTATTATACGAGTTAAAGATGATCGATGTCGGATATACAGAACATAGGTGAAAATCGGTAAATAAAATTAAATGCTTGTAATAAGTAAAATTAAATGTGTGTATAAATAAATAAAATAAAGTAATATGGAATTATTTAATCAGTAAACTTAAAACTGTGTATGGTAAGTAAAATTAAATGCTTGTAATAAGTAAAGTGCGTGTTTTAGAAAATCAGTTGCAATGTAATTTCATAATAAAATAAAACTAGCTTGCTATTTTTGCAATATAGACTAACAGGTTTTATCGCCAAAATAGCGCGAAAAAAATAAATAAAATATGGCGCCAAACTCGATGCGTCTGCGACATCTGTTCTTTTGCTGCATACAATTATTTCAGTGTTTAAGCGCGTAATTCGATTACATGTTTGTTAAAATCGTGTTTTATTATTTTATTTATTTGTGAAGCTTTGATTTCATTTGGCAATTTAGTTACATGATAGCAACATATGTATACATGAAGCAAACATATCCTGAATAATTTACATTATTTTTAGTGCAAACTGGTAAAATCTTCCATAATCTAGTTGCACGTCTATTTTTGAAACAGATTTTAAAAATTCAAATTTTAAAAATATTTCTAAAACTATAAAAAATCCCTAAATTGAGATACAGTTTTTAAATAAATTAATTATGAAAGCACTTTATTTTCCTATTTGAAGGTGTAAAAATTAAAATTATGTGATATTTGGAAGTTAAATAGTTGCGATACAACGAAATTAAGTTCAGGTACTTGCCATCACTTATGACATCAGCGTTAGTCACGGAAATGCTTTTGTTTTATAATTAAACAGATTATTCTTTTCAGTTAACTATTTTAGCTATTTAAATTTGAGTTCATAGTACAAATATCTGAGTTAAAAATTTTAAAATATGTCTTAGAAAATTCCATGTTGTAATATGGGATACATTAATAATCTGTATCCGTATTTTCGAAACGTAAATTAAGAAATATAATTTACTAATTGCTTTTGCGTAAAAGATACTTCTAAAGCTCTAAGTTAGAATATAATATCAGATTTCATGATAACTGAAAATGATTTTTAACACTTTTCAATAATTAATAAATGCACAGGAAACTGGAAGTTAGTGTAAATGCTACTGGCAGAAATTTCGGTGGTAATTAAATGTTAATTTCAGTAATTTGGAATATAGCGCTATGGTTGAAATTGCAAGCTACAACATAATAATAAGTATGAATATTAAAATTTTCGAATATGAAATTAGATCGTTAAGTTATAGTTAGTGTTTTGTGAGACAGAGATAAAATAAAAAAATACATAAATAAATAAATTAAATTAAAGTGGAAAAGAACGCATAACATAATAATTTATATATAATTTGTAAGATGTGAATCCAACGGAGTGGAAAAGTGTCCAGGTCAGGATTTGGATCCAGTCCCCATCGCTATGACAGTTGAGTTATCTGGACGATACCCTGCCTGGCACTGATACCGTTATATGTTGGCAAGGCTAAACCTGCAGCACAAGATGGATAATCTGCATGAGCCTCAACCCTTTGGCAAGCATGAAAAGAAAGGGAATTCTAGCATTGATGAAATGAATATATATATATATATATATATATATATATATATATATATATATATATATATATATATAATTTGTAGAAATATCTCCCTTAGAAATAGTAATTGAATATTTACTTGTTTTAATTTTCTTTATTGAAATTGCTTATTATCCGTGTAACCAACAGAGTGAAAAAGTGTCCAGCCCAATATTCGAACCTGGGCCATTGGCATTACGCGTCAACCTCTTACCAACTGAGCTACACGGATTACCAGCTATTCGAACCTGGGCCATTGGCATTACGCGTCAACCTCTTACCAACTGAGCTACACGGACTACCAGCTGAGTGCAAGGCTGGATATCGTAGCTCAATTGGTAGAGCACTGATAGCGTATAAGAAAAATTCAATCAATTAACAATCTAATTGATAATAAAAAATTAACAATTACGAAACCTACATACTGCATAAATAATGTATGATAGTCAAATATTCAGCGCATATTAAATTAAATAATACAATCTTAATTTGTTACAGTGTAAAAATCTACTTCATTATTATACTGGGTGACCTAAAACGGACTGAACGTTTTGAAATTTAAATAACCTGTAAACGGTTCGAGCTTTCGAAGATATTCTATAGAACATTAATGTATAGTTGAGAATTTATTTGCCACGTCTCTCTCTTTTAGTCCCAAAAACTTATAAATGGTGTTACAACCCTCTCAAACTGTTAGAACGTACTGTCTAACATACAAATGTCACTCAGATCCTTTTAATCTTCATTCTGTTTTCGCCAGAGATTCGCGTTTGAAAAATGTAACGTTATTTTGGACAGTATTACACATTGAGACAGCGCAGCTATATCAATCGCTGATAGTCGACACTAAAATAAGGAAATTGTCGAAAGAAATTCCTGATTTTACTCCTTATTCTCCTGTAAGAATAGCTTCAATATCTGTCATCGTTTATTTGGTTTATTTGTTATTGAATTTTAAAAACAGTCAATCAATTTCAATACACCCTGTAAATAATGCATCATAAATACATAGCATTTTACATAAAATTAAGTCTTAAAACTGAAATATGTTTCGTACTATCTATATTTATATATATACAATGGTGGCCAAAATTGTGGACACTTTCATTACAAACAGTAAAAAGCTACCTATTGCAGCAGTCCGAAGGAAAACACTTCGGTAAATTTTGAATTTTGCTATATTTTCGCCGATCATGACCCCCAGATACTAAAACCACCCTCCGTTGAAATGCTGACTTATATATATATATATATATATATATATATATATATCCATATATATATATATATATATATGGATATACCGGGTGTCCCAAAAAGGACTGTGATTTTAAAATTCAATAACTTGCAAACGGTGACAGATATTTAAAAAATTCTTGCAGGAGGTTTATGCATAAGGTCAAAAGTTTTATTACAGGGATTTTCGATTTTAGTTCGAATTACAAAAAATAGATGGCGCTGTAAGCAATAGTCGCTAATTACAGGCTCGATTTTTGGTCCTTTTTCTTGTTCTATGCGGAAAAAGGAGATGGAAATGTATTATCCGGGTCACGAAGTACCAAAAATCGAGCCTGAATTTAGCGTCTATCGATCGCAGTGCCATCTATTGTTTGTAATTCGAACTAAAATTGAAAATCACTGTAAAAAAACTTTTGACCTTATGCATAACCCTCCTGCAAAAATTTTTTAAATATCTGTCACCGTTTACAAGTTATTGAATTTTAAAATCAGTCAGTCCTTTTTGGCACACCCGGTATATATATATATATATATATATATATATATATATATATATATATATATATGTGTATATATATATATATATATATATATATATATATATATATATATATATATATCCATATATATATATATATATATATATTTATATTTATATCTGAATTTTGTCATGCTGTAACTCTCGAATTTTTGAACCGATTTGGATGAAATTTTTCATATACATAGTACATACTAATGTCTCGACCGAGTTCGTTGGTCCGCTTCATTCGCCATCTTGTTTCAAAATGGAATCCATTTGAATTTTGTGGACACTTTTGGAAATTTTTAGGTTTCCTAACTTTCTCCTTAAATTGACCCATGTTGTTAACTTAGACTGTCTGACTCTTTAAAATATCTTTCAATGGTTCTAACATTCTGTTTAAAATGATACGTAAGAGTCTGCATTTTGTGAAACGTAACATTTTCTATAAGTATACAACGTTAGAAAACATAAAAATATTTCAAAAATTCATATGGCCGCCATATTTAAACAAGATGGCGGATGAAGCTGGCCAACGAACTCGGTCGAGACATTAATATGGACTACGATATGAAAAATTTCATCCAAATCGTTTAAAAAATTTGAGAGTTACAGCATGACAAAATTCAGTGAAAATATAGCAAAATTTCTCCAAGTGCTTTACTTCGGACGGCTGCAATAGAAAAAGTCCTTCCGGCCAGTGCCGGGAGGAAGAGGTAGCTTTCATATTCCTTATCTTTAAAAAGCAAGCTTATATTATTCAAACACACGAAGCTCAATATAGTGGAAACCGATTATAGGAGATTCAATACTAATTTTTATCAGTACGCCTGTTATCGCGTGACAAAAATCAGGTCGTTTCAAAATGTCAGCCACAATAGAAATTCAAAATACTATAACACAGCCACTTTTTTAGATACAGAGGAAACAAAACTGTTCCGGAATCTTTGTATTAAGGTCAAACACATATGGAAAGAAATATTTTTCATTTTCCCATTTTTTGGCACCTAATTTTAAATTTTAAATTAAAAAAAAAAATTTCAATGGCCGCCATTTTTAAACAAGATGGCGGATGAAGCTGGCGAACGAACTCGGTCGAGACATTGATACGCATTATGTATACACCAAGGTACATCCAAATCGGTTCATAAATACGCCTGTTATCGCGTGACAAAAATCAGGTAGTTTCAAAATGTCAGCCAAAGCTGTCCAATGAAGCTGGCCAACGAACTCGGTCGAGGCATTGGTATGCACTATGTATACACGAAATTTCATCCAAATCGGTTCATAAATATGAGAGTTACAATGTGACAAATGTCAGATATATATATATATATATATATATATACATCAACTTTTGAACGGATGGTGGTTTCGGGGTCTGGGGATCATGATCGATGAAAATATACCAAAATTTTTTGAAATAGCTTTCCTCGGAACGGCTGCAATAGGTAGCTTTTTGTAATGAAAGCTATCTAAAAGGCGTGTCCACAATTTTGGGCACCACTGTATATATACATATTTTGTCATCGGGGCGACACTAAAGTCTGAAAAACCAGAATTTCTGCTTCCTGCTTGTTTCCATTTTTTATTGGGACGCGTAAAAAATTTAATACATGTTCGTAAACTGCGAGTTAAAAGGATCAATATTGGCAAGAATGGAATTTTATTTCAACGTAAATAATAATAAACGGTCCATACAAAATACTCTGCTGTGCTAGACAGTAATTTACAGAAAAGGATCAGTTACACTGGCATTCATTTCCCCATTATTTCAAAATAGCCTAGATATCCGGACTTCAAATAGATCAATAGCCACCGCCGCTCAAATTGTCATCACACTAAATGGACTCTGTATATACTAATAGTTTTGATTTAATGCCATAGTGCCATATCGATAGTGCTGTAGATAGAGTGATAATATTTTATTTAATAAACAGAACTTCAAATGATTATTGTATTTTTCAGTTTTACTTTTGAACATTAAAGTCACGTTCATGGGTGTAACAGATGAATTTAGTTTTATTGTTAGGTGTTTTCGTAATTATTTAAATACGTATATACGATCTATAGTCGTCGTTCAGTCCGTCCGTCTGTCCGTCCGTCCGCATATAACAGCACAAAAACTACCCAACAGAATCGTTTGAAATTTAAAATATAAAATTGTTGCATTATTTTCTCGAGTCATTTAAAATTTTATGAAAATCGAATGTATAGTTTAATTACAGGGACACTCAGATTTTTTCGTTACATTACAACCAATGGGAAAAAATTATTTCAAGTGTATTTTAATGATGTTACAGCCTTTCGAACAGAATGAAGTTGATATGCACTTATGAAGTGAACTGAAATTTATATTCAGTACAATATGCAATGCAAAAAATATTTATAAAACTAGTTATAGTACGAAAGCACTTCATTTACCACGTTTGACGCGTAATTTCCATCTTGTATTATTAAGTTTGTTAAAAATTTTAAAAGAAATTATTTTGAAGCTCGTAAGAAATTTAGAGCAAGTAAGAAATTTTAAAGCTTTCTATCTTAAAAAGTCCTTCCGGCCAGTGCCGGGAGGAAGAGGTAGCTTTAATATTCCTTATTTTTAAAAAGCCAGTTTATATTATTCAAACGCACAAAGCTCAATTTAGTGGAAACCGATTATAGGAGATTCAATACTAATTTTTATTAATACTAAATCATTATGAATGAGAATTTAGCGAAATTAGTCAGCTTTATCAAAGATGCTTTTATTTAAAATAACTTATATTTGGTTGCCAAATTCGGCGATACATTGAAGTGCCTGCCATTTTAAGACAACAAGGTGGATGATGCTAACCAGTGAATTTGGTCGAGACCTTAGTAATTCCTGTGCTGCTTAGTAATTCCGGAATCTTTGTATTAAGGTCAAACACATACAAAAAAAAAAAATCTTTCTCATTTTCCAATTTCTTGGTACCTCATTTAAAATTTAAATTTTTTAAATTTTTTTATATGGCCGCCATTTCGAAACAAGATGGCGGATGAAGCTGGCGAACGAACTCGGTCGAGACATTGGTATGTACTATGTATACACCAAGGTACATCCTAATCGGTTCATAAATACGCCTGTTATCGCGTGACAAAAATCAGGTCATTTCAAAATGTCAACCACGCTAGAAATTCAAAGTGCTATAACTCAGCCATTTTTTAAGATATAAACGAAACAAAAACTGCTCCGGAGAATTTTTGTAACAAGGTCAAACACATAAGAAAAAATATTTTTTTATTTTCAATTTTTTGGTACCACATTTCAAATTTAAAAAATTTTTAAAAAAATTAAATATCCGCCATCTTGAAACAAGATGGCGGATGAAGCTCGCCAACGAATTAGGTCGAGACATTGGTATGCACTATGTATACACCAAATTACATCCAAATCGGTTCATAAATAAGCCTGTTATCGTGTGACAAAAATCAGGTCGTTTCAAAATGTCAGCCACGCTAGAAATTCAAAGTTCTATAACTCAGCCATTTTTTAAGATATAAACGAAAAAAAAAAACTCCGGAATCTTTGGATTAAAATGAAACACATAAGAAAAAAATATTTTTTAATTTTCAATTTTTTGGTACCACATTTCAAATTTAAATTTTTTTGAAAGATTTTAAATGACCGCTATTTTGAAACAAGATGGCGGATGAAGCTGGCCGACGAACTCGGTCGAGACATTGGTATGTACTATGTATACACGAAATTTCACCCAAATCGGTTCATAAATACGAGAATTACAGTCTGACAAAGATCATATATATATATATATATATATATATCAACTTTTGAACGGAGGGTGGTTTCGGGGTCCGGGCGTCATGATCGATGAAAATATACCAAAATTTTTTGAAATCGCTTTCCTACGAACGGCTGCAATAGGTAGCTTTTTGTAATGAAATCTACCTAAAATTATATATTCCACTTGCACAAAACTGTAAAGAAAGGTTTTAACAACCCCGTTATTTTGAATTTTTCAACAAATTAAAAATATATATTTCTGTATTAATTTTAAGTATTAAATATGGGTGCATTTCATCAAAAATTTATGAACTATATAATTGTACAAGTTAACACGTACATAAATTATCCATATAAGCTTATTAGTCTTATTGCACATATATACATATATAATCATTATTATTATTACTTAGGTGAATAATGTCTAATTAAAAACTATAAGGACCTACTTTTGAAACTAAACTTGTTTATAAGTTTTAGCGTCATAAGATCAAATTCTTTTACGAGTTAATAAAAGTTTTATTTGAATTTGAGTTGTTCTTAAATTTGTGTGAATTTCCACACGCCCACAGAAAATATAAACTGAAATATTCTACCTTTGCTGCATTTATGAGTTGCATAAAAATTCATTTTTTATATAACTGTTAAACTTATAAATAAGCATCAAATAACGCTCGCTCATAAAACTTTTGGAAAATATTCTCTGCATTTAAACGTAAAATATTTCTTCTTTATATTTTCCATTCCTTATTAAATCTAAGATTTCTTTCTAAAAATGCATTCGAAAATTTTTAGATTTATGTTGAATTTTCTTTCAGTTTATTTATATATAAAACTAAAATGTAAGTTCGAGACAGGTAGTTTCTAAAGGTACTTTTTCACAGAGCAACAAATACTTAGACACTATCGAAATGATGTAGCGTCAAAAAATTACGCCACTGTTTTCATTGACGTAAATGTCAAAGTTTTCAAACAAAAGTTCGTATTTTGAAAGTTTCCTATTATTCTATTATCAAAGTTTTTTCATTAATAATGTCAACATTTGTATGAAAAGATGTGAAATGACGAACAAGGAAAAAATATCGATAACATATATACATGATATTTATGAAATCTTACAAAAATGAAAAGACAAATTAAGTGTACGGGTACAATAAAAAAAAATCTTCAAGAAGATGGGGAAATATATCAGTTAGCTTAGAAGTGAAAGTTATGGCAATAAGCTGTGAAAGTCATGGTATCTTGTGCTGTGTGAAAGCTATGGTGTCACGTTCATCAGTTGCGATTATTCTAACTTTTTGTGCATTACTTGCATCTATACGGTTAAAAAAAACGAACGTTTCTTAATCTCTTATTTATCTTAAGGTTTACAAAAAAAAAAAAAAAAAAAAAAAAAAAAAAAAAAAAAATAATAATAATAATATAATCTCTTTCGAGTTAACTGCGATTTTGAAAAATGATCCTTTACCTTCGGAAGTTTCTGAAACCAATAGATTTCCGAGATTTGAAAAAGTATCTCTGAAACAAAAACTTTTTTTCCTGCCCTCAGTTTTCGGAAACTTTTTCCAAAAACTTTTTTTCAGTGTATCAACAAGTCTTCTCTACCCGAATATTGGTTTATAGGATGCAACCGATTCTTACGCAAACATTTTAAGTTGCGTAGTAGAATTTAAACATTTTAGAGTGTTAAACATTTAATTTTAATGATAATGTTAATGTTGTTAATTTAAATGTTAATATTAATGTTGTCAGTTATCACGTTTAATGAACATGTAAATGTATACTTGAGAATTGATAGCGTTCAAAGCATCGATATTTATGTTTTGAAAAGGATTAATACACTGGAAAAACTACTCGGAAATGTTTAAGAAGATATTACGGGCAGAAAAACAAACTTTTGTTTCGGAAATGCGTCTTTAAATCTCAGGAATCTATTAATTTCTGAGGTTACTAAAGTAAAAGATACTCTTTAAAGGAAAGGAATAGTTGTTAACTCGGAAGAGGTTATACAGGATGTTCACTCTCAAAGGTGGCCAAAGACTAATTTCTGAGCCGCGAGTCATAGACATATAATTCCAATTACAAAAATGCTTTAAATGAGGAAAAAAATTATTTTAAAAGTCGGTTTGAATAATAAAGACATTTCGTAAAATGCTACAAAATTTGAATTTTTGTACGGTCCCCCCGTTCCTATTTATGATATTTAGTAAAAATTTCCTATTACGACCAAAAAAAAAAAAAAAAAAATTATATATATATTTTTTTTTTGATCGAACACTAATATAACTAAAATTGACCGAGTTATGAAAACTTTGAATTCCATGACTTCTGCCAATTTTCTGCATCTGAACACAGGTGAGTTAAGCCATGCTTCAAGGTCTCGTACACAGAGTGCTTAAATTATTAGGAGGATTTATTTTGCGTGTATATCTCTGCATTGCAGCCGACTGGGGTCACTTCGAGCAAGTTTTAAGATAATTTTAATTTTTATTAATTCATTTTTACGTTAGATAATTTAATATCATTTTAAAATATGTATCATTTTGTAAAAAAATGAGACTGTTGCTTTTCATCATTTCATTTAACAAACATTCTGTTATTTTTTAACTTATATTTTTAGTACAAGTTGTATATTTTTCTTTACTATGTTAGAACGAAAATAGATTTCAAATTTATTTTGTAATGTTAATATTACTCTTAATTATTAATATTTTAGGTAGCTTTCATTACAAAAAGCTACCTATTGGAGGAAAGCGATTTCAAAAAATTTTGGTATATTTTCATTGATCATGACCCCCAGACCCCGAAACCACCCTCCGTTCAAAAGTTGTTATATATATATATATATCTGATCTTTGTCATACTGTAACTCTCGTATTTATGAACCGATTTGGATGAAACTCGGTGTGTACATAGTACATACCAATGTCACGACCGAGTTCGTTGGCCAGCTTCATCGGACATCTTGTTTCAAAATGGCGGCCATTTAAAACTTTTAAAAAAATTTAAAATTTGAAATGTGGTACCAAAAATTAAAAATTGAAAAATATTTTTTTCTTATGTATTTGACCTTGATACAAAGATTTCGGAGCAGTTTTTGTTTTGTCTATATCTTAAACTAGTTGGATGTGCCAATCCCAAAACTTTCTTCTATCTTATACATCTTAATATTTCAAAACCTAGTTACACATGTTAATACTTCAATATTATTAGTTCAATACTATAACAACTTTGATTTTCATCTTAAATTTCTGCTCAAGTCAATTAAACGGACTAAAAACGAGTTAATCTATATCATGATATTTGTTAAAATTATTAATTTTTCCTTATTCTGTCGTTATCAGCTGTTTGCGAATAGCCGGCATAGCAGGAAGGGAGTTCCCGCAGCTGCATGAGCCGCCGATGCACAATAGAACTACGAAAAATCAAGAAAAGTATACAAAAATCGCTAGCACGGAGCCCCTTTACCGCGCAATATTTCCAAATTCAAGGAGAACCTGTTGGCCAAAGCCAAAAACAAGCACAAACATTTTGGTTCAATTGTATGCATAATTTTATACGCTGTTCGATGGTACAATAATGAAAATGGCACAGAGATCGGAATTATAGCGCCCCCTTCTTTCGGAATTTTTTCAAGTTCAGGGAGGACTTGTTTGCCATAGCCAGAAACATGCACAAAAAATTTGGTTCAATTATATGGATAACTTCATACACTTTTCGATGGTACAATAATGAAAATGGTACAGACATCGCAATTATAGTGCCCCCTTCCGGCAAAATTTTTCCAAATTCAGGGAGGACCTTCGTGACATGACCAAAAATAAACACATAAAATTTGGTTCAATTCTATGCATAACTTCATACACTTTTCGGCGGTACAATATTCAAAATGGCACAAAAATTGTACAAAAATCGCTATTACAGCGCCCTCTACGAGCGATTTTTTTACAAATTAAGGGAGGACCTCCTTGCCATAGCCAAGAACTTAAAAATTATTTTGGTTCAATTCTATGCATAACTTCATACACTTTTCGATGGTGCAATATTCAAAATCGCACAAAAATCGCTATTACAGCGCCCCCTAACGGCGATTTTTTTGCAAATTCATGGAGGACCTGCTTGCCATATCCAAAAACTTAAAATAAAAATTTGGTTTAATTCTATGCATAACTTCATACACTTTTGGACGGTACAATATTCAAAATCGCACAAAAATCACTATTACAGCGCCCCCTACCGGCGAATTTTTTCCAAATTCAGGGAGGACCTGCTTGCCATAGCCAAAAACTTAAACTAAAAATTTGGTTCAATTCTATGCATAACTTCATACACTTTTCGATGGTACAATATTCAAAATCGCACAAAACCGCATTTACAGCGCCCCCTACCGGCGAATTTTTTCCAAATTCAGAGTGGACCTGCTTGTCATATCCAAAAACTTAAACTAAAAATTTGGTTCAATTCTATGCATAACTTCATACACTTTTCGATGGTACAATATTCAAAATCGCACAAAAAACGCATTTACAGCGCCCCCTACCGGCGAATTTTTTCCAAATTCAGAGAGGACCTGCTTGTCATATCCAAAAACTTAAACTAAAAATTTGGTTCAATTCTATGCATAACTCCATACACTTTTGGATGGTACAATATTCAAAATCGCACAAAAATTGTTATATCAGCGCCCCCTACCGGCGAATTTTTTCCAAATTCCGGGAGGACCTGCTTGCCATAGCCAAAAACTTATAATAAAATTTTGGTTCAATTCTATACATAACTTCATACACTTTTTGATGGTACAATGGCGACAGACAGACGGACAGACGGACTGACGGACAGACGGACAGACGGACAGACGGACGGACGGACAGACGGACAGACGGACACACAGACAGACAGACATTTTCTATAAACATGTTTTTTTGAATCTCTGACCCCTAAAACATGCAAATCCGTCGAAAACTGGAAGTCGAAAAAAATTTCGATTACAATACTTTCTTCTATTGAAGATAGAAGAAAGTGAAAATGGCTGAGTTATAGCACTTTCAATTTCTAGCGTGGCTGACATTTTGAAACGACCTGATATTTGTCACGCGATAACAGGCGTATTTATGAACCGATTTAGATGAAACTCGGTGTGTACATAATACATACTAATGTCTCGACCGAGTTCGTTGGTCAGCTTCATCCGCCATCTTGTTTCAAAATGACGGCCATTTACATTTTTTGAAAAAAATTAAAATTTGAAATGTGATACTAAAAAATTGAAGATTGAAAAATATTTTTTTCTTATGTGTTTGACCTTGATACAAAGATTTCGGAGCAGTTTTTGTTTCGTCTATATCTTATAAAATGGCTGAATTATAGCACTTTGAATTTCTAGCGTGGCTGGCATTTTGAAACGTCCTGATTTTTGTCACCCGATAACAGGCCTATTCATGAACCGATATGGATGTACCTTGGTGTGTACAAAGAACATACCAATGTCTCGACCGAGTTCGTTGGCCAGCTTCATCTGCCATCTTGTTTCAAAATGGCGGCCATTTAAAAAAAATTTAAAAATTTAAAATTTAAAATGAGGTATCAAAAAATTGAAAAAGATTTTTTAATTATGTGTTTGACCTTAATATAAAAATTCCGGAACAGTTTTTGTTTTATCTATATCTAAAAAAATGGCTGAGTTATAGCATTTTTAATTTCTATTGTGGCTTATTTGGATGTAACTTGATGTGTACATAGTGCATACCAATGTCTCGACCGAGTTCGTAGGCATCCTTCATTAGCCATTTTGATTCAAAAGGGAACATTAAAAAAAATATATATATTTAAAATTTAAAATGAGGTATGAAAAAATTGGAAAATGAAAAAGTTTTTTTTATGTGTTTGACCTTGATACAAAGATTTCAGGGCAGTTTTTTTTTCGTCTACATCTTAAAAAAAAAGTTGAGTTATAGCACTTTGAAATTTCTAGCATGGCTGACATTTTGAAACGATCTGATATTTGTCACGCGATAACACACGTATTTATTGTCCGATTTGGATGTAAGAAGGAATTTGGATAGTATATAGCAATGTCTCGACTAAGTTCACTGGCCAGCTTCATCCGCCATCTTGAATCAAAATGGCGGCCATTAAATTAAAAAAATATATATATATTTAAAGTGAAGTGCAAAAAATTTAGATATTGAAAAAGGTTTCTTTCTTAAGTATTTGACTTTGATATAAGGATTCCGGAGCATTTTTTGTTTTGTCCTTATCTTAAAAAATGGCTCAGATACAGCAGTTTGAATTTCATTATGTGGGTGACATTTTGAAAAATCTGATTTTTGCCTGCGACAGCACTCATATATATCAACCGATTCCGATGTGAGCGAGCGTGTGCACAGGAATTACTAAGGTCTCGACCAAGTTCACTGGTTAGCCTCATCCACCATGTTCTCTTAAAATGGCAGGCACTTCACATATCGCCGAATTTGGAAACCAAATATAACTTTAAATAAAATCAGCTTGGATAAAGCTGACTAATTTCGCGAAATTCTCATTCATAAGGATTTAGTATTGATAAAAATTAGTATTGAATCTTCTATAATCGGTTTCCACTAAATTGAGCTTCGTGTGTTTGAATAACATCAACTAGCTTTTTAAAAATAAGGAATTTGAAAGCTACCTCTTCCTCCCGGCACTGGCCGGAAGGACTTTATTTTATATCTGACAATTATTTATATTTCTAGTAAATTTGAGAATGACTGCTATTTCGCAGCGAAAAAGATGTGTAATCTTTAAACAGCTATTACTCGGCAGTTTTAATCGTAGAAGAATGGGTATTCTCTTGCTTTACTTCTTACAAGGAAGATATCCTTATCGCGCATACTAAGGATATTTTGAAAAAAAATACTCTGCTTATGTATGTAATAAAGGATCAGTCAAATTTAGAGGCGGAATTAAAATAGAAAGTCTGTAAAAAAATAAATTGCTTTCGAGTATTTGGCGCTAAAAGACGAAAACGTCACGAGATTTGGAGAGCAGTAGGTACTTTTCCTCGCCAAAAGCAAACGATTTTAATGCACCTGAAAATTGCTTATTAATTGATTATTAGAATGCGCGTAAATAGTATTTAATGAATTTAAACTTAAACAATGAGAAGACTTTAATAAATACATTTTATAATTACATATTTATGTTGCTTGTTATTTAATTTTATTACTTTAAAAACGATTTCTTATATAAAAAATATTTTCATATATTTATGCGTTTTCCAATATAAAGGCAAGATGAAGCAGTTATTCATTTCTGTGTCAAAGAAATCGTGGTTTCCATAGCAAAATAATTGAATCGACGGTGCTCAATTGGACTTAATTTTGAGATTGAAACAAATTTAATTAATTTAAATCTTGTTTTACTTCATAAGATTTTATCTTATACATAAGATTTTTTATGTATAAGATTTTATACATAAGATGTACTTTCACTATACATATATGAATATGACAAAACTATAGTTAAAGCAAACTAAAACTGACAAAACTAAAGTTATTTACATTAAAATTATTTAAACAAGATCAATATAAAACATTTTTATCTTGCAGAGTATTTGACATAAAAAAATATTTTTTGAAATTTTATTCCATCGCCAACCGGTGATAAATCGCCAAATATCGAAATTTTAATTATTTTTTAACGGACGCTCTATCGAGTTTCTGCCAAAATGTTTTTATAAACATATGTATTATCATGAGTAGAACATTCTATAATTTTTTACAGATTTTTCGGAGTATGTCCGTATGGAAACCTTCCTTGTTCGTACAATAGGATATTTTTACTAAATATAACTTATATGATCGGGATATGATATAAAAAACAAATTTCGTAATTTTTTAAGAAATGTTTTTATTGACCGAAATCATTTTAAAAATACTACTTTACCTCATTTAAAACATTTTTGTGATTGGAACTATATGCCTATGCCCAAACGGTTTAGGAATTAGCCATTGGACATCGTCGATAGTGAACCTTCTGTATCATACTTTTTAAACATTAGGAATGATAAGAGCTATATTAAGAAACATTTCACTTTTCTTACAGTGCAGTACATGGAATTTGTATTAATTGTTACATTTATTGTCTGGAAAAATTAGTTTTCTAAACGAGTCGCCCCCAGTCACGCATGTCTTATTAAAATAAAAATTATGCGCAATTGATAAAAAGGAAAAAAGTAATAAAAAAAAATCTCATTTCGTTACAAAACCTTCTTTTATTCTAAATACTGTTCGAGTTTCTTGTTTGAGTTCTCTCCTAATGGCCAAATAAATAGGCTTAGAAATGTAACTTGAACATCACAATGCGTCATAAAAATAATCTTAAAGACACAGAGAATTTATTGAATTTTTAGGTGAAATTATTTAAGATAAAGAAAAATATGTATAGATATGCTTTGATTTTCGGTGCTCCGATAGTCTAAATCTGTCTTCTTCCTTTTTGAAAAATGTTTTGCTAGCTTTAAAATCACCAGAGGATATTTATTGATAAAGTTTAATTTATTTATTGATAAAGTTTTAATTTCCTTTTGAAATGTTTGTCAGAAACAAATTCTGAAATGTTTATATTGTTTTAAATGCAGCTCATCTTTCGTTATCGGGCAGCGCACGATGTAGAGAGATTTTTAAAAATCATGCTTGCAATTTTTTTAAAAACCATAAGAAAGCAGTAAATTGAGACTTAAAACAAATTACATTTGAAAGAAGATTTTTTTCCCTATTTGGTAGTGTAAAAAATTAAATGGCCATATTTAAAATGATCAACTTATAATATTGCCAAATAGTTTAAATTGAAAAATATATTTACACGGGACATTTATTTCATATTTTGAGAAGATCTTTTTAACTATTGTTCTAACAAAAATAGTATCTTCATGTGAATATTAAAAAGATAAAGAAAACTTTGATGAAAATTACGTCAAATTTAAAACGATACCTATAAAAATGTCTTATTTAAAACAAATGTCTTATAGCATTGTTAAAAAATACCTGAAAGCAAAGATCTATTTACGTATTTCATTTTATAATAGCTTATTTTAAAATGTTTAACTGATCTTATTTAATCAAACACGAAAACAGCCATTAGATGTCTTAAGCAGCAGCTGATTCGGCCTTAAATTTCTTAATTAACAGGGACATGAACGAAAATCCGTCTACAGGAGATCGGCGCTGTTTTTTAAAATTATAATTGAGTCTTTCATCATCTTTTTAATACCGATCATATTAACATGTTTTTAGAGTCCGCGGAGTCTGAACGGGGGTTGGCGAGCACAGCTCGTAGGGGGCAGAGCTCAATAGTTTAGTAAATTTTAATGATTTTCAAAAATGCTTTTTATATTAATTTCATTTTATTTTGATATGATGAACACATAACACCATTGTAACTTTTACATATGTAAGAAATATAATAAAACTTATGTAAAAACAATAATGTTGTTACGATAGCTTTATACATACCAAAAATACCGGGTGTCCCCAAAAGGACTGACTGATTTTAAAATTCAATAACTTGCAAACGGTGGCAGATATTAAAAAAATTCTTGCAGGAGGGTTATGCATAAGGTCAAAAGTTTTATTACAGTGATTTTCAATTTTAGTTCGATTTACAAACAATAGATGGCGCTGTAAGCAATAGTCGGTATATACAGGCTCGATTTTTGGTCCTTTATCTTGTTCCATGCAGAAAAAGAAGATGGAAATGTATTATCCGGGCCACGAAGTACCAAATATCGAGCCTGAATTTAGCGACTATTGCTTACAGCGCCATCTATTGTTTGTAAATGGAACTAAAATTGAAAATCACTGTAATAAAACTTTTGACCTTATGCATAACCCTCCTGCAAGAATTTTTTTAATATCTGTCACCGTTTGCAAGTTATTGAATTTTAAAATCAGTCAGTCCTTTTTGGGACACCCGGTATCAAATCGATGTAATTTTGATAGATTAAAAATTCTATAAAAAATTTTTTAAGAACTTGTGCAATACATTTAAACAATCTTCGAACAAAAATCAATGATGGTCCTAAATTACATTTTGAACAATAAAAATATCTTCTATAGCAAGGTATATTCCAAACATAACGAAATTTATATACATTACTAAGGTGCATTATAATATTTTTACTGTAGAATATAGAGTGCGTAGCATTTATCGTTCATTTACAGGTACATGACACACAAAAGAATTTGGTTGTAGTGCTATCTGCGATCAATAATTCTAGGAAGTGTGTTTTCAACATTGTTTTACGGTTTTAATTTGAACTACATTTTTGCACAGTGTTACCAGGGGGCTACATTTTTTAAATTCAGATTTCTTGATTGACACCACTTTTTTGAAATAGTAAAATTCGCCTTATCTAATTACATATTAATTAAGGCGAAAACGAGGGGAATTTTAACATTTCAGAAAAGTGTTGCAAATCAAGAAATCTGAAGTTAAAAAAAGTAACCTACTCGCAACACTGTTTTTGCATACAGCATGATATGTGCAAATTATACAGGTCATAATCAAGGCTGCACATGATAATTCGAAAACATTATTATCTATGGGGTGGATAGATTAATGGTGGTTTTTATTTAAGAGATGCATTTTCTAGCTGAATTATATTTTATTAAATGAAAGATATTTGTAAATTGTAAGCACATTCGCATACAGGATTACGCAAAGAACTGAATATGTTGACATGTGCGCATGGTAATTGATGGAAGTGTGTGTTTTAACTGTGTTTTGCTTTAGATGAATTAAATTTCAGCTTAATATGTGGCGCCTATAAAAATTTGTAGGTAACATATAGAGTTGTACAAAAAGGTTCAAGTACATTTCTGCCTTTTGGCGGAAATTGCTAAAGGAGAGTTTTGAACAGTGTTATGCTTTTTTAAACTGAACTGAATAATTTTGTACATAATTTACAAATTTACTGATGATATACAGGGTTGCACAAAATAATCCGAGTACTTTTTCCAATATGGACGGCAAATTCTGAAATTGGGTTTTTAAAAGTATTATGCACATTCTAAATTGTTTACTTAATATATCTTATTTTGTTTTATCAAACTGTAAAGTTTTGTTACAACATACGAGAAGTGTTGGAAAATGTTTCGTTGTGTGTGCTTGACGGATGATTTTTCTTTCTTTTCTTTTTATTAAGCAACATTTTTGCCTGAATTGTCATTTGTTTTCTTGCAGTGATAATTTATATTTTAGCCTAGTAATTTAACATAGTTAAAACGACAGAAAAGGTTGTATGACTAACAAAAGAAATACTGGTTTTTATAATTACTGCCAATTTACATAATTATCGCAGAAAATATTTTTAAAACAACAGAAAAGAGGAGAACAAGGCTTAAGTATACCTCTTTCCTTAAGGAATATAATTAATTACTGTAAATTAATACGAGAAAAACAAGCAGTAATAATTATATTCGCATATTTAGAATTATTCTAAGAATTACATAATGAAGTAAAAGTTTCTTTAAGTGGCGAAAATTATAAAGATTTAACTTTGATATGAAACTTGTGCGTTAGTTTTTACTACAGAGAATAGTTATTTTACTTAATAAGTAAAATGCCAAATTACTATAACTTATAGTAAAGAAGAAAAAAATTCTTTTCTTGAAATTGAGTTTTATTTTTGCAATACTTGAAAAGAATATCATAATTTCAGTAATCGAAGGTAAGCGGGATTAAGAAATCGGTAGCTGATATCGAAAATAAGCAACATTTGAAAAAACTAAAGCTGTTTACGCCAAAGTTATTTGTTTATTAATCCAATATTTAACCTATGAGTAGGGGAGACCGGGGCTAGTAGGCGCAGTTTTTAGTAATTGATTTTTATAAATTTTTCGTTTAAGTTTTTTAACCAACTTTAACTGCACTTTTAAAGAACAAACATTTTGCTATATATATATGACCGGAGTTTTCAGTTTGTAGCTCTTGTAGTTTATGTTTAGCGGAAGCCTAAAGTAAAAGAAAAATTGTGCGCCAACCTACCCCGTCACGGGGCAAGTTGCATATACCTATGGGGTAAGTTGGCACACGCTTTATAAAAATTTAAATGAAACTCAAATAAGGCACGCAGTTAAGAGAAATCAATTTCTTTATTACCATTAAGTTTAAACAAGGGCGTTATCGCCGTACAATGTAAATTCTAAATTATACAGACATAAAAATAATGAATAAAACATTAACACTGAGTAACTTCTATCTTACTCGATATTCATCATCAGAGTTACAGTTGTCACAAATAAAAAATCGAGTGTCTCCGTTTGGGCAAGTCCCATGTGCCCAAAATCTTGCATTGCAACTACTTTTTACTGTGATCCTTGTATTTCAAACTACCAGCACATACCAGACGCCGAGCCAACTTACCCCGTGTTCAATGCGCCTACTAGCCCCATAATAAATTTATTCACAAAAAGGAGACGTAACCTTCTAAAGATAAATAAACCAAGTAAATCACATATGGGGTAGGTACAGTGAATCATACACTAAGAAAAACTGCACAAGTTAAATCGCAATTATTAAGATAAGTATAGAAATTAGAAAAAGAATGAGGCAACAAAAAATTACTTATGAGTACAAAAAACAGAAAAGTCGTAATAAATGTCCACTGCCCGTAGGTAACGCTGCAAAACTACAATGAGGATTGTAAAAAGCAAGAAGAAAGGTACACTGTGACTGGTTGCGCAATCTATCCAGAAACAGGCGATTTATGAGGAATGCGCCTACCTGTAGCCAACTAGCCCCGGTCTCCCCTGCATTAAATACACATGATTATGCTATTCCCTACATAATATGATATACGTTTTATTTGCTCTACGAAATGGTTTTGAAAATTCATTAAAAATAATCTAGGGATACTGCAAAGTAACCTTTCGATTGCAATCACTTAAAAAAATAAAATTTCTTAATATATATCGCAATAGATGGAGGATTTGTTGTATCTTTTCTTTTATTTTAAAGCAAATTTCTGAATGCCCGGCATTGTTTAATATACAACAACATATATAAATTTCAACTTAAAGTAAAAAAATGCAGTTTTTTAGTTCATTTAAACATATTTGATTCCATAATATGGTCACGCAGTATTAGGGTAGATTTCGTAAGAAATACTACCTATTGCATTCTCCCCTATGTTGAAATTCCTGAAAAAATTTTGCAGATCAACGCCATTCATGACCCCTAGAACCCAATACCACCCCAGTTAAAAACTTTATCTATCTATATGTATCACTTTTTTATGGACTCGATAACTTCCATAATTCTGCAAAAATCTCTTCCAAACTAATATATAAAATCAAGGGGTAATAAATCTCGGTCAAGTTCGTTAACGGGCAAAATTGGACCAAGGGGATGAGAATAGGGAGGGGTTTTGTGAAAACAGATCCCCCCCCCCCCCAATAACGTCTTAATTATTATACAGATCAAATCAGTTTAAAGTTATTATCACTTCTAAGAAAAGGGGCGAAAATTTATATATCACATATTTCTGATAAAATTAAAAATGGTTTCAAGCGGTGAAAAAAAATGGGGTTTTGAGGAGAAAAAAAATTTAAAACTTCGTCAAATGTTAAGATATGCAATCCGCTTAAATTTAATATACATCTTCTCAAAATTATCTACAATTTTCATATTGACAAGTTTTTGGTAGGACCAACTATTACAAAAAAAAAAAAAAAAAAAAAAAAAAAAAAAAATATTTACGAAAAAAATTATCGTATTAAGGTGTACTAAAATCCAAAAGACTTACTTTCTGACTCATTCTCTTACTCAGGAATTATATAATGTGCTGTATCGGTCGATTTTGTGATAAAGGCAGAATATATTTTTTAAAAATGTTGTCAAAGTGGATATTTTTAACCGAATTTCCCAAAGCGATAGTATGGGAAACGAAAAAAAATGGTCGTACTGAGAAAATAATTGTTTATAAATCAAGTTCTAATAAATTGAATGAAAAATAAAAGCACAGGTTCGTTTATAAATCTCTTTAAAAAATCACGTCAGCAAGTTTCATGTTTTTACTTTTAGAAATGAGTCTGAAAATGTGTCAGAAAATTTCGAGTTATTGAGCGTGGATTTTTTTTTCTTTTTTTAATATGATTCTGATAAAATCACCTCTTACAGAAAAATTAAATTAGGAATTTGTCAAAAGCGGCCAAATAAAATTGTTAAACTGGGTCTAATCTTGATTTAGTTTTTGTTGGGGAAATTAGTAAGTGGTCTAACTTCGAAATCTACCTCCGCCTGTAGGCCGAGTAGGCAGAGATTTTTTATTCTCTCTCAGTATAATAACGTATGTGAAGCTATATAAAACTCCAGGCAAAAATATCAAGAGAACTGCATCTTTTTAAAAAATAAAATAGCCTTGCCATATTAAATTTTAGTCCATTACTTTTCGATGAGTGCATTTTATTACAGCATATATATATTTCCAACAAAAGAAAACTAAATACTCTAAAAAAAGAGACAATCAATTGTAAAATTTCTAAAGAAGATAAAGCTAAATAGCAGGAAGAAACATTCCCGGGCATTTTTTTTTTTTTAACACATGAAGACAAGAAGATGCTTGTAATACAGAAGAGATGGATGGTAAAGGGAAGAAAAATGCTTTTAATTCCAAAATTTTGTCTTATTTAAGAAATAAAATTTCTGTGGATTTATTTTAAAATAAATATGAAATGTAGAAAATTTTCTCACCAAATTTTTCATGTATTCAGTTTCAGATTTTTTTTTTTTTTTAATGACAGAGATTGTAGCAGAGAAAAATTACTGTAATCTATTTTTCTCGAAAAATGAAATGTGTAAATAAATTTGCTTTTGTACGGGATTTTCTATATTTCCATTTAAAAATGTTGCTTTTGCATATATTATAACAATGTGAGCATGAATGATAACTTAAAACTAAATTTCTAATTCTAAAACACAGTACAAACAAGCGATAATCTCTGCACCGAAAAAAACCTACAAATCCACGAAAAAAAAATCCTGAAAATGTACTGACAGCAAAATTGCCGCATATTCTCCGCTGTTTCACAAACCTTTTGTTATTCCCCTGTCTTCAAGATGGAAAATTTTCGCTGTATAAGACGGGACATTTCTGTTTTTAGAGCAATTGCGCTGTTTTTTATTTTTATTTATATAATGATTATATGGGGGTGCTCACAACCATAGCAGACCAAGTCCATTTTAGAAAAAAAAAGAGATAGTCCATCTAGAAGGTAAACATAAAATCTTTTTTCATTCACTCCTACAGTGAACCAAGCCTATGAACAGATACCATATATGAGAAAGTATGTGAAAACATACTTGGTTCACTGTGGGAGTGGATAAAACAGATTTTATGCATCTTTTAAATGGACTACCTCATTTTTTTTCAAAATGGACTTGGTATACTATGGTTGTGAGCCTCTCATATATACTGATGCGTTCGAACATCGGTACTCTCTGTTAGAGGAGGAATCTCCTGTTTCCTACATCACCTGGTCAAATCCACGACTTGGTTACAGGTGAAAACAGCAATTACGAAAATTTAACTTTATATTTTCCGTTTTCTTTCATTTGAAAAAGAACATTTCTGTTTTTCTGTCTTAAGGATGTTCTCAAATCTCTTGCTCAACAACGCGAAACTTTCTGACACATTTTCTGACTCATTTCTAAGCGAAAAGGCATAAAATTGTCAGGTCTGACTATTGAAGCGATCTGGAATCGAAATACGTTTTCTATTTTTTGATAAATAAATTACTTATCGATATTTTCAACAATTAGAAAATGAACATTTCCGTTTGTCTCCTTGGCAGGAAAATTATTGTTTTGAGCGTATAACGAGAAAGCTTGATTACTAAGCTTACTCGGGAACAAAGTACTGGAGGTCTGACCGGTAGGGCTTTAGGCTGACCACCTGACCGGCACTTATGCTGTATAACAAACACCTTAGGGCCAGGGTCGATAAAACAGGGTTGGACAGTGTAAACCCTGATCCTTAATGGATCGTACACTGTAAAAAAAAATACTGTCAGTTTTCCGGTAGGAATCGGAAAAATAGTTGCCCTTATCGTACCGGAATAATTTCCCACCCAGCTCGGAATAAAATCCGTAAAAATAAGGAAATAGTCAGTAAAACGATATTTTACGTATTTTATTCCGATTTTACGGATTTTATTCTGAGCTGGGTTGGAAATTATTCCGGTACGATAAGGGCAATTATTTTTCCGATTCCTACCGGAAAACTGGCATTATTTTTTTTACAGTGTAAAGCCAAAGTTTTAATTTGGGAAAAGAAACATTTCCGCTTGTCTGTCTTGGAAGGACCATTGTTGTTTTAAGCATACAAAGAGAAAAGGATAAAAAGGAAATTTTCCGTTTATTCCGACAAATTCCACTCAATTATTTCTACTGAAAGCAGAACCGTTTCCTTAAAAGACGTATAAATAGGGAACTGTTTTACAGCGTATTAAATCTACTTCAGAGCATCGCATGCCTACATAATCGAATAACATGTACGGATCGGTTGGGACTATCACCCCCTTTAATACGGCATTCATGTTTAAATTATCCTTTGAGAGCCGTAATCATACACTGTAAAATATATATATATATATATATATATATATTAGGGCGTATTGAAAAAAATCGAAATTTCTCAAATCTTTTAGCGGTGGTGCGGAAAATTTGTGAACTCCCTTCATTAAAAATTTTGCGGGATCTTAAAGCAGTGGGTTGATATCTTCTGTCGCCTCATTGGGCCGAAATTTCCGAAAAATGGACTAAAAATGATTAACATACAAAAATTAATAAATTATCATAGATTTCGATTATCGGTTTGAGGTAGTGCTTAAAAGGTACTATTTTTGAACAACAACAACCAAAATTTTTTTTTAGAATTATAGGTTAATATCTTCTTCCGCCTCATCGGCATCAAATTTTGGAAATTTTGACGCATTTTCGTACTTTTCTGCATAACGGTTTACTGCTTGCTCAATGCACAATCCAGACAGACTCGGTTTGGCACTCTGCTAAAAAAGTGGAAGACCCCTATTTTTTATGTCGACAAACAAATCAGAGAGACCAGTAAATCACTTGACCACTCTCTTTTGTCCGGCTAAGCGCAGTAGGCAGGCGCTACCATGTTTTTCAGTTATTTCAGAAATTGTTGGTTTGAAGATAGAAAATTTATACATCGATACATACATTGCTTCAGTTTTACATAAACGTGTTAGTGATATGATACGCGCATACCATGGAAAATGTCGACCAATTATGAAAAATATAAAACGTCTTGGAAAAAGCAAAACTACTCTCGAAAATATTGAGAATTTTGAAATTAAAGGAAAAAAATCTTTTGACATATCTGCCTGTAAATGAGCGATTTTTAAGGAGTGTATCTCTTCGAAAGAAAGCAACGTTTCGTCAAAAGAACAGGTGTTCCTCACTGACAATGAACAGAAACAAAAATGTTCGTTGGAAGTGTTAATGTTCCAGAAACAACGCGGCTCTAAAAACGTCAAATTTTAAAGGAACAGGATAATATTCGATCTGCAAAACAGGCGTCTCTTGCTTCTGCTTTAAGCTATTCAGTGGAGAATGAAAGGGAAAATAAAATAGAAGATATATGATGGAGGTGAAGATAAGGGAGAAATGGGCACACAGGTCCTATACAATGTCTCTTCAGCAGTCAACTGGGAGCGTTCAAATGCGTTTAAAACTGAATAACTTGTCGGTTGATGGTTCTTGTCTGTAAAAGATATGGTGTATCCAACAGAGCCACAGCAGTGGCGTGGCGTGAAAATTTTCGGTGGTCATCGCAATTATTTAAGTTTGTGGTGAAAAATTATTTACTCTAAAATTCAATGGTTGAATGTTCAAAAAAGAAACTGTAAATCTTACCTTCACTTATACATGAACTCCAAATGTTCTGCTAAAACTGGATCGTAGAGTTTTAAAAGCTTATTAAGAGTTTTAAAATATTTCTTGGTCATCGCCGCATCCAGCGATGACCGGACGCCACGCCACTGAGCCACAGCTGCTATTGCATCGAGTTTTATGCAAGATTTGGGTTTAATATCGGAATCATATACCAGCCTGGTCACAGAATAATAAAATATGAAGGGAAAAATCGAGAATTTACGAAAAATCGGTCTGAAAATAAAAGGAAAATTGTTCCACTCTATCTGGGTTTTCTTTTGATGGACGGCATGATAAATCTTTTGCATCAGAAACATTCGAGGCCAAACAGTTCCAAAGAACAATTGTAGAAGGGCATTATTGTATTGTATCGGAACCTGGTTCTACGTACATGGGACATATTCCACCTGAAAGTGGGTGTAGTCTTGATATATATAATAGCACTTACAAATACGTAAAGCTGCTTTATTGGATGATTTTAGCAACCTTATTGTTCTCGGGTGTAACGGCACTGTAGTGAACACAGGTGTGTATAAAGGTGTAATTCTCAGGCTTGAATTGAAACTTCAGAGACCAGTCCAATGGATCTGGTTATTTCTGCTTTTCTGCTCATATCCAAATATTTACCCAGATCTCATCTTAGAACATGCAGACGAAATTCCAAAAAACGAAACACAAATTCCCTTTAAAACGACTGCAGTGCAAGCAATTATAAACACTGCACACTAATTAAAAGTATACTGCTTTAAACGAGTTAAAATCGGTTGCTACTCGCAGATGCTTGTAGCGCCTGCCTACTGCGCTTAGCCGGACGAAAGAGAGTGGTCAGGCGATTTACTGGTCGCTCTGATTTTTCATGGGCATGAAAATAGGGGTTTTCCACTTTTTTGGCAGATTGCCAAACCTAGTCTGTCTGGATTGTGCATTAAGCAAGCATCAAACCGTTATGCAGAAAAGTACAAAAATGCGTCAAAATTTCCAAAATTCGATGCCGATGAGGCAGCAGAAGATATTAACTTATAATTCTAAAAAAAAAAATTGGTTGTTGTTGTTCAAAAATAGTACCTTTTAAGCACTACCTCAAACCGATCAACGAAATCTGTGATGATTTATTAATTTTTGTATTTTAATCATTTTTAGTCAAATTTTCGGAACTTTCGGCCCACTGAGGCGACAGCAGATATCAAGCAACGCCTTTAAGATTCCGCAAAATTTTTAATGAAGGGAGTTCACAAATTTTCCGCACTACCGCATAAAGATTTGAGAAATTTCGATTTTTTTGATACGCCCTAATATATATATATTACGAAACAATTTAATGGGTGTAGTTGAAATATCACGTCGTGCTTTTTACGACATATTACTGCATTCGTACCACATTTTAATCAGCCGTTGGTGATGTTGTATAGCAATTCTACCACCTAGCACAAGCATTGCTAGTGGAGGTGTCAACTCTGTGAAAATTTAGCAGCTGTAGAGCGAGGTTAATATTTGTAGAGTTCAATCAAACATTTATTATTTCATGATGAAGACAAGGCAGGTTAGGCCGCGTGAGTGGTGAAAAAAGGCGTATGAAGAAATATGGGGTTTTCCCAATTAAACACATGGAAACGTAGTCATAGGAAACTGTTTATTCCATCAGAACATAACAACACTAAACAATTCCCACAAGATGAGAAATCAGAGCATTCCACTCGAGCATAAACTAGTTACTTATGTGAAATAAATGTTAATTCACGAAATGATTATTCTGCATGGCTAAGGACACCGGGTAACAGGTTATGTAAACAATCACAGCACAAAAATCTCTCGTTCTGAGCTCATGCTCTCGCTATTTATGAGGATGCGCGGAGGAAATCCGATTGAAATGGAAACTTCAGGCTAACCCAACCAAAATCACGAACGAGCTTCGAAGTGAAACTGGGATCCGACACTCAGCCAGTGGAGAGCGATCAAGAAAAGTCACAGGAAAGAATCCCGACGCCGCTGATGGAAGGATTTTGATGTGAAAAGGCTGTCTCCTAGCGGGCGGGAAAATGAGATGAAATAAAATAAAAATGTAAAAATGGCTTTGATAAGCATTCGAAAAATAAGTAACTGCATTCAGAACTTTACAGTTTGGCAGACGATAAAAATTAATGAAGCGATTAAAAGTTTAGATTACGTTTTGGAATAAAACTATTATTAAGATACGTGTTTTAAAATTATGGGAATTTAATTAGAAATAGATAATAGAGCGTATTAAAAAAAGGAAATAATGGATATGCCGGCAATTTAGAATAATTTAAATGAATAGTAAAAGTAAATTTTTTTATATAACATATATATATATATATATATATATATATATATCTGTAACTCTACAGATGTAAATCGACAAAACTATTTTTTATAAAGCTACAGAAATCTGTAGCTTTACAAAAGAATCTACTAAAATTACAGTAATCTTACTAAAATTTTATCTGTAACCCGGGTTGCTGTTACATAAATGAAGAGCTGAGTGGATGTTATGTTACATTTTCTAAAAAAAAATTTCATCTTTTGGATGAGAGCGTTATGATGTATCCTATCACATGGTGAAGCTAAAATACTAAGATTCTATTTAGTGTTGAAGATTTAAGACATTATTCATTAGTATTTAATATTTTAATATTTAATAATGTCAATAATAATAATAATTTTTAATATTTGAAAATTAAATATAAATAAGTTTTTCTGGGAGAGTTTAATACCATACCGGTTAATATTTTAAACACATGGTATCAAACAAAAAATAAATCATTAAAATTTACAGCAAAAACTTTCACTTCAAATTTCTTCAAATGTAATTTTTGTTACTTAACATGTTCTTCCACTTAGCTCTTTAAAGGTTCTAGGCATACTAGTTTCCTAAGAAATTCCCAGTAACCTTACAGATTTTTTTTATTTATGGTGCAACAGTGTACCTGTTACATGAATTTTTGTTGTTGATGTTACATAAAATGTTCTAGGAATCCTAGTTTCGTAGGAAATTCTTAGTAACCTTATAGATTTTTTTACAGTGTAATCTCTTCAGACCCGAAGGTAAAATAACACTGCAAATACACATTCATTGATTTTGCACAAACAAAAAGACCACGGATGACAGAAGGAGCCTTTTTTCTGAAATTGATACTTTAGGGATCTGGTAATCTAGGTTCACAAATATGGATCTAAAATTATTAGCACCCATAAAATATCGATAACCTAAATTACACAGTAACAAATTGAAGGCCTTTAATTAATTTAATGATCTACAAATCCTCAATTTTTTTTATTGCTAAGTGTTTAATCTAATTAATTATGAAAATTTCTCCCTTTCTCGGTCACACTGCCTGGAATGTATTTTGCAAACTCAGATGATAATAACACTTATTTTATGAAAAAATAAGCATCAGTGCTGCCATTTATTGGTTTTGAACCAAAGCTAAAAACATTCAGCTATATAGAAGTAAAGTAAAAAAGTAAAAAAATCAAATAGTTCAGTTTATATCCTCCTCGGTTCGGAAGTATCACATGTAATACTTCAGAACCGAGGAGGTTAGATTAACTTTTGATATACTTAGGGTGTGTTAATAATGTTAGATATGATTAAAATTAACTTTTTTAATTTGGAATAGTAATAGCCAATATAAATTTTAATTTATGTCCGAGAATCAAACATCAAACTTTAAATTATTTGAATGATGCTGTTTTTTTTTTATTCAAAAGTACTAGGGCTTCCCTCAGAGGGATTAGTCTGAGTGATGTTAGTTAGAACATAGATTTAATAATAACTGGTGACAAGAATAGAAAATCAAATGCTATCTTTAATTGACAATATGTGTCCTGTCTCAAAAATATTCAACCGTTGAAAGAAAAAAATTCACAAGTTACCTGACAGGATTGGTACCCTTATTCATTTCGAGGTAGGTCCCTTGTGCCTCGAAACATTTAGCCCACCGTTCTTTCCACTGCAGAAAGTACTTCTGTCAGCCTTTTTTTGTAATGGTGTTCAACTCCGCCGTCGCATTCTACATATCTCAGCTCTACTCTCAAAACGGGATCCTTTCAATGACACCTTCAATTTCGGAAGCAACCAGAAGTAACAAGGAGTCATGTCTGAAGAGTATGGAATTTGGCGAACACTGGAAGTCCAGATTTTGCCGAGAAAGTTTGAATCAATTGCGATGAATGAGCTGGAGAATTGATGAATCTTACGAATTGTTTCATTTTCAGGGTCAAGCTTTGACAAAATTTGATGCAGTACCTTTTTTCAACCCCTTCAGTCATCTTTAGAGAAATCAAAATCCGACGCACACGTATAACAGCACCTCACTCTATGGAAGCAGGCAACGACTGGCTCACTCGAATTCGTGGAAAAAACTGAGGCATGCGAATTAAGCCGTCTCTTTCCAATGTGCAGAGTGCGCCACCTTCGAATCACTATTGCGCGAGGGAAAAATAAAAATCTGATACTTATCAAACAGACCTGCACAAATTCAGATGATGAAAATGAACAAATTGAATGGTAGAATTACAACATACTACAATAATATAACATACACTATATACACTATATATATATATATAATATTCACTGTTTAAAAAAAAATGGCAAAGCAAACCTACAAGACCGCCGTGCATGGGTATAAAATTGGGAATGCGGATTAGATTAAAAATAATAGAGAAAATAAAACACTAAAATATCTTATATTGGAATTTTCATTTCTTGAAATGATGTCAAAAACATAAACAGACATTCCGCGCCAATTTGACTACCTGCAAATGACAAAAATAAAAGTATGTCTGAAGAGAATGAAGGACTTTTATATGGTGTGCGGCCCACTCGAATAATTAATACTCTTGAATATCTGTCTTTATGTATGAACTCTCGAATTTTCAAGTCCCGAACACGTCAACAGAGGCATGCAATGCGTCGTTCGCGTGTGTTACAGATATACTCGATCGGAGTTAAATGATGAGTGCATGCTGGCCACTAAATACGCGGTATTGTTTTGTTTTCAAACATATTCTCGACAAGGTGAGCTGTATTACGCGTTAGAATCATTAAATAAAACAAATCGGCATTAACTGCAGCGTAATTTATGACACGTCTTGAATATTTCGTCTGCTTAACCTGTGAGCTGTGAAAATGTCATTTCGAGTAATTTACAAATCAGCACGTATTTTTCCAACAAATCATGCAAGCTAAAATACGTCAAAATTAACCCGATAAAAAAAATTACCCGAATAAGTTACTATATAAAAAATAGTATAATGGCAACTGAGAAAATGACCTTATGATTAAATCTCCAGATTAGTGAAGCTGAAAAAAAATTTCATATCAAATTTAAACAGACACTTTCCTCTATTAGAGGCTTTGGCGAGAAAGGGAAAAGTCCAGAGAAGTAACATATTGACAAGTACATTCGTGCAAACTATTCGCTGTTTCATACCGACATTTATTCAATGTTTATTCAACTTATTCAATGCTAGATAAATAGCCAACAGTTTTGTTGGATTTAAGTTGCATGTTTGGGGGGGGGGGTGTAGTTTTATTAATTATTTAAAGTTTCTATACCTAACAATGCAAATGAATGGTAATTTAGAACGGTTTTCGTTCATTTCATCTTTTTAAATTTTGTATTTTTTAGAAGTCATTCTTTGCCATTTAACATTTACATATTAAAAGTATCCCGTCCAAAAATTTCAACCCGATAAAAAGTTTTTAGGTCAGTAGTGGCACAGAAAAGAAAAATCGAAAGTTTTTCGTTCCTGCATCATTTTACATAGGGAAATTTTTAGAAATTATTCTATTGCGAGTATTTACGTCTTGAAAGCAACATTCATGCAAATTTATATCTTTATATTCCTAATAATTCCACGTACTTCGTTATTTAGATCACCTTTTGAACTTTGTCCGCTTTATTTAGTCTTCTTAATTTCGATTTTTTTTAGAATTCGTTCTAATGCGTGCTTTGTAGTTTGAACTCTTCTCTTTAACGAGCATTTAGATCTTATAAGTTACTACCATGCCAAATTTTAAGCTTCTAGACCCAACAGTATCACAGAAATTGCAGATTAGATCTTTTTTTATGGTGCACCCTTTTAATTTTTTTTTAACTGACCGGCATTTACGACTTAAAAGTAATAGCCATGTGAAATTTCAAAATTTCTTTCTCCAGCAATTCCAAATAAATCGTGATTTAGAAACTTTCTAGAATGTTTTACGTTTATTTCTAACTTTAAAATATCGAACCTTGTAGAAATCGTTCGTAACGAGTATTTACATTTTAAAAGTATTCACTGCACAAATTTTCAAATTTTTAGCCCAAACAGTATCTCAGAATTCGCAATTGTAGAACTTTTCTGTTCCTGCAGCCATGGAGGTTGTCGTACCGACATAAAATACAGTCTTTGTTGGAGCAGAGATGGTCACCAGCATTTTCAAACCATTATTTATTAAATCAGCTAGGTAGTTTCAGAGATTACATTCCACAAACACACAAACGTTACTACTTTATAATATTAGCTTAGACGTAGATAAAGGAGCCGTTTAATTTTTATTATATAAAAATATAAATGGTTTATTTAATACGTGTTAGCAGATGTATTTATTAAAATACATGCATAAACCAGTTTAATACTTCTTCAATTTCATTGTCGTTTATCCCATTTGATAATTATTTGATGCATATGTGCATTTTCTTCAATTCAAAGAAATTTAAATCACAACTAACTGCTTTTGGCGACCAGTTTGGTCTCCCTTAAAATTTATGTTTGGGAACGCATGCTATGTATTGTATCATGTTACTTTTGTTCATAATTTAATTTACATGGACTCCCTTAAATATAATTAATAGAATCCCTTAACCCTTTCAAGGGCAAGGCATTTCTGATCTAAAAATGCTCAAATATTGAATTCCCACCGCAATTTAAGAGCAAATTTATTTGCAAATAATCAAAAGCTATTTTTCAGGTATATTATGAGATCGAAAGTGTACTAAAAAAATTCTGGTCCCATTTGTTAATTTCGGCATTAAAATTAACCGTTTGCAGACTGCAAACGGCGCCCCTCAAGGGGTTAAGCTAATATTGTGTTTTTGTTGCATTAAAATATCTCAATTGGTTGATTTTCTGTAAGAAAGTAAACCCTATTGGTTTACAATGGAAGTCTATTGGAATTTGGCGAAATATTAGAGATATCGCCAAGCTGGTGTCAAATTTGGCGATATATCGCCAAGTTGGCGACAGAACAGGGTCTCCTATGGTAACTCCCCCTTATAGGTATGGTGATGCATTAAATGCTGTTCTAGAACCAATGAGGTGTGTTTCATCAAGGCATTCGGGCGTTACCATTAAACAATTAACAAATAATCGCGTTTTCTGTGCCACGTATGTTCGCGTAATATATATATATGAAGATTTCATTTACCAACATTATGCTAAAAAAAGGTCATGCATGATTGTTCCTGCCTGACTTCGGAGCATGTGTGCTTTTCCACCTACCGAACTGATTATGATTTTAGTAAATTCAGATTTTTATGATCCTATTTAGAACAATTCCTACTTATTTGAATTTTTCTTAAGATTTGTTCTCTAAAAATTTCTGACATTTTAAAGTTGCCATGAAGTTTTTTGGTACTACTTAGTAATCCCGTTGACCAATTTCGCCAAATTATATAAATCGCCAAACCACTCGCCAAATTATACATATTGACATAATTTTTCATTTTAAATAACGAAAGAACAAATGAATTAGTATAACATTAATAAAAATACAAATAAAACGTCGAAATAAAAATTACTTGATGAAGTAAACACCTGTAACCTGCTTAAAGTCAGGTGAATGTGACACTTATGATCAATCATTATTGGAGTTTAATCTTATAGTTTGTCGATAGATTTTTGGCCGACGAGATAACCAAGTAGTACCGTTTTTTAAATATGTTACTATCAAGTTGTTTAACATCGAGATTTGACGGGTTCCATCTAGTTTCATTTAAAATACTAAAAAAAAAGAAGAAAAGGAAGTAGAAATGATGCCATAGTCAAAAAGTTTTATTTTATCATCAAAGAACTGTTTCTAACTTGCATACGTAAAATGTAAAAGACGCTATTGGTGATTGAAAAATTATGTTATAAATATTATCGCAAAATATCAAATAATAAGATGTTTTGGTTTATTTTCTTTTAAAGAGAAAAAAATACATATTTATTTTCTATTTAAATAGGTTTTATTATACTGTAATATTAGTGCATTCATATTTTCTTTGCTCTGTTGTAATCTGATTTTTTACGAAAACATCCAGCCAGTGAAAATGGCGTACACTAAATTTCAGTGACGTATGTAGATAAATTGCGCTTTTTTATCAGTTTTTTTAATATAATTTTTAAACGGTTTGGAACTTATTTTTGATAGTAGATGCATTCAGAAGTTTACCCCTGCCTCATAGGTACCTTCTGGTGCAATCAGAAACGAAATCGGACAAATATTTTTTGAGTTTGACGAAAGCTTATAGACAAAAGCTTGACGAAAGGTTTTTATTAGGCATTCTTTTAGTAGGCCATGGCTTTAATATCGATCGTAGCTGTATGTGGCCGGAAAATAATATTGTGCTGTGTATTAGCCTTCGCTTCGCTCAGACAATTAAAATTGTTGCATTATTTATACGCTTTTTTATGTAGATTTCGTAAGAAATACTACCTATTGCAGTCGTTACCATGGTGCGACTTTTGAAAAATTCCTTCATAACTTTTCATTATACGACCCCAGGAACCCAAAACCGTGAGCGCGCGCAGAGAGAGAGGGGGAGACACTGTTTTATTCAGAGTGTGGAAGGAGGAAGAGTAAGAGTAGCCGCGCAGGGTTTGCCGGCTTGTTTTTTTGATTTGTGAAAACGGAAGTATGTCGGGTGCTAGGGGCACCAAAGGATTATAATTTGAGTAGTTTGTATTATAACTTAATAATATTGTGAAGTGTAGTTCGTGGAGTGAAATATAAAAGTGTCGTGCATCTTTTGAAATCATTCATTCATTGTAAATAATTGTATCATCATTTGTGTCGTCTTGTAATGTCTTCATGTTCCTTGTAAAAAAACTTAATAATCTGTATTTAAAGAAGAAGTGCTATCTTTACGAAGAACACACACCTTGGGAAGGTCAGCGGAGCTCGGCGGCGGTATTACACACCCCCACCTAAAAAGTTTATATAAATATATGTATATGTATATATGTATGTATGTATGTACTAAATTTTGTCCGCACGATAAAAGTCGTAATTATGCACGGATCGTCTTCAAACTCGCCAACAACTTTGAGATGGCTAATATCTCGGCGGGGATTGAAAATGGGCAAAATCGGCCCAAGGGAATGGATGTGGGGAAGGTTAAAAATTTTGAATACCGTCTTAACATGATTCTGATAAAACCAGCTCTTTCACAACAATGACAGGAAAAAATAAATATTTTTCGTTATAGCAATTGCCAACAAATAAAAAAAAAGCACTAAAATTCTCACCACAACAATTGCTTTTCTATTGCAATATTTTTACGTGAAAATTAAATTAAATAAAGAGTTTGACGAATTGAAAACTATTTGAATATTACGTCATAAGTTTTCTAGAGCAAGATATCCGCATGAAAACTCAAAATGAAATAAATAGTTTGACGAATTAAAAAAAAAAAAAAAAAAAAAAAAAAAATCAAAATATTGCGTCATATTAGAAATATAATGGACCTCAGCAGGTAAATATGTAACGTCATGTGACTTTGAAGAAACGTATTAAAACATAAAAACCCGACTATGGAAATATTAACACATTTTAACATTTTGAGGTTCTCTGAATTTGCTTTAGCCATTATTAAACCTATTCCATATACATGCGTGTATGTATTCGTGTATATTAGAATTTTCTCAAAATGTTTAGCTCCCTACAGCTCATTCTTAGAGAAGGAACTGGGTTTATCTCCAATCTTGATTTAAGTTTTGTTGATGAATTTAGTACTTAACTTCGAAATCTACCTCCGCCTGTAGGCCCGAGCCGGCAGGGATTTTTTATTAATATATCCTGAAATTATAACTTATTCATTCTGATATTTCTTCATTTTTCTACTAAAAAGCCAAATAAAAATATTTTAGCTTTAATAATTTTTTGTATGAAATATGAAATTAATAACGTAATTTAATTCATAATTTTGAAAAAAAATGTGACTTTTAACTTATAAAGCATTTTACTGCATTCGATTAAAAAATGCTTCCTACATACAAAATGTTTAACTTTTTCTCTCTAAGTAGTTTTATTAGTTTTATTCAAGAGGTTTTTGCCATAAAGGCTGTACAAAAGTTTGATATATATTAATTAAAAAAATCTATTTTTGTCAATTTAAAGATATATTTAAATATGTCGAAGGTGTATCTGGTCTTTCTCACTGTACTTACGTATAAAGATTTTCCGCAGTAAAAAGTTCACAAATTAATGCTAAAATTACTGCATATTTTATTTTTAAAAGGAAATATCCTTGTCATAATAAATGTATGCTCACTATTTACAAAAAAAAAAAAAAATTTCTGCTGTAAAAAGTGCACAAATTAAAGCTAAAAGAACTGCATGTTTCATTTTAAAAATGAAATATCCTTATACTAAATTTATGCTCACTATTTACAAAAGTATATTTTCTGCCGTAAAAAGTGCACAAATTAATGCTAAAAGAACTGTATATTTATTTTTAAAAGGGAATATCCTTGTCATACTAAATTTATGCTCACTGTTTAGAAAAGAACATTTTCTGCTGTAAAAAGTGCATAAATTAATGCTAAAAGAACTGCATGTTTCATTTTAAAAAGGATATATATCCTTATACTAAATTTATGCTCGCTATCTAAAAAAGTATATTTTCTGCCGTAAAAAGTGCACAAATTAAGTCTAAAAGAACTGCATATTTTATCTTAAAAAGAAAATCCTTGTCATACTAAATTTATGATCACCATTTACAAAAGAACATTTTCTGCTGTAAAAAGTGCACAAATTAAAGCTAAAAGAACTGCATTTTCATTTAAAAAATGAAATATCCTTGTCATATTAAATTTATGCTTATTATTTAGAAAAGAACATTTTCTGCTGTAAAAAGTGCACAAATTAATGCTAAAAGAACTGCATGTTTTATTTTTAAAATGAAATATCCTGGTCATATTAAATTTATGCTTATTATTTAGAAAAGAACATTTTCTGCTGTAAAAAGTGCACAAATTAATGCTAAAAGAACTACATGATCTATTTTTAAAAGGAAATATCCTTATACTAAATATATGCTCACTATTTACAAAAGTACATTTTCTGCCGTAAAATGTGCCCAAAATAATGCTAAAAGAACTGCATATTTTATTTTAAAAAGGAAATATCCTTGTCATACTAAATTTATGTTCACTATTTTCAAAAGAACATTTTCTGCCGTAAAAAGTGCACAAATTAAGGCTAAAAGAACTGCATATTTTATCTTAAAAAAGAAATATCCTTGTCAGACTAAATTTATGCCCACTATTTCCAAAAGTACATTTTATTAAGGCTTATATATTTCTAACAAAATAAATAAATAAATAAACGCACTCAAAAACGACATCCAGTTGTAACATTTTCAAAGAAAATAAAGCTGAAAGTAGGGGGAAGAAAAAATTCCGAAATTACTTTTCAAATGCGAAAAGACAACAAGATGGCTGTATACACATAAAAGATGGATATTACGGGAAGAAAAAAGCTTTTAACTGCAAAACAGGATATCCAAAAATTTGTCATCTTTTAAGAAATAACATTTGTGTGGATTTTATTTCCCTTTAAATGAATATAAAACGAAGAGAAATTCTCCTTCTGGCTTTGTTATATAGCCGGCGTAAGTAAAATTGTTTTTTTTTCAAACTAAGGGAGCATTAATGGAAGAATATTACTGATCTCCATTTTCAATATAAAATGGAAAGATTTAAGAAATTTGCTTTTGTATGAGCTTCAGTATTTTTTCTCTTTTCAAAGAAAAAAAAATTAGAAAAGAAATCTGATTTGAATACCGAACTGGTAATATGTTTAATAATATAGAAAAGTTAATTTTCTATTTTTACTGACGAGATGGTGAAAAAACTTCCATCATCCAAAAAATAAATCATTTCTACAAATCGACTAGGAATATAATCTACATTAAAATGCCATGCACACAGCTCTCAAACAGTCATATTTTAGGTAGATTTCATAAGAAATACTACCTATTGCAGTCGTTACCATAGTGCGACTTTTGAAAAATTCCATCACAACTTTTCATTATATGACCCCAGGAACCCAAAACCACCCCCATCTAAAAAGTTTATGTATATATATATATATATGTATGTATGTATGTATGTATGTATGTATGTATGTATGTACTAAATTTTGTCCGCACGATAAAAGTCGCAATTATGCACGGATCGTCTTCAAACTCGCCAACAACTTTAATATTGCTAATATCTCGGCGGGGATTGTAAATGAGCAAAATCGGCCCAAGGGAATGGAAATGGGGAGAGTTAAAATTTTTGAATACCGTCTTCACATGATTCTGATAAAACCAGCTCTTGCACAACAATGACAGGAAAAAATAAATATTTTTCGTTATAGCAGTTGCCAACAATTAAAAAAAGCAATAAAATTCTCACCACGACAATTGCTTTTCTATTGCAAGATTTTGACGTGAAAAGTTAAATTAAATAAACAGTTTGACGAATTGAAAACAATGGGAATATTACGTCATAAGTTTTCTAGAGCAAGTTGTCCGCATGAAAACTCAAAATGAAATAAATAGCATTAATAGTAGCAATAAATAGCTACTCCAGCTTTGAATATGATATAATCCAGTTGGAAAAAATATTCGTTCCCTTCATTATGAAATAAATAGTTTGACGAAAAAAAAAATATTGCGTCATATTGGAAATATAATGGACCTCAATAGGTGAATATGTAACGTCATGTGAGTTTGAAGAAACGTATTAAAACATGATAAAAATCCGACTATGGAAATATTAACATATTTTAACACTTTGAGGTTCTCTGAATTTGCTTTAGCCATTTTAAAACCTATTCCATATACAGGGTGTCCAGCGAATAAGACCCTGATTTCAAAATTAAATATCTCAAAAACAAAGATCAATAGAATTATGCGGTAAACGGTTTGTTTATTAGCTAAGCTGTAAAAGTGCTATACAGAAGTTTCAAAAATTAGTTGCAAAACCCGCTAACAGATGGCGCTGTAATCGCAATGCCTATAAATTGTGTTTTGAAGTCCAGAGTACTAGCGTCTCATTATTAGATGGCTTCCTATGGAAGAACGAAAATTGGGAAAGACCACTTTTTCGTTGGGGTGATGTGCAGAAGAGGGGACATCTGGTCAAAGCTTCAATTTTAGAGAATTTAAATTAATAGAATTTTCAATAAAAAGTTTATCAATCATTATATAAGACCTTATTAAAATGTTTTATTTGGGTAATGTGCAGAAGCGGAGCCATGTGTTGACAGAATTGAGATTTGTTTCAAATTTTGTTATAAGCTACTTCGGCCCTGATACCAGTATCTCTGTGGTATGTCTTTTCTCTCCTAATTGGTAGATCGTGGAATCGAATCCAAGGAGAGGAGGATTTGAAAAGGAAATCTTTACTTTTTAATGTTTATTTAAACTGTGAAAAAAGTTTGAATTAAAAAATTCCAAAGTTTCTGGTTTTAAAATTTAATTAACCCTTTAACCGTCTGGTCCGGATTTTTCCGTTCCTAGAAATCATGTTAAAATGGCTGTAGACCAAAATATTTTAAACAGAATTTTATTTTTAACCTTATATAGAAAGTAGTGATATTAAAGATATTATAGCATCAAACTGAGATTTAAAAAATATATATCCTGGGATTTACAAGCATTCTTATAAAATTACTGCAAAAGCCGCGGACGGTGAAAGGGTTAAGCAAAAAGAAACCCCTGTTTTAAAAATCATTGAGCCCTTTTAATAATGATTCATAAATCTTTTTTTTTATTATTATAGAGAATGAATGAAAAAATTCCAAGTTTCTATTTTTAAAAACTTAATTAAGGAAAAAAAAATAATTTTAATTTTAAAAACTGCTTTTCATTTTTTTTTTATCATTGAGCACAGAAATATGTTGCAGCTTCTAGCGATAGGATCCGAAGTGTTGGAAAGGAATGCATCATCCAAAATACTTTTGCTTTGACGTTAATGATATGACTTATCATCAATTCCTTTTAAAAAAAGAAATAATTTAATGCACAATTTCTGTCTCTAAAACTTTGTTTACAAAGAAAAGAAATATATGTGTTCTGCTAAAACCAAAGTATTATGCCGTGATTTAAAAATAAATGAAAAGTACAAAATTACTTTTTTATTTATAATAATTCAGGTATAAAAAGTACCAAAATATTATGCCGTGATTTAAAAATATCTCTCTATTCTAAAAAAAAGTAACTACCGCTGTCACCGCCGCCGCCGCCGCCGCCGGTTTTGTTTTTTTGTGACCGGAGGCCTTTCTTCGTTAATATTAACAAAAATAATGCATACAAAAATATGAAAATCAGTGGTTTTATACAGAAATGTTTGATAAACACGCTGATGCAGATAGTTTTCAAATCGAAGAATTATTTTAAGAGTTATTTAATGCTAAAGTTGGACAAAATCGTTCCACTAAAAATGTTTTATAGCAGCAAAAACTATACATAGCAGTGTAATCATTTTTAGATCATTTTATGCGTTAGAATTTGCCGGAGTGCAGATTGCATTAATTTTTTTATTTTGACTCATTTTTTCAGGTTTTATTTCTATTTTAAATTCAAATTTTCAGCATTTCTAGAGATATTTTTTACAGATTTCAGAAAATTGTACTAATTTAAACTGTTGCCAACTGTATAAAAAGCGCAAGCAATAATGTTTGCTTCAAATTAAAAATTTATTTACACGTGACTATTATAAACAGGAAAAAAACTTTCAAATTAGAATTAAATAATTACGTATAAAAAGCTGGAACTTATTAAAAATTGCGTCATAAAAAGTATACACGTGAATTTTAAAAGAGAAAGGATATTGTAAAATAATACATTCATTAACATGCGTTAGAAGTCTTAGGAGAAATTACGTCATATTTACGTCACATTATAGTTATTACATAAAATGAACACAAAATAATATTGCAAAAAAGTTTAAATTTAGAAATTGCGCTAGACATTTATTTGATATTTTGAGAATTAATTTAAAATGTCTCATTTAAAAGAACTTTCTTTTCGCTTTGTTAAAAAATACCAGGAGACAAAGACTCTCTTTACTTAATTCCTTTTATATTAGCTTATTTTGAAATGTTGTTACACGTGTATACGTCATAAAGTTATTTTTATTTCGACGTTTTATTTGTGTTTTTATTAATGTTGTACGAATTTATTTGTTCTTTCGTTATTTAAAATAAAAAATATATCAATTTGTATAATTTGGCGAGTGGTTTGGCGATTTATATAATTTGGCGAAATTGGTCGACAGGATAATCAAGTAGTACCGCAGCGAATTTGGCGTTAAAATTCCCCAATCAAAGAGAAATGAATAGAAATTCGTTTATAGGGAGATCGCCACTGTTTTTTAAATTATAATTCAATCTTTCGAAATCTTTTTAAAGCCGATCAAATTAGTGTGCATTTAGAGTCTGCGGTGTCTGGACGGGGGTTGGCGAGCGTAGCTCGTAGGGGGCCGAGCCCCCTAGTAAAATAAATAAAAAGTATAAAATTATTTTTCTAAATATATGCATTTTGATTTAATTAATTATACGGCATTAAAAATTGAATTTAATAAAATATTTCAATAAATTCTTATATAATGATTTCTAAAATTTTTATTGAAAATTCTACTAATTGAAATTTCCTAAAATTAAAGCTAATGCAATAATTCTGTGATCAGATGTCTCTACTTCTGCACATCACCCCAATGAAAAAGTGGACTTTCCCAATATTGGTTCTTCCGTAGGGAGCCATCCGGGAATGAGACACTAGTGATCTGGTCTTCGAAGCATAGTTTACAAGTATTGCGATTACAGCGCCATCTGTTAACGGTTTTTGTAACTAAATTTTGAAACTTCTGTATAACATTTTTACAGCTTAGCTAATAAACAAACCGTTTAATGCATAATTCTATTGATCTTTGTTTTTGAGATATTTAATTTTGAAATCAGGGTCTTATTCGGTGGACACCCTGTACCTGCGTGTGTGTATTCGTGTATATTACAATTTTCACAAAATGTTTAGCTCCCTAGGGCTCATTCTTAGTGAAGGAACTGTGTTTATCTCTAATCTTGATTTAAGTTTTGTTGGTCAATTTAGTACTTAACTTCGAAATCTACCTCCGCCTGTAGGCCCGAGCCGGCAGGAATTTTTTTTTAATACCGGTATTTCCTAAGAAAAATTTCCGTTGTAAATTTCTATTGCATTGACAATAAAAATAGCTTTCGGGGTAAGTTTCTACAAAATTTCTAAGAAAAATCTAATGAAGAACGAAAAATCCTGCTTCCAGCATAAATTATGTGACATTTTCCAATAGGTTCAGAGTACTGTAATAAAACTTTACAGTTTATTAAGATGAAAGATGTCTGAATAAACAGTTTAGAAAATGTATAACGGAGATGAAATGCAATTACCATCAATAGTCGGAAAAATATCCGAATTTTTTGTGTTGCCCTGTATATGATCTGTAGATTTGTATCTATACTACATAATATGCTAAACATTATTCAATTAAACACATAACACAGTTGAAATTTTCTATTAAGCAATTTTCATCAATAGACTTAAATGAACTTGAGATCTTTTGCGTAGCTCTCTATACAATCTATAAAATTTTTATACACCAAGTAATAGGCAAAAAAATACTATAATTTTAAAACGCGTACCACAATTGAAAACCCAGTTCCAACAATTATTCTTCATAGGGAGTACTGTAGCCATATATTTTTGTGTGTTCCTGTAAAAGAATGATAAATTATATGAATACCACACTCAATTGTAAGAGTCCTGTTGTACACCTCAGTGATATATATATAATAGCAACCCGCTAATCGGAACTAATTGGCAACGGTGCCTTTTCGGATTACCCGAAATTCTGACAAAAATAGAAAAGAAAAATGTGTTTGCTAAAAGAAAATGTAAGTTATAAGTACTCAGTAGTACAGTAAACTTTCTCTAAACCGGCATCCTAAGGTCTGACATGCTGGTTAATCCAGCACGCCTTTTGGAAAAAACAAGTATTGCTTGTTTAATCACTCTTCATGTTTATAATAATCAAAAGGAACTTCAGAATAAGAAATTATGTAAGAACTCATTATAAACGGTACAAAATCGCGAATCTATAAATAGCTCAGTCACTACGTCCACGAGAGTGTGTGTGGGGGGGGGGGGAGGAAAAACATTTATGTAGATAGTTTGCGAAATTAAATTGTTGAAAAGAAAAATTAATTTTTATCATCTGAAACGAATGCGTTTTGCATTTAAAAAAATATTTTTTAGTGACTAGCAAGCAAACTGATATTTGAGATTTTTTTAGGTGGCATCTAAGAGTACGCCTGCAGCGCATGCTTTCATTTTATATTCGTGTAGATATGTTGTACTTTTACATCATTGAATATTTGTTTTTCTATTCAAGCTGTTTAAAGAATAAAAAACATGCTTTACTGCCTTTTTTTGTTTAATTCTAACTTCTACACGTTTTTCCCAACATTCTGTAATCCGATAAATTTCGTAGTAAAAAGTGTAAAAAGTGCTTTTTCTTTTCAGTACAATAATTCAATATTTTCATTTAATCTCCTAAGTATAATTTTCGAAAATAAAATTGGTTCGTATTAAACGGAATTTCGGATTAGCGGGGTTCTACTGTATATAAGGCCGTAATTTAACGGAATTCTTTTGAGTGTCCCTGTAAATGAACCGTAAACGCTACATGCTTCATTTTCAATACCGAACATGCCATAGTAAATCCAATAACATATAGTAATTGCGTGAGAATCTGACTATATTTACGTGAGTTACAGCACGGGCAGACAAAGACAGACAACCCGATTTCATAAACACTTTTCAACTATGTTCGAAAGAGTTAAAAAGTAAAAATTAAATAAAAAAATAAAAAAACCCCGACTGCATAAAAAGCGAACTAATGAATTATTTCTCATCAATGTTCAACTACTTTTTATATTACTTACCTATTTTTTTCTATTTACTTGTATTGATGACTTTTAAGTTGTGCTTAATTGTTAGTTCCTATCTATAAACACTGTTTTGATGAGGCCTATAGTTGTCTATGATGGTTAGAATTGCAGTAAAGCTAGAGATCCTACCTACACAACTTCCAGATTGTGTAATATTTAAACGGAATTTCTGACTGCAAAATAGTCAATGAAACATCGTCTTCATTTTGAAAGACCTATCCAATGACATGTCACTCAATATCGTGCGTAAATTTTTTTCGTCTCTACCACCATTTTGTATTTTACGACCGCCATTTTGAATTTAGAAAAACAAAAAATAGCCCATAACCATCGGACGGTTAACACGAATCGATAGAGACCTCCTTCATTAAAATCCATCCAGTCGTTGGGATGTTTCGAGGGTATAAAGAAATCCACATACCCAGATCCGCGTGAAACAATTAACCCTTCTTGGCAGTCGGGTAAAAAGGAAAAGTAAAAAAAAATTAAATTTTCTTTTGACAAAAGTAATATTCAAATAAACAGACCATTTGAGTGCCCTGTATGCGTAAATTATGCATTCAGAGCCATTTTCATTTAAAAATTTAATTTAATTTTTTATTTCAGAATAGTAAGAGCTAATTTCCAGATTTTTTTCAAAGTTATATTTAAATTTTAACCTCATATATTAATTATTGAATTAAAATTTAAAATATTTACATTATACCGGGTACGGGATCAAAATCCGGACAAATGAAAGATTGTTTTCATTTCACAGTTTTTCATTGCAAAAACGAAAAAGTGTAAAAATTTTTTTGTACTAAATTGTTAGTAAGGTCATAGAGATATATCTTCCCCCTGCTTGAATGACTGCCTCCAGTCTGAAGCATTCGCAGGCCTGTTGTAATGCGGCACGGTACATGTCGGCGAATGCCGCTTTAATAGCGGCTTATCAATGAGGACGTTTGAATGTCTGGACTTGTTTGTAACACTTTCAATCACGCTCCATATATTGAAGTCCAAAGGATTTAAATTTGGGCTGTTGGAAGTCCAGAATTCTTTTGACCAAAACATGTCGACGTTGACCGACAAGCAAACCTTTGTTGCAAAACGACGCAAAATCTTTGTTGGACTTATTCGACTCGGTATACTTTGCTATGGCATTATACACAGTCGATCTTGGGTACCCAAAGAATAGAATCGTTTCTGTCGCTGAGAGCCCACTTTCTCAAGGCTCTTCGGTTATGTTCCACACTTGCTTTCAATATCGCGATCGTTTCGAGGTTATGACTGTTTTGTACACTCCAATCATGATCCCACCAAATGGTACCTCACGGCGGGAAATTCAAGTTGAATTTTGTCCGGATTTTGGCGCCACAACCACTATTGTATATGTGGACATCAGAAGCCAAGGGGTACAAGTGATAAAATTTCGATTTGGAGTAAATTGAGTTAAAAGATAATTGACGTTAAAGTAGAACATCAATAATAAATGACTGAATTGAAATAGGAAACTGCTGCTTGTTTCTTTGAACTCTTATTTCAATAAATGTGAAAAAAGTAGAGTGCAATTTTCTTTAAATTTATAATTAATCAATATTGATCATTATTCGGCAAAATTGGTTGATCTAAAATACACAACACATATTTAGAAAATCACTTATATTTCTTTACCTGAAAAGAAAAAAGCATATTTCCAGGTCGTACGTGTACTTAGTTCATTTTTTTCTATTTTGTCACTTATACCCCTTGGCTTCTGGCGTCCTCATATACATTTTTATTTACCTATTTTGAAATTATAACTTAACCATTCTGATTTTTTTTCATAACTGCTCTATTAAAGGAAAAAAAAATTAGCTTTGTAATGAAAATATGAAATATGAAATCAATAAGGTATGTAATTAATAATTTCGAAAGAAACCTGAATTTTAACTTATAAACATCTCGATGCACTCGATTAATAAAAGTTTCCTCTAAACATGCATGCTTTCTGTATACGCGCATTTTCTGTCTGAATAGATTTTCAGTTTTACTTATGATGTTTTCGCCATAAAGAACTGTACACAATAATAATAAAAGAACTACATATTTTGTTTTAAAAATGAGATATACTTCTCATACTAAGTTTATGGCCACTTTTTCCCCAAGTGCATTTTAAGAAGACATATATATTTCCAGCAAAATTAAATAAATAAACGCACTCAAAAAAGACATCCAGTTGAAACATATTCAAAGAAAAGAAAGCTGAAAGGAAGGGGAAGAAAAAATTCTGGAATTATTTCTAAAACACGAAAAGACAATAAGATTTCTGTATTCATGAAAGATGGATACTACGGGAAGAAAAAAGCTTTTAACTGCAAAAGAGAATATCCAAAAATTTTGTCATCTTTTAAGAAATAACATTTGTGTGAATTTTATTTCCGTTTAAATGAATATGAATCGCAGAGAAATTCTCTTTCTGGCTTTCTTGTATTATCGGTTTTAGTAGTTTTTTTTTTCAAACTAAGGGAAGTTTAATGGAAAAACATTACTGATCTCCATTTTCGATGTAAAATGAAAAGATTTAATAAATTTGCTTTTTGTATGACCTTTAGCATTTTCCCCTTTTCTAAAAAAAGAAAAAAAAAATGAAAAAAAGGAAGAGATATGATTTGTATATAGAATCCTTCTATATATATAAAAAAAAAGTATCGATTTGGGAATGGATCAAAAGAGTTCGGTGAGTAAAGGCCATATAGTGTACGAGCATGCTTTATATATATGTGCATTTTTTTTTTAATCTGAATGGTTTTTAGTTTTGTTTAAGTCGTTTTCCCCATAAAAAGTGTACACGACAATACTAAAAGAACTACATATTTAGTTTTAAAAATGATATAAACTTTCCATACAAAGTTTATGTCCACTTTTTCCAAAAGTGCATTTTATTAAGACATATATATATTTTCAGCAAAATTATATAAATAAATGCACTCTAATGCATACATTTGTAAAATTCCTAAAGAAGATAAAAATTATAATAGCACGACAAAAGGTTTCCGAGAGTTTTTTTAAGACATGAAAAGGCAATGAGATGGTTGTATAAAGTAAATATGGGTATTACAGGAAGGAAAATGCTTTTAACTGCAAAAGTAGATATCCAAAAATTTGTCTTCATTCGAGAAAAAAACATTTGTACATGTTTATATAAACTAGTTGGATGTGCCAATCCCAAAACTTTCTTCTATCTCATGTCAATATTTCATTATAATTAGTTTTATTAGTATTTTTATTAGAATTAAGCATAACTTCATACACGCTTCGATGGTACAATATTGAAAATTGCACAGAAATCGCTATTACAGCGCCCTCCTCCGGCGGAATTTTTTCAAATTGAGGGGGGACCTTTTTGCCATAGCCAAAAACATACGCAAAGAATTTGGTTCAATTATATGCATAACTTCATACACTTTTCGATGGTACAATATTCAAAATACGCAAAAATCGCAAAAAATCGTTATTACAGAGCACGCTACCGGCGGATTTTTTCCAAATTAAGGGAGGATCTTCTTGCCATGTCCAAAAATAACCTCAAAAAATTTGGTTCAATTCTATCCATAACTTCATGCACGTTTCGACGGTACAATATTCAAAATGCACAAAAATCGCACAAAAATTGCTATTACAGCGTAATCTACCGGTGGAATTTTTCCAAATTCAGAGAAGACCTTCTTGCCATGGCCACAAATATACACAAAAAATTTGGTTTAATTCTATGCATAACTTCATACACTTTTCTATGGTACAATATTCAAAATGCACAAAAATCGCACAAAAATTGCTATTATAGCGCCCGTACCGGCGGATTTTTTCCAAATTAATGGACGATTTGCTGTCCATAGCCAAAAACTTAAAAAAAAATTTGGTTCAATTATATTCGTAACTTCATACAATTTTTGATGGTACAATGGCGACACACGGACTGACAGACAGACATGTTGTATAAACAAGTGCTTTGTGATGTCTGACCCATAAAACGTGTAAATCCGTCGAAAACCGGAAGTCGGAAAACTTTCGATTACAATACTTTCTTCTATTGAAGACAGAAGAAAGTAAAAATTAACGAAAACGAAAAATCATGCGTACAGCATAGATTATGAAACATTTTCCAACACATTCAGAATATTACAACAAAACTTCACAGTTTACTAAGGTGAAAGATGATGCCTAAATGAAAAATTTTGGAAAACGCATAACGCATTTGAAAACACGATTTCTGCTATTACCATGAATAGTCGGGAAAATATACGGTTATTTTGTGCAGCTGTGTATATGATCTACAGATATGTCTGCATACTACATAGTACGCAAAAAAATTGTTCAGTTAAACGCCTAACACCGTTGAAAAGCTTTATTCAGCAATTTCCGCCAACAATAATAAACGGTCGCTGTTGAGAATTTTTGTGTGACCCTGTATATGAACTATAGAATTTATACACACCAAGTAATATTTTAAAAATATTAAATTTAAAAACTCATACCACAAATAAAAACGCACTTCTAGCATTTATTGTTCGTACGCTTCAATAGTTCAATTATTGCTTATTTCCTTCTATAGCCAAATTATTTTGTGTGTCCCTGTAAATCACTGTTTCTCAACCCGTGTGCTGCAGCACACCAGTGTGCCACGGAAGATTGTCAAATGTTTCAAAAGAAAATCAATTTTTAAAGTAATTGCTTAAGAGAAGCAAAGACCAACATAGTGAAAAGATTCCATGCCGGGACTCGAACCCTGACCATCTGTATAGCGCACTGACGGTCTACCGAATAAACCACATGGAACGATACCCAGCCTGGAAAATTTCTCACTATTATATGTTGGCAAGGCTACAAATGCAGCACACGATGGAATATTTATCATGAGCTACCGACATTGGGCAAACACGAAAATTAAATTACACGAAAATTGTAGCCTTGCCAGCATATAATAGCGAGAAATTTTCTAGGTTGGGTATCGTTCCATGTGGTTTAATCGGTAGAACGTCAATGCGCTATACGGATGGCCCGGGTTCGAGTCCCGGCATGGAATCTTTTCCACTATGTCGGTTCTTTGCGCCTCTTAAGCAATTAGTACTTTGAAATTTGATTTTCTTTTGAATTAGTGTATGCAAGGCGAATGTTTCTCTCTGGAATAATTTCCATGTTTTAATATTGTCAAATGTGCCGCAAAGGATTTTGTCAAATAGTTAAAATTGCATGGTGTCATATCAACGATACCACATGTGCTGTTTACCATGTGCTATATTTCTTGATCACTCTTGTCCCCGTATTAGCCTTCCTCTTTGTAATTTGCAAGACACCAAATTGACAAAAACAGTTAAAGAACATCTCATTGATTTGAGAAACGATAAGTTTCCCAGTTCAACGTTCTTCGATAAAAGTTTGGATGAGTTGGCTTTCTGTCAAAAAATTGTACCCAACAATCAGCATGAAAGCCATTAAAATTGATCTGCCTTTTGCATTTTCAGGGTTCTGAGAATCTGTATTTTCAGTATTCAGAGATATCAAATCCAAAAAGTGAGAATAACTTTTAAAAGTTGACGGCGAAATGCGAACCTTATTTTGATTGAATTTGTCAAAAAAACAGACTCCAGTCCTCTCATTGAGTAAATTGTGTAAATATATATAGATTTTTTGTATCACACAACTTTTACATTTTTTTATATCCAGGTGTACCGCAAAGAATGTCAGATATTTTTAGCGTGCCGTCAACCATAAAAGTTTTTGAGAAACACTGCTGTAAATGAAAGATAAGTTCTATGTTCACCATATACCATAGTAAGAATCTTAGAGTACACCTCAGTGATGTATATTAATTTCAATATATTTGAAATATCTGCCCCAACCGCCACCGAGACGAACAATAATAAGCTCGAATGCTAGAAATAAATATTGTAAAAATATATGGTACAGCGTTTCAATTCTGTTTCTTCGAAATTTGCGAATTTCAAAAATTAAATTAAATTATTATTATTAAAATAAGTAAACTAAATAAATTTGTAGTCTACTGTAATATTTTCGAATAATTTCTCGGTTACTTAATATAACCTTTTTTTCCCTAATCTTTTTTTACATAACTATTACACCATATTACAGTAATTTTACATAAGACTTAAGATTATAGGTTAACACTATATTTCCTGTAATTACAATGAAAATTTTTAACAGTGTAGAAAACTTTTTAGCCTCCGGTACGGTATGCTATTTCTTTCTCCAAGCTTATTTTGTGTCAAAAAAATAACATTACCTTACAGAAGCTAGCTGTAAAACAAAGCATTACGATTAAATACTCTTTAGCAATTTTTTAAACTTCTAAGCATCGCACATTTCCAATTTTTATACCGTCGTATTGGAAAAAAAAAGTTCTTTTGAATGCATTTTGTTTGAAAACTGTATCGTCATTTATTTTTGAAATATTAATTTTTTTGTAGTTTTTGGAGCCATTTGTTTAATATTGGCAACGGAAGTATTCCATTTCTGTAGAAAGTAAAGGAAAAATAGCTTTAAAATAGTAATTGTATATTTTTGTTGCCATTTTCTCGTAACAACCGAAAGAAAATGTAATTAAAATACGTGCTATTTTGAAAAGAAATATAAACGAATGATTTCTGTTAAAACAATGGCGCTATTATATGTTATATTTAATTGTAAGTATCTGTGAATCATTAGACAGCCGTTTTTTTTTTTTTTTTTCGATTTTCTTGAATAACGGCATCTTTTTACTGCATTTGTACATTATTTCGCGATACTAATGGGCTATGCATGCTTTACTGTAGATGTTTAAGAGTAGATCGTAAATGTGGAATTCTTAAGCGGATGCAAATGACGTCATTTTACATAAAATAAAACGTGTGCTTTAAGTCTTAAAATTGAAATATGTTTTGTACTGCAGTAGAGTCCCGCTTAACCGAGTTATTTTCTTCGGATGGACTGGTGGCTTCTATTGTTATGAAACAGACATTATAAATGAAGTGTTAGGTGAAGATGAAAGAGCTATGGCTAAAAAAATATGGCTATTTCCCCCCCCCCCCCCATTCTGATTAGAAAATTACAGTTCTAGCTTTTTACGGCTACTCTTTCATCTTCACCTAACACTTCATTTATAATGGCTGTTTCACAATAATAGAAGCCATCAATCCATCTGAAGAAAATGAAGTAATGGAAATGCCGGGGGCGACACTAAATTCTGAAAAAAGCAGAATTCCTGTTCTTTATTTTTTTTTTTCTATTTTTTTTTTTTTTTTTTTTTTTTTTTTTGTAAGGAAATTCCACATAACCTTTAATTCATTTTCTTGAAATAACCAAACCACGAAAGTAATAGTACTTGAAAAAAGTTAAAAAATTAACATTTGAAATATTGCATGTGAGGGTAAAGAATTCCTGTCTTCAAAATAGCTCAAAACATAGTTTGGAAATGTAAACCAAAAATTTAATACTGTCAAAGAACTATTAAAGAAGTACAGGATTATTTTTACTAGATAAACAACAAAAGGTAATTGCCGAAACGTCAGTGAAGGCTTACTGTGGAGACACGAAAAGTTTTGGTTTCCGTTAGTCTGTCTGTCTGTTAGTCTGTCTGTCTGTTCCGCGATAACTGCCGCAAAAAGCATCCGATCGGCTTGAAATTCCCTGGGCATGTTGATGAGCTCCCCGGATTTAGCTGTATAGTTTTGGGTTAAATTTGGTTCATTCGTTCGGAATATACAGAACATTTTATTTTGTGATATAATGCTTTTCTATGGGAAGTCAGACGATTTTCAAATTTTCATTTGTTGAAAGAAATCGCTCATATGAATAATAGATTTAAATGGTAAATTTTGGATGCTGAAATTTTTAAATAAGAGTATTAAATTATTCTTATTAGTTTGCAATTTTGTCAAAACATTTGTCAGAGCTTTTAAATTAGGTGTATAACTTATGATAGAATTTTATACATGTGTTCGAATAATATAAAACATTTTATTTTATGAATTTACTTATATTTCATTTTTTCTTTTAACCGTTGCGTAGCAACAGCATCTCATCTAAAAATATCATAAATGTGAAAGTATGTATGGTTTTTTGAAGTCAAATCAAAGCAAAAGGAATGAATTAATGAATGCCTTTGTATAGATATTTGCATATAGATTTATTTAAACGCAGAAATGAAAATAGTATTTATATACTATATAGAATAATATTTTCATTTATTTATTCAACTATTTGATTATAAATGAAAAAGTTCGTTATTTTCATACAGAATAAACTGACATTATTCTGTTAAATTTTATAAACTTTATTGTTGCCAAAAAAAAAAAAAAAAAAAAAAATGAATAACAATTTCTCCCAAAGAGTTAATTTTAATTTGTAAGATTTTCACGTGCAAAAGAAAAATGGAATAAGCAAATAAAAAATAAAAAAAAGGATATATAGGACAGGAATGAATACATATAAACATTTCACACCAAATACCACCTAAAATAGTTTTTGTAGCAGTATTTTCCCAGCACTACGAAGAAAGATTCCTCGATTTACACGATTTTACTTGGCCTTCCTTTTCTCATTCTTTGCGATTTCATTTTCGCAATTGCGAGCATTAATTGGCACAAAATTTTACATTTTTATGACTGAGATATATGTAAAGCCATACAAATAAGAAATCCCGTATTGTCTCCTATAAAATGTGATAAAGTGTTGGTTAATCATATATGTTTTTATTAAGAGGAGCAGAGCTGCCAAGCCTCCGGCGTTCTGGATACCAGTATTTTAATACAGAAAATGTTACTTTATTTAATTGAAACATTTGCGCGATTTAAAAGAACATTTTCTCTAAGATAATAGTGATGTGCAAAAAGCTTGAGACTTGGCATGTCTGGTGGGGAGTGAAATGTTTTACTTAATGCATTTATCTCTATTTTAATGCTACGTGAACAACGTCCGTGTAACAGCTTGTAGAGTGTAAAATAAATTAAATTATTAAAATAATCCTTATTACGAAAAATGAAACAGAAAGTCCGGCTAAGGGAAATGAAATGTTAGTTAACCTTTCGTAATTTAACCTGAACATAGGTTTGCGTCAAATTTCAACGGTATTTGTAACATCACGATTTTAAATTAAATGTAGATACTATTAAAAGAAAATCACAAAAAATACTTAAAGGCGCCAAATCATGTTTATCTATTTAACGATGATGAATTATTAACTGTTAGGTTTAGAAGCCCCCCTACTTTAGGGTGATTTTAGTAAGTTAATGCTATCGAGTACATTTTTTGATATTTAGATTAGATCTTAGATATAAATATTGCAGAATGGTAATCAAAATTATTTTTTTATAAACAAAATTTATAAAGGTATTAGATTTCTAAATTAGATGTTTCAGTTTACATTTCCAAAAGTTCTTTATCCATTAGATACAGGTATTTGTGGTTAGCAGGCAAGTAAATACTGCTGTATGGATATTAGGATAACGTAAAATGCTTGACCGAATTATTGCTTATCCTTATAAATCGCAGTGTAAAAAGAAATCTAAGATATAGGGTAATCATTAACTCAATCAGTAGAAAATTACAAATGCAAAATAAATTACACAACGGGGGGTTCAGGGGGGCGCCCCCTGAAGAAATTTGCTTTATTATATAAAAATTACTAGAATAAGTAGCTCGTGAGAATTTCAGAATATCCTTACATAACAACGTGTTTAATTTAACGCTTTTAATGTCTGAAACCATCGAAATATTTTTTTCCTTTTATAAATGTTTGTGTAATTTAAATAGTTTAAATTTTGTTTTTGTAGAAAGATTAATATTACGCAAAGTTTGATAAAAACAATGAGTTGCAGAGATGACGTTGAGGCTCTTGATCTGCAGATTTACTAGTTTTTAGAAAATGTCTGTATAAAGCATGTTTGTAGGAGCCAATTTTTCAAGTTATAAAAATGTTAAATAGGAGAGTGATGAAAATATAATTCTAAATGGGGAATACAATACGTGCATATGCACATAACATGAACACTACAGCAAAAGCTGAATTTAAATTTGTAAACTAATTATATTAATTTGTATGCTAGTTGTGTTAAAGAATATTAAGAAAATTCTTTATCTTCTTCCCAGTCAAATGTAAACTTTAACGTTTCTTTCCATTTTACTTAATTATGTCACTTATTTTACATGTAGAAATATTAAGACCTTGTTACTTACCCATCATACGTAGTATAGAGTAAGTCTTGTAATCGTTTTAAAAATCGAAATATTTTTTTTGAGGGATTTACACGTTTCAGACACTGGAGATTCCAAAAAACATATTTTTAGAAAAAAAAAAAAAAATTGTCCGTCCGACTGTATGTGTGTGTGCCTGTAAACGCTCTATCTAACCGAACAAATTGAGACAGAGACTTGAAATTCGGTGTGTACTTAGGGAGAAATAATGGGAAGAATCCTATTGAATATCAGTAACCTCGATTAACCGGAACTATTTTTTTCGAACTCTCGAAATATTCGTTCTGTTAAGAGGTATACAAAAATTTTCGAAATTGTCTATTTGAAGGAGTGAATATAAAAAACAATAAAAAAAACATATATTTTGCATCATGAATTAACTCGATCGGATAATTAGCTGCCGAGATATTTGCAATTCTATTTTTCCTGCTCTTCGATTTTTCATGACCCTGTATTTCATTCAAATTTCAATTCAAAGATATATTTTAATTGGAAATGAGACGCTTAATCCGACGCAGTAAACTGTTAGTTAATAGGATTATAATTTTTCGAGTTATAAGGATGTTTCTTTTACGCAATTCGGTACTACTGGATTATCCCGCCGACCAAAAAACTATCGCCAAACTATAAGATTAAATGCCAATAATGGCTTATCGTAAATGTCAAGCATTTCATGCCTCGCCATACCTATAAGGGGGTTTACCATAGGGGGGACCCTGTTCTGTTGCCAAATACCTCCAAGTTTGTCGCCAACTTTGCGGTATATCGTCAAATTTGGCGTCCAAAATGGCGGTATTTCTAATATTTCGCCAAATTCCCATAGACTTTCATCGTAAACCAATAGCGTTTACTTGCTTACAGAAAATCAACAAATTGAGACATTTTAATGCAACAAAAAGTAATATTAGCTTAAGGGGTTATATTAATTAGGGTTATAAGGGGAAAAAAAATTAAATTATGAATAAAAGTAACAGGGTACAATGCTTAGCAAATATCACATGTTTTATTTTCATATTTTATATTATCTATATCAATGATGGGTAATTATTACGGTGGCCCCCAACGACTAGTTTTTCATACCTTTTTAAAAACAATTGAATAAGAGTATTTCTCTTCTTAAAGAACAAATACATTGCCTTCAATCCATTGTTTATTATCAAATGACATTTTAAAGTAAAGAATATTTTTATTAGAGACGATATTTAAACACTATTTCCAATTGATGACATATCTCACTTAAATTTAAATTACAGAGAAAGTGAACATCATTACAAAAATGTGTAAAACATTTTTAACACTTTCCAACAAAGTTTAAAAGTGTTTATATATTTGGTTGTCTGTCCGTCTGTCGACGCTCTAACTCCCGTAAATATACTCGGACTTTCATACAATTGATAAACGTTATTTAGGGTCACCTAAGCATGTTTGGTATTGTATATGAAGTATGTGGAATTAATAGTTCTTTTACAGAGGCAATCAAAAGAATTCCAATACATTATGGTATAGAGGGAAAAATCGTTTGCAAGAGTGTATTAATGACATTACGCTATTTCAAATGTATTGAAACTGATATAAATCACTGACTATTTCACTAAAAAATTATTACAATAGAATAGGGCATTCGTAGCATTTCTCGTTCATTTACAGGGACACACAAAAGAAATCGATTACAGTACTGTCTTTGAGTAACAATTGCTTGAAGGGCGTTTTCAATTTCGGCATGCGCTTTTAAATTTAACTATTTCTTTGTATTTTACCAGTTGCATATAAATTCTATACCTCATATACAGGGCTTCACAAAAGAATTCCCTTGCCTCCTTTTCGTGTTTCTCCTCATGAGCGGAAATTGCTGAAAGGGAAATTTCAACTAAAGTATATATGCATTTCTTAATTGAACTAAATTTTTGCATGCACGTAGTTAATAGATACGAATCTATATATCCTATACAGGGCTGCTCAAAGAATTAGGATAATTTTCCGATTACAAATGGGAACAGATGAAATTGGGTTTTCAAATGTGTTATGCGTTTCCATTATGGATGAATTAGTCATAATATTTTAATATATTAAGCGGTGCAGTTTTGTTACATTATTCTAAATGTGTTGGAAAGTATTTCATAATGTATGCTTAAAGCATGATTTTTCTTTCTTGCTTTCAACGCAAACAATTTTTCCGCATTGATCGTACAGTAACTGAATTCTTTTGAGTTTCTCTGTAGACGAACTATCAACGCTACACACTTTATTAAACACTTTCCAATAAAGTTTAAAAGTGTTTATGACTTTGATTTGTCTGTCTATCTGTCTGTCCACGCTCTAACTCTCGTAAATATGCTCCGATCATTCTGAAATTTTTGGATGTTAGTGAACTCTACCATAGCACGTTCCCTATTTCAAATGAAGTTTGTAACATGTTTATTTCATTTACAGGGACAGTCAAAATTTTTCTGTTACATTACGGCCAATGGGGAAAAATCGTTTCAAATGATTTTTAATGGTGTTACACTCTTTCAAACACAGTAAAATTGATATTCATTTATGAAATCCACTAAAATATGCATTCTGTTGAATATGCGGTGCAAAGAATAGTTATTGTTCATTTACAGGGCGACACAAAAGAATTCCGTTCATAATGGTATAGGGGAAATTTTTGCGGTGTATTTGAAAAGATTTCAGATAATATATTGTATCCGAATTACTGTATATTAGTAATGATTGCTCGAAATGCATTTTTAATTATGATATACGCTTTTTTAGGATTTCGTTCATCTGACGAAATCCTCTTCGTCTCGCTCCTCTGTCTGTCTGTCTGTCTGTCCGTCTGTCCGCCTATCACAGAGCCCGTTCTCAGAAACTATACATGTTGGAGACTTGAAATTTTGCATACTTATAGCTGAATACCTCACATCAAACGAGAAATCATACAATTTTGAAAAAAAACCGTACATTTAACCCTTTGAGCTCCCACATGTGTATTTTAAACAATTCTTTCTAAGTGAGCCCCTATTTAGGTTGGAGGAGTGAAATTTTGCATACTTATAGCTGAACACCACATATCATACGACAAATTATAAAATTTTGAAAAAGCCGTATATTTAACCCTTTGGGCTCCCACATGCGTATTCTTTCTAACTGAGGCCCTTATTAAATTGGAGATTTGAAATTTTGCATACTTATAGCAGAACACTTGAGGCCAGGCGACAAATCATAAAATCTTGAAAAAGTCTTACGTTTGACCCTTTGAGCTACCACATATGTATTTTAAGCAATTCTTTCTAAGAGAGCCCCTAATTATGTTGGAGACATGAATTTTTGCATACGTATAGCTGAATACCTCAGAACACACGGCAAATCCTAAAATTTTCAAAAAGTCTTATATTATTTACTCCTCCGGGCTTTAACTTTTATATTTTAAACAATTTTTCTAACCTCCGCCTTTTTCACCCGGGGAGCACTTTTCCAACTTTTGCCGACACCCCTTTGACTATTCTTTCATATCATGCACCATAGCCTTACACATTTTAGTTCCACTTTTTACCGCCAGGAGCGCCCCCTTATCTAGGGTGCTATCGGCCAAATCCCCGCGATTAATATATCTACGGATAGTATATAAAGCGGAGTTTCGTTCGGATAGAGGTTTGTTTAGAACAGAGTGCGCCCTTGGTTGCGAAATGTGAAACTAACAGATTTTTCAAAATGATAAATTGTTTTGAAAGGAATATTAAACGAAACCCTCTGTGCGATCTGTGATCACACTTACCTACTTGTTCACTATATTTATGTATACTATAAAGTGCGTAAAAATGCTATAGTTCATATACAGAGCTACACAAATGAATTCGTAAAGGTTACTGAGTATGATCATAAATTGCTTAAAAGTGGGTTTTAAAGGAGTTATGCTTTTTTACGCTGAACTGAATTTAGTGTACTAAGAAATATTTGTAGAATATAGATAAAATGATATACAGGGCCACGCAAAGAGTTGGATACATGACCGTCTATGGGTGATAATTTCTGGAAATGTAATTTCATTAGTTTTAAGCGTGTTTTAGTTTGAATTAAATTTTAGCTAAATAGTGTCATGTAATAAAGGTACTAGGTAAAGTACAGGACTGTACAAAAGTATTCAAGTATGTTTCCATCTATTAGTATAAATTGCTGAAAGATGAATTTCAACCTGTTATGCATTTTCTTGCTAAACTAAATTTTCCCATTATATAGTATATACAGATCGAATACAAGGCTATTCAAAAGAATTGGAATATATATTTGGCTATGGGCGGTAATTACTGAAATCAGATTTTTAAATTTTTACTTAGCTATCTTATTTACCTTATTTCCCTAAGTAACTAAGTTTCGTTAAAGCTTTCAGGGAGTGCTGGAAAGTATTTCATAATCTATGCTGTACGCATGATTTTTCTTACTTGTTTTCAATACTGGACGTGCCACAGTAAATCACAATAATACACATGAATTACATGCCAATCCGAGTATATACACACGAGTTAGATCACGGCCAGTCAGACAGATAAACGAATTCATAAACACCTTTCAACTATGTTGGAAATTATTAAAAAAAAATCATAAATCATAAATCTTTGTCAAATTATGAACACTTTTTAACTAAGTTAAAAAGAGACTCTTGGGGAATTTGAGTATAAAGATTACTTTTTTCAAATTCTATGAAAATGTTCAAAATATAATTTCGAATAGAAATAAAATACGCAAATACATGCATACACTAAAAATTTAAACACAAAATGCATTTACAATTGTAAATTTAAATTCTAATTAAATTGAAGAACATTTATAGAATTATAAAAATTTATAAATCTGGAGAATTTCCATGCAAAAGAATTTTCAATTAAATAAGTACCGAAATTGTTCTTCAGCAGTTTTTATACAAAGTTTCAAATCTAAATACACTATTATTTGAGGCTAGAGAATATGTTAAAAATGTATACAACTTCCAGACAACTTTGACTTTATTTTATTGAAACAATTAAAGACAGAGTAAAAGGAGTATTTTAAAACCCACAATTTTGATTAATTTTAAAAGAACTTTAGAAATACTTTTTCAGAATCAAACGAAAGTTAAGAATTCTTTATTTTGGTCTTTTAAAAGAGTGTTTGGAAACGTAAATTAATCGCATTTTTCTCTTCAAAAATGTTTAAATGCGTAGAGAATTATTCTTTTGGATCAATTTAATAAATAGTTGTTTAGAAAATTCTTGTTTAAAGCTTGTTTGTACAAGCTCATTTTAAAAGTTATGAAATACTAACTTTTAAAAACCTGATAATATATTTCTAAATGGAAATAGATGTACAGTCGTACCAAAAAAAGAAAAAAACACCCACCTTCTAACTCAGCAACAAACTATTGTAGAAGAAAGTTATTTTGTTTTAAACGACTGGAAATAAAGTCTACTTTTGAATGATGTATATAAATTTTGTTTGGGGTAATCTGCAAATCAAAACTAGCCCCAATGTTTTTCTCAACGGCAACATATAATTTTGGCAACATTTTTTAAATATTTCGTTCAAATTATGCATAGATACGAAATTTCAAGTCATTTGGATTATAGATTTTTAGAATTATAAACATTCAAAATTAAGAGCTTCAAATGTTAAATTACTTTTTCATATTTTTATTAATATTCACTGAAATTATAAACCTAAAGTGATCATTTTTTTACCATAATACTAAAAAGCTGAAACATAAATACATTGAGTTTGTAATTTTTATAATTTTAAATGTGAATTATGATTTATGAAATTAATATTCGAAAAAATTATTAATTGCAACTAATAGCTTTTTTGATGGATTTATGTTTATTATGTCCTGCTTTCAACGCACGGAAAATTTCGGATTTTTCTTCTAAGTGGTTTCAAATTATTCTTAAAAAACGCCAAGAGGCTGGTTTAAGAAGCTGTCTATGATGTGCAAAAAAGCGTATAATTAAAAAAATATATATTTTACACATTTTATTGAAACGTTTAGTTTGAGATTACGTTCCCTTGCTTAACCCATTTATGCCTAGCGTCCCATCGTTTTGATTTTTAACAATTTTTCATAATTTTCTTCTTGTTTACAACATTAAAATTGTATGAAGTAATTGTATATAAATGTCTTTATCTATTACAGAGAGATGACAGCATAAGATTGATATTTGCTTAAAGGAAGGCCTTTTTTCGGTGTTTATAGGTTTTTCAATTTTCAAGATAGCGAAATGTAAAAAGTAAGTTTATTTGTATTATTTTTATCAAGGATCCAAATAAATAAGTCATTATTTGTATCAAGGATTCATATAAATAAGTAATAATCTTAGCTTGTAGACTTCTTTGAAATACGTATTTTTTTTAAAAATTGCGAAATTATATGTTCAAGTCTACTTTTTATCCATGTTTGTAACGTACAAAATATAAGGCGCTACGCACAAATGGGTACATATTTCTGTTAGACAGTTTCGGGACATTTATTTATGTAACGTTCTTTTCAAGAGAATTTTGAAATAAATTGTTTTCAAGCCTCAAATACGATTATTCTTAATTTATTATTAATAATACATATAATGTTATTAGTCTCTGTAAAGAAATAAAGATATTTTTTAATAGTTCAAAAAAATAGTAATTAGAGTATATACAGTCGGACCTCTATTTAACGAAATCGCTAAATCCCGAAAAATGTTCGTTATATGGAAATTCGTTAAATAGAGTGTCACCTTTTGAAATACTTTAAACTACATAAAACATATTTTAAGCCCATAAACACTAAATATAATTTAAAAAAGTAATTAGTCACACTTTTTTTATAAATTATATTTGTTTTATTTATTTTACCCATGAAAAAGAAATCTGCAAGGGAAATAAGAATGAAACAAAACATTGTCTGGAAATACATTGTATTTTCAGTTTAAAAAATAATTTTACATTAAAATCACGATTTTTTTATTATGGTTGATAAGCTGTTTGGAGAAATACCAAATTTTAAAGCAGTATTCTTTTTCTTCACACTTTTATTCACCTCATCAAGAATATTTTTTTTGCTTTTTTGATGCTCAAGCACTTTCGCTTTGACATTTTTTGAGCTACAAGAACCGAAATTACCAACACGATGGATCATGATCAGCAATCTAGAAAACGGGAAACTATAGTTTAAGGACACGGGGCAGATCCATTGAAGGTTAAAAGGGATATTGAAAGTTTGCACTTATTGGATGGAAAGCAAAGAATCACAGCGATTTTTCTGCTCTCGGTGAGTTAGGTGCCTGGTAAGACCTCTTCAGGGTCATTGATCACCATAAAATGTGTTAAAAGAAAGAATAAGTTTGAAATGTCCAGTAATATTTTAAGAAATAGGGGAAAAAAATTATATCCCAAGGAAAAGTTCGTTAAATAGAGAATTCACTTCGCTATTTGGAGGTTATTTTACGAAAAAACTTGCAAAATGTTCTTGGTTCCAAGTAAAAGTTCGCAAAATAGAGAAATTCGCAAAATAGAGGTTCGTTAAATAGAGGTCCGACTGTAGTATATAATTTAAAATCTTAATTTATATAAATTTAGACAAAACATATAATTATCCATTTTTCCACATATGGATATTCCCATATTTAGTACGTTTACATTTTACCAAATAAATACAAAAATATTTTAGCGTAATTTTTTTTAGTATTTTTCCAGTTCATTTTGTAACCTTTTAAAGTGATTTTACCAACAAATTTGAGAAAACAAAAATTCAGGCATAAATGGGTTAAGATCAACTTCGAGCGCAAGTCTGTCATACGACGTAAACAAAGAGTAAACCATATTTCAGGGCCTTCAGTGCCAATCTTACGCTAACCTGAATCCTTTCTACGTTCATGCGCTTGACAAATTATTCAAAGAGATCCTGATATTTTTGACAGCCTCGTTGAATCAATGACACGGAAATTACAAGAAGTTAATGAGAAAAATGGTTGTTATGCATCATATTAACTGATGGCCCATTTTTAGAAAATTTAAACAGAAATTTTGGCTTATAAGTGGGGGAGAGGATTTTTTTTTTTGTTGTGTACTAATATCCGACCAGAATTTTCTGTTACTCTTTTGCTAAAGTTTTATCATATGAAATAATATTTTTATTTGGTGTAATCATATTTTATTTCATTTGGATAAATTTCAGTAGTAAATTACTGATTATGTGGGCCAGTTTGTCCTTGTAGAGCCTTATCCTTACATTTGTCTTCGCGTTTGGTGGATGTTTAATTTTGATGAAAGAAACTATGACGATGAAATTAACATAAAATTTCTGAGAGCAAAGCTAATTTGGGAGTGTAAACACGAAATCATTCATTTCAACGCATTCTACAAAATGGAAGGACATGCGAAATTTTTTCCGTTCCTTTTAAATAGATGCCGATGATGTATTTACGGCAAATGATTAATACATTCTTGCCTTTTTTATCTACAAAACTTTGGAAAAAAATATTTTCCAGGATTAAAGCGATTAATTACATCCACAATAAAGTCACTGAGATAAATTATACTTATTAATTCACTTTACTCAAATCTTGTTAACCCTTAAATGCCTGGAGTTGCTTTTCGGCAACATACCCAATTTAGGCTCTAAAATACTATTAGAATAATATTGAAGCTATAATGCTTAATGTTTCCAATAAAATACATTCTGAAGATATTATGAAATCGATTTTCAACATGTAGATGGCAACACTTGTGCTGTTTAAGAATAAAGATAGATTTATTTTTTCAATTGTTGCTACTTGTTATTTTTGTTTTGTTTGGAAGCTTTCGAAATTCCCTATTTTGACCTGCAGTGAGCAAGTAAAATTTATTTCTTATTATAGTTCCTAAAATTCTTATGTGTTTAATATTATAGAATTTTATCAAATCAAATTATTTTCAATTAAACACCAGTATTGCCAATTAGTAAGAAACTGTTTTTTAGCCGTAAACTATACTTTAAAAAAAATATGATTTTTTTAAGTATTTTTCCCATGATTTATTTAAAAAATGAAAGCCGAAAAACATTATTACAATGATTTTTAAAAAATCAGGCATTTAAGGGTTAAATTGTTTACAATATTACACTAAATGTCTGTTAGATAAAATATTTTCGTGGAAGTAATTGATTGTTATTTAAAAATGTTAATTTAATCTTTTGCTAACTTTTGTATTTCAATCAAAAAGTGAAATTTTTACAAATAAGTATCGGTGTTAAGTTTTTACCTGTTAATAACGAGTTTAAGTAATTAAATTTTGTATTCGCCGATATTCTTCCCATTTCTACAATAAATTTAGAAAAGAGCGAGTTAAATAAATTCAAAATCTCAGAAAAAGCATTATAAAAACATATAAAATTCCAATCGCATTCACATATTCAAAAGCTATTATAATAATATAATAGCTATTTAAGCTATATAGCTATTTATAGCTATTTATTATAGCTATTATAATAATATAAGCTTATATATTTTGTAATCGTATAATTCAACACTTGTTAAAACTATAAAATGGATATTTAATAGAATATTTAATAGATTATTACGTTATATAACGATAGCTGAAACATATTAAGGGGGTGAAATGATCATATTGTCAAGAAATAATACATTAGTAGAGGTGACTTAGTGATTCTGTAGCATTTCAAGAATCGAGTACCGACGTTCAATTTGGATACAGCCCCTAAAATATGTTCTTTTTAAAATAATTAATTTCTCTGAAACTAATCGTATGAATTTCAAGAAATTTGTATTTAGGCTAATTGAAGGGTGCAGAATTTATTTGTGGTGTCAGCATTGGACTTTGCTATTGGAAAAACAAAGTTCGGGTTTGTTTTGATATGTAGATGCCTTCTAAACCAATTTTATATACATCATTTAAAAGTAGATTTTATTTCCAATCGTTTGGTACGAATAACTTTCTTCTACGATAATTTGTTACAGAGTTAGTAGAGGTGTCTACTTTTTTTTTTTTTTTTTTTTTTTTCACGAATGTACAATCGTGGAAAAAAAAAAGTAAATACCCCTTACTAACTCTGCAAAAAATTATCATAGAAGAAAGTTACTGGTACCACACGATTGGTAAAAAAGACTACTTTTAAATGATGTATATAAAATTTGCTTAGGGGTCACTTACATATTAAAATGAATCATAACTTTGTTTTTTTCAATAGTAATACACAATTCTGACAGCATAAATGAATTCTACACCCTTCAATTAGCATAAAAACAAATTTTTAAACAACTCGGGGGCTCTACACCCTGCGAGCTACGCTCGTCAACCCCCGTTCAGACACCGCAGACTCTAACAGCACGCTAATTTGATCGGCTTTAAAAAGATTTCGGAAGATTGAATTATAACTTGAATCTGACGATTATAATCTGACGTAATTTTCACCAAACTTTTCTTTCTCTTTTTAATATTCACGTGAAAATACTTTTGTTAGAAATGAAACATTATTTGCGCTGTCCTAACAAAAATATTTGAAAAGTTCATCTCAAAATATCAAATAAATGTCTCGCGCAATTTTTAAACTTAAACTGTTTTGCAATATTATTTTTTGTTCATTTTACGTAATAAGTGTAATGTGACGTAAATGTGATGTAAATTCTCCTATTTAAGACTTCTAACGCATGTTAATGAATTTATTATTTTACAATATTCTTTCTCTTTTAAAATTCACGTGTAAATATAGTTTTTATGACGTAATTTTCAATGAGTTCCTGCTTTTTATATTTTCTGTTTATAATCGTCACGTGTAAAATAAATTTTTAATTTGAAGCAAACATTATTGTTTGCGCTGTTTATACAGTTTGCAACAGTATAAATTAATACAATTTTCTAAAATGCGTAAAAAATATCTCTCGAGATGCTGAAAATTTGAATTTAAAATAGAAATAAAACCTCAAAAAATGAGTCAAATTAAGAAACTAAATGCAGTCTTCACACCGGGAAATTCTGACGCATAAAATGATCTAAAAATGATTAAATTCATATGTACAGCTTTTGCTCCTATAAAACTTTTTGGTACTTGTTAGTTATCCCGTCGACCAAATTACTGTCGCCAAATTGTAAGATTAAATGCCAATAATGGTTGATCATAAGTCACATTCAGTTGACTTACACGCGTTTACTTCATCAAGTAATTTTTATTTCGACGTTTTATTTGTATTTTTATTAATGTTATACTAATTTAATTGTTTTTTCGTCATTTAAAATAAAAATTACGTCAATTTGTATAATTTGGCAAGTAGTTTGGCAATTTTTATAATTTGGCGAAATTGGTAGACGGGATACCTAACAAGTATAAACTTTTTTAATGGAACGATTTTGTTCAACTTTGGCATTAAATATCTCTTAAAATATTTCTTCAATTTGAAAACTGTCTGCATCAGCGTGTTTATCTAACATTTCTCCATAATACTGCCGATTTTCATATTTTTGTATGCAACAGTTGTTTTAATATTGACGAAGAAATGGCCATGCTTAAGCATTCAAATTGGATGCCGATCTGCCGGGAATATCTACGCAGATTTTCATTGGTCCATTTCCAAATCAAAACTTTTTTTCATATATAGAAGGATTCGTTTCCGAGAAATTAATTACTTTAAAACGAGCGTATTTTAGGGACTGTATCCAAATTGAAGTTCGGTACTCGATTGTTGACCGAGAGAGCCCTCTTCTTGATCAAGCAACCACTCAAGCAATCATTGAAAACTGCTAGATAACAGGATAGCATAAGAAATTTGAAAATATCTAGTCACTTCTATCAAAGACGGCCCCTTAGAGCATTATTTTGCCGTTTTTTAAGCATAATTTGAAAACTACTTGGAAGAAAAATGTGAAATTTGGGATTTCCATAAAGCAAGACTTAATACATCTAAATCCATCAAGAAAATTGTAGGTTGCAATTAATTTTTTCGAGTATTAATTCCATAATTCATAATTCATATAATAAAATTACAAAAATTGCAAATTCAACGTATTTATGTTTGGGTATTTTAGTATTATTGCTTCACAAAAAATTAGCATATTCGGAGTATAATTTCAGGAGATATTAATAAAAATATTAAAATGCAATTTAACATTAGAAGCACTAAATTTTTAATATTTATAATTCAAAAACTTATCATTCAAATGACTTGAAGTTTGGTTTCTAGGCATAGTTTGAACGGAAGATTTCAAATATCTTGTTAAAATTGGGTATTGCCATTGAAAAAAATGAACTTTGGGTTCATTTTAATATGTAGATGGTCCCCTAAGCAAATTTTATATACATCATTTAAAAGGAGACTTTATTTCCAATCGTTCGGTACCAGCAACTTTCTTCTAAGATAATTTGTTGTGGAGTTAGTAGGGGGTGTTTACTTTTTTTTCCACGACTGTACATATGCGCATAATGTAAACACTGCAACAAAACTGGATTAAAAATTGTAAATTGATATGCTTGTAAAACTTAATAAAATTTAATAAAAACTATAAATAAGTGGAACGTTTTTGCAACGAAGTGACTTTTCACAAAATTAATAGATATAATACTTTCAGCAATTTCAATGTAAATTTTCAAATCTGACTATATTAAAAGTTTGCGGCTAGAAAACAATTTTTATAAAGTAGTGAGATTACATGCAAATTTTATTACCTTTTCATAACAAGGCGAACGTAATATAAGTAATAATTGTTTAAAATTAAAAACCTTTATTTCTTTAAGTTAACATTCAAAATGTCTTTGTAAATGAATTGAAATGTTAAAATGCCCGTTGAACATCTTTCAAAACTTGATTTGATAATGTGAATTTACAATTCTTTCATTGTTAAAACATATTTAAATAAGTGATTAATTTGAAAAAAAAATTAAACTTCTGTATAAAAATTGTTTGTACAAATTCATGTTTCAAAATATGAAAATTATCGTACCGTGAAAATTTAATTCTGAATACGAAATAGAGCACACACACAAGTGCATTAAAGGAAAATTGCATCATAAGATGGATTTACAATTGCGCATTTATAAGCTTATTAAAATGAAGACTATTTATAAGAAGACGGAAAATCACAAATTAAGAGAAAATTCGTTTATCAAAGAAACTTTTCATTAAATTAATACTGAATTCTGCAATAGCTTTAAAACTTGTTCTATTAAAAGTCTGAAACTAGATCACAGGTTTAAGAAAATTAACTTTTCAAGACAACTATTTTTGATTAACTAAAAATGATTAATGAAATAGATGTAATAATAATTTTAAAAAGCCCCTATTTTAATATCTTTAAAATTAACATTATAAGTATTTATTGTGCAGCAAATGACAGTTAGGAAATGTACCTTTTCACCTTTCAAAGTATATCTTAAAAATGTATATTACAAGTATGTTATATAAAACTTTTTATTCGGAATATTCCTTAAAATATTCTATTTTTCGGCATATTCAATGTTTCCCTATTTTAATAATATCAATCATTTACTCCTATTTAAATTCCCCTTAATGTAAAATGCGTATATCAATAATATCTTATTCCAAAACCTTAATTTAAAGCTTTAGGATCCTTCATAAACTTTATAAGCTATCCTATCCATCATATTCTGAGTGAAGTTAATTTTTATGTTCGAATGTTTTCAAAAGCCATTTTCTTTTTCTTTCCTAAATTTCATTCTACGAAACATCTATTCCCGCGCTTGACTTTTCACCTTAAAAAGCTTACGACCTTAAACTGGAATTATTTTCTTTAAGCCGCGTCCTCCAAAGCGATATAAGTAAGCGTCCTATCTTAAATGGGAGAAATAACCGCAAGATCAAAAGTGAGGTCACATCAATCAAGGTCATGCGCCACGTAGCGGATGGAGTGTGAAGTACAGGTAGATACCTAACTGTTTTCTTACTCACACCACTAAAATTGTAAAGTTTCTTTCATCTCGATTAATAACTGAAGTTCCTGTGATAAGGTGAACGAAACTTCGTGGTGTCAAGTGCATCTGGATGCCCCTCTCGCTACGCCATTGTTTTGCAATAAATGTGGCAACAAAATTCATTTCTATGAGTGACTAAAGATTTAGAAAATACGCGCCACACTAAAGGCCGCGTATGTGAATTATCACTCCGTCCACAAGGTGGCGCAACTGTGTTAATTTACGCCAGATTCCAGCATTAAGTTTGTTCGCTTACTTATAACGCTTTGCGTCCTCTCTTTCGATTGGTCTAGACAATCGCCTGAAGTCTAGACAATCCTGAATCGCAACCATTTTCATTCGTTTGTTTCGCTTGCTACGTAATCACTGTCTCCTTGCGCCGGCTTGGCAAAACTGAGCTGCACGGTCTCAGTGCAGAGTTTTTTCGCCGGTCTTCAAGTGTTAAATAATAGCTATCTGGTGCTCCTGAATTCGAGAATTAATCAACATCTTTTAAATGTCAGCGTGCTGCATCGTGTGTTGTAAGGCATTGTGGCCGACTCTAGTACCTGGGAATTGTTGATATGTTCTGTTTACCAATAAATAACTATTCACGCCTAATAATGTCGTCTTATTCCCTTGGAGAAATTAGCAATGGTGGTCATTGCCTGCAACTCTAATTCTTTCGACTCCATAACTGGTCAGTAGTGATCATTGCCGGTCACTCTAACATGATCTTCGACTGCATATAAATTTGGACTGTGTTATTTTCTACATACGACAGTATTTCAACTGCGAATTATTCATTCAGTCATACGACAATCTGTCCAGAACCTGCCAATTCACCACATGCATATGAATAAGCCCTTTACTGTCAGAAGAGATAAAGAAATAGCGGATTATTTCTTTTTGAAAAAGTTTTAAAAAATTTCGTTTTGGAGATTTCTGTATAAAGTTTCTTTGTACAGGTTATTAAAATGTTAATGTAGAGAATAGAATTGAAAATTTATTTCCACCTGAGTAACATGCTATAAACCTATATACATAGAATGAACACTGCAACAAAATTTGGATTTAACATTCTAAACTTGTATGCTTATGAATAAGAAGAATGTTTATAATAATGGTTAATCTTAAAAAAAATGAGATATTTTCTGCAACAAAGAACTTTTACACTACATTAATACCAAAAGAAATTTTCAGAGATTTCAATACATTGCTCCAAATTTAAATAAGTTAAAAGCCTAGAAAACATTTTTTAGAAAGTGGAGAAAATCATTTTCAAATGATGAACTTTATGGAAGTAATAATAGTTTCAGATTCATAATCTTATTTGCTTTAATTTTAACATTTGAAATGCTCTTGTTAAAGCAAATGAAAGGTAAGAATGTGTGTTTTCCGCCTTTCAAAGCATGGCTTATGAAAATGGGAAAGTGCTCAAAATTTAATTTTGAATGGGAAATACAATACGAACACACATGCATAAAATGAACATACGAACAAAAGCTGGAATTAAAATTGCAAACTTATATACGTTGATTAAATTTAAGAATAATTTTAGAAATATAGAAACTTTCATATATGAAGATCTTTTTGTAAGAACAAAGATACTTTTCATTAAACCGAAAGAATGTTTTAGTAGTTTTAATTCCTAGTTTGAAATATACTAGTAAAAGTTTGAGTTTAGTCAGTTTTTCGAAAAATATACATACATACCAGAGAACTTGAATTTGATTTTCTTGATATCATAACCGTAATAGTAGTAACAATGTATCTTAAAACCTACACTGTAAAAAAAGACAAATGGTTTTTAATCTACGAAAATAAAATTAAGAACGAAACATACTACTACGAAACAGGAATTATGCTTTTTTCAGAATTTAGTGTCGCCCTTGAAAAAAAAAATGTATATAAATATAGATAGTACAAAACATATTTCAGTTTTGACACTTAAAACACACTCTTTTATTTTATATAAAAGGACGTTAATCGCATCCGGAGGAAGAATTCCTCATTTACGATCTGGTCTTCTACAACATCTACAGTAAAGCATGCATATGACGTCACTATCACTAAATAATACACAAATCCAAGAGCTATGTCGTCATTCCAGAAACTCGACAAAAAAATCAGCTATCTAATGATTCATATGCCTTCATTTATTTTTAATATTAATATAGATACTTAAAATTAAATATAGATACTTAAAATTAAATTATAATACCTCATGTATTATTTTTTATATATTTTCCATTTATATATTTTTTCAAAATAGCACGTATTTAAATTAAATATTTTTTTTCAGTTGTTATGGGAAAATGGCAAAAAAAATATATAATTACTATTTTCCAAATATATTTTTCCTTTACTTTCTACAGAAATGGAGCACTTGAGTTACCAATAAAAACAAAAGGTGCTAAAGATTACAAAAAAAATTATATCTGAAAAATAAATTCAGATGCAGTTTTCAAACAAATTGCGTTTAAAAGTACTTTTTTTTCCCAATACGACGGTATAAAAATTGAAAATGTGCAATGCTTAGAAGTTTAAAACATTACAATAGATTATTTAACAGTACAATGATACATCTGATTTGTTTTACGGCTGGCTTATACAACGTAAAGTTATTTTTTGGAGACGACAATTTAATAGCTGGGAGAAAGAGATAGCATACCGAGGGCTAATGAATTTTCAGAGTCAGCCATTCCGAAAAGATTTTTTTGTCATTAGATACATCAAAACTAATGTATTTCAGAGATTCAAAGACTCATTTATAAAAATAAAGGTCTGTTTGCTACTGTTTTGTGGAGTAGTTTCTATAGTGCAATCGATAAGTTTCACGAAAACAGAATATCGGTTATCAGATTATCAGACCAATTATCGCAGATGCTATCAATTATCAGTTAAATATTTTCAGCTGCAAGGGTATATACATGTTATTACATGCAAGAGTAAGAAATTAATGTTAATTTTCATGTTAATATTAATGCTGTTAATTTAAGATTTTTTCTCCTAAAACATGTTTGTTGGACATGAAAAGGTTTACTTAAGAATTGATAGCATCCAAAAAACAAAATTCCGTGTTGAACCTTTACAAAGTACTCGGAAACTTTTGAAAATCAATGGAAGGAAAAGAAACTTTGTTTTTATAAATGCTTTCTTAAATCTCGAAAATATATTGGTTTCCGGGGAATCTAAAGATAAAGAACGCTTTTCGGAATTCGCGGGCAACTTGGAATGGGTTAATGTATAGGGTGTATCGATAAAAGAATGTCCCAGTTATAAATTTTAATAGTATCAAGTGTAAACATTGTAGAGTGTTCAAGGTCACAAATAAACAGTAACTCAAACAGTTTTAAATAAGCGCATGCGCGAGTACTCCTTTGTTATTGACTCGCTTGCAGTGCCACATACGCAAAATAGAGACTCCTGAGCGTAAAACGCTATTGCTGGGCTGAAAATTTAAAAGACATTAGAGCCATGCAATTTATTCCTTTGGGGCATTATAAAAGCTCATGTCTATGTTCCGTCGCCACTTAATGATTTTCCAGAGTTGAGATACATAATTGAAGAGGCTAGTGCTTCCATTACCATTAGTCCTGACTTGTTAACCGATGTAAGGGAAGAATTTGACTTTATGTTGGATGTGTTCTGTATATCTATAAAGGTTCACATGTTGAACATTTGTAAGAAATACTAGGTACATTTACTTTCAATTTGATGTATGATTTGTTTTAAATCCTTCTATATACATAAAAAATGCAATGATTTAGAAATGGTCCAATGAAAATCTGCGTAGCTACCGCGAAACGCATCTGATTGGTCAGAGCTTTCTGACGTTATAAAGGGGTGTTACCAAGGGAGGCTCTGTAACCAAATATTGCCAAGTTTGTTGCTAACTTGTCGATACATCGCCAAATTTGGCGTCAAAAATTAGTCGCCAAAAATTACGCCAACTTGGCGCTATTTCCAGTATTTCGCCAAATTTCCATAGACTCCCATTGAAATCCAATAGTGTTTATTTGCTTGCAGAAAATCAACAAATTGAGATATTTCAATGCAGCAAAAACTAATATTAGTTTATAAATAGAGCTTAGTTGAACTATTTGCATTATTTTTAAGCACAAACAATAACTATTTACAATATTCGTAACACTATGTGTATAATTTTATATTTAATATTATGAAACTCTGTAAGCTGTAATGACTATGTGCTTGGGGATAAGGAAATAAAACTGTCAGGAGTTGGAGAGGAGCACGTTTTTACCAAGTGGAATCTAAAAATTGAATGTATAGAAAATAAGGGATCATGAAGTGACGCAGAATGGAAACGCGAAACAATTACGTCTGGGGTTGGCTAGAAAACAGTTATTGTTTCGCGATACCGAATATAATCGCGAAGGGATTATGTGTACGTGTGTGTGTGTGTGTGGGGGGGGGGGGGGGGTTGGTGAGCATAGCGAGCAGGGGGGCGGAGGTCCCCTAGTTTAAAAAAAACTGGATAGGCCTACAGCAAAATTAGTAGTCTAAATTAAAGTTATAACTATGAAACTGGGACTTACTTTTATGGACAGCCTGTATATTGTTTTTGCTGTTACATAATATTTTCTTTGGTTAAAAAAAAACTGTCACTTTTTACAATATACAATCTTCTTGATGTCTTTAAAATGCTTTTTGTGGAGCAAATAAAACTATAAAAAACTTCGAGTCTTTCAAAACGTGATTTAAAAATGCAAATTTAGAACTCTTTTACTGTCAAAAACTATTTAAGTAAACGTTGCATTATTCCTTTTAAATTAAAACAAAATCCCATAGGAAACTTATTTAACACGTTGAGTTCCATGTGAGTCACCGGTGACTGATACTGAACTTTCCGTTTAGGCCGTGTCAGTCGTCAGTGACTGACATTTATAGATTGTGTAACGGGAATCTTATTTCGTAGCCAAACGAAAAGACAGACAAAAAATACTTGGCATTCAACGTGTTAAAAAACTTGACTGCCAAATTCATTTTTTGAGAAGCTTCAAGATTGCTCCAAATTGAATTCGCGAAAATACATACAAACATGAACATTACAACAAAAGGTGCATTTAATATTTTAAACTTGATATTTATTACGTTGAGGGCTATTTATAGAGCATTATAAACTGTAAATTAGGAAATCTTTTGTAATAGCGTGAAAATTGACCTCTGAAATTAGGGAAGCACAGTATCATTTTTTTGTCCGTTTCTTTCGGAAAAAGTTTTCTAAATTCTGGTTACATGGAAACTCATCAATTAATCATGTATTCCTTGGACTTATTTAGACGAGTTTCCATATTCCATTGAACAACTTTTTTTGTGTGTGTCCTTTGTATATACTATAAATGAAGTAAAAATTAGCCTGTGAAATTACAGGAAACACCGTATCATTTTGGGGACCCATTTCTTTCGGGAAAGTTTTCTAAATACTGGTTACATGGAAACTGATCAATACATCATGTATTCCTTGGAGACATTTAGACAAATTCACATATTCCATAGAAGAGCTTTTTTTTTTTTTATGTTCCTTCTATATATTAGGTAAAGTAAAATTAATTTCTGAAATTAGCGGAAGCACAGTATCATTTTGGGCACCCATTTCTGTAGGGTAAAGTTTTATAAATTCTTGTTACATGGAAAGCCATCAATGCAACATGTGTTCCCAAGAATCGTTTAGATGAGTTTACATATTGCATTAAATGGCTTTTTTTTTTTAGCCCCCCGGTACGGTATGCTATTCCTTTCTCTCAGCCTATTTTGTGTTGTCTCCAAAAAATAACATTACATTGCAGAAGCCAGCAGTAAAACAAAGCAGTACGATTAAATACTCTATAGCAATTTTTTAAACATCTAAGCATCGCACATCTTCAATTTTTATACCGTCGTATTGGAAAAAAAAAGTACTTTTAAATACAATTTGTTTGAAAACTGCATCTCCATTTATTTTTGAAATATTAATTTTTTTGTACTTTTTGGAGCCATTTGTTTAATATTGGCAACGGAAGTACTCCATTTCTGTAGAAAGTAAAGAAAAAATAGTTGTAAAATAGTAATTATATATTTTTGTTGCCATTTTTTCATAACAACCGAAAGAAAATATAATTAAAATACGTGCTATTTTGAAAAAAATATAAACGAATTATTTCTGTTAAAACATGGAACTATTATAAACTATATTTAATTTTTAGTATCTATATTAATGTTACAAACAAATGAAGGCCTTGGAATCATTAGACAGCCGTTTTCTTTTCTTTTCTTTTCTTTTTTTTTTTTTTTTTTTTTTTTTTTTGAGTTTCTCTAATGACGGCATCTTTTTGCTGCATTTGTGTATTATTTCACGATAGTGACGCCTTATGCATACTTTACTGTATATGTTTAAGAGTGGATCGTAAATGTGGAATTCTTAAGCGGATGCGAATGACATCATTTTATATAAAATAAAAGCGTGTGCTGTAAGTCTTTAAATTGAAATATGTTTTGTACTATTTATGTATACATATATATTTTTTCATCGGGGCGGCACGAAATTCTGAAAAAGCAAAATTCCTGTTTTCTAGTTTTTTTTTTTTTTTTTTTCGCTTACTGCATATACTGTAGATAAAGTAAAAATTAACCTCTAAAATAAGGGGAAGGGCAGTATCATTTGGTGGTCCCATTTCTTTTCGGTAAAGTTTTCTAAATACTGGTTTATATGGAAACTCAGTACCGCACCATGTATTCATGAGAGCCGTTTAGACGAAAAAACATATTCAATTAATCATATTTTTATATGTTCTCTTTTTAAACTATATATATAAAGTAAAAACTAACCGCTGACATAAGGGAAGCACTGGATCAATTTGAGAGGTACATTTTTGTAGGGTAACGTTTTCTAAATTCTAGTTACATGGATTATGAAACTCTTTCCAAAACTTCCAGAATACTTTAACAAAATTTCATCGTTTAATAAAAGAAAAGATGTTATCTAACTAAACAATTTGAAAAACGCATAACACATTTGAAAACCAAATTTCAGGAATTACAATCAAGGGTCTTTAGAGATTTAAATTCATTTGTGCAGCCCTGTATATGATCTATATATTTGTATATATTATGCTAAAATTTAGATCAGTTAGGAAACGCATAACAAAATTGTGAAATCCCCGTCAGCGATTTCTCTCAAGAAACGGAAATGTACTCGACATCTTTTCTGCTGCAATGTCTAAAGAATTATATGATCTACAGAATAAGTAGTATGATCTATAGAACTTATATACACTATGTAATAGACAATAAATTAGTTTATTTTAAAAAGGCGTACCACAACTTAAAAGGCACTTCTAATAATTATGTTTAATAGACGGTACTGTAAACGAATTCATGTGTGTGGCCCGGTAAATAAACGATAAATGCTATTCACACCATATTCTAAATTGAGTCCTTGTAGTGCACTTTATTGATGTATATCAATTTAAATATATTTAAAATAGTGTAACATCATTAAAATTCACTGAAAACGATTTTCACCCGTAGACCGCAATGTAATGGAATTCTTTTGGGTGTCCCTGTAAATGAATTATAAATTCTACACATTTAGTTTTCAATACCGAACATACTATGATGAACTTCCTTAACATATTCGAACTGCATGGAAATCCGAGTATATTTACTTGAGTTAGAAAACGAAAGATATACAGTCGGATGGCAAGCAGACAGATAAACCCAATTCATAAATACTTTTCAATTATGTTGGAAAGGGTTAAAAAAGGTAGAGAAAAGTTGAGGAAAGTAGAGATTTACAGTTAAACTTTATCAGAAATGACCGTGTCTCACTTGCCTTTTGGATAATCAGACCCTGCTTTTGCGCAGCCAAGAGTGTTTTCCTTAAATTAAATGCAGAAAAATGCTTTCTGTAATATGAGGGGCACACAACCATAGTAGACCAAGTCCATTTAAAAAAAAGGAGGATAGTCTATTTTGAAGGTGCATGAAATCTATTTTATCCCCTCCCACAGTGAACCAAGTCTATAAACAGATGACATATATGAGAAAGTATGTGAAAACGGACTTGGTTCACTGTGGCACTGCATAAAATAGTTTTTATGCGCCTTCTAAATAGACTATCTCATTTTTCTTCAAAATGCACTTTTTCTTAATGGAATTTTTATTTAAAAATTAATCAAAATTATACTTATATGTGTTCACCTATGCTGGGCTTTATTTCGTCTCATGTTTGTCGCAGGGTTGTGTGCTCATGAATCTATTCCATCTTGTGCTACGGTTGCAGCCTTAACGACATTTAACAGTGAGAAATGCTAAGTTGGGCATCGTCCTCTTAGCTTAATGGTACAGCATTGGAGCGCTATTCCAAGGATACGGGTTCGATTCCCGTCTTGGACTTCTTTCACTCTGTTGGATTACGTTTAGTTAGCAATGTGAAAATTTTCACGTTTTTGATATTTAATAATCTGGGGCATAATTTCACTGCTGAAAATTAATTACAATTATACTTATTTAATTAAGAGTGAAATTAATTTTCAGCAATTTTGCCGTTTAGTTTTAAAGCAACTTATACTAAGCACTTGAAGCTAAACATTTTATTTAACTAGTACAGCAATTCTAGAAATATTTCTTTTTTATTGAAATGATGAAGGTTAGGGAAGCTTAAATGGCTTATAATCTATCTCTTTAATTACATTAAAATTAACATTTAAAATGCTTTTCATGAAGTAAATAAGAATAACACATCCTTTTCCCCGTATTTCAAAGCATATTTCCAAAACGTAATTGAAACTCAACAATCTCTGTTATAGTCAAAAGGTATTTGAATGTACATAATATTATACCTTTTGAATAAATAAAAAAAATATTTTTGTACATTTTTACATATTGCGTGTATGTATAAGTTCTATTTGTAAGAGATCGAAATTAAAAATGGAGAAAGCTGAAAATATGATTCTATATGAAATATTAAATTTGGAATATTACTAAATTATAGAAATGACATTAAATATATAATTTAAACATTTATTGCTACTTTAAAAAAAATCGGTGTGTTAATATTTAAGTGAAGACATTTTTAAACTGACGCATTTTTGACTTTCAAAAATATGTAATTTTATTTTGCATTTGAACTAGAAAATAGTTTTTTATTCTTGGCGCAGTCTTTTGTAGAAATAATATATCTATATATTTTTTAATTTCTAATAGTTTTTATAATCTCTGACATTATAAATGTTTTTAGAAAATGCATTTGAATTATTGAATATTTCTTTGATAATTAACCCATTTGTGCCTAGCGTCCCATTTTTGGGACATTTCAAATTTTAATAAATTTGTATAATTTTCTTCTCCTTTATAACATGAAAATTGTATGAAATGATTATTTATAAATGTCTTTATCTATTACCGAGAGATGATAGCATGAGGTGGATATAAATTTGCTTAAATGAAGGTGGAAAAAGTAAGTTTATTTGTATTTTTTCTATCAAGAATCCAAAAACACAAGTCATAATCTTAGCTTGTAGACTTTTTTGAAATACCTATTTTTTAAATTGCGAAATTATATGTTCAAGTCTATTTTTTAAGCCTTTTGTAATGTCCAGAATATTATTGTAATGTCCAGTAATGTCCTCTAGGCACGAATGGGCACATATTTTTGATAGACATTTAAGAGACATTTATGTAAACTCCTTTTGAAGATATTTATGAAAGAAATTGTTTTTAACTCTGTAATACGTTATTAGTCTCTGTAATGAAATAAATATATTTTTTTAGTAGTTCATAAAAATACTAATTGTAGTACATAATATACATTTTAAAAACTTTTATAATATAAATATAGACAAAAAATATAATTAAGCATATTATTCTACTAGAAATACTCATATTTAATTCTTTTACATTTTATCAAATAAAACAACAAAATTTTAACATAATTTTTTTTTAGTATTTTTCCAGTTCATTTTGCAATATTTTAAAGTGATTTTACTAAAACATTTGAGAAAACCAAACTTCAGGCACAAATGGGTTAAGATTTGAAATGGAGAGTTTTTTTAGATGACATAATGTATCTCAAGCGTTATTATTTAAAAATACCCTTTTAGAAGTATCGATGTTAACTATGATGTTAATGCAGTATCAATGTTAACTACGATAATATTATATTTACTAAAAGTTATGTTGCAAATTACTTACATTTTTTGTCTGACCAGCAATGGAACACTAGAAAACTTCTCCAGTGCATGGAAAATTTAATGTTTTTGTAAGTAAAATTCTATTTTATTTTATCACAATAAATACTGTTTTGTTTGTCACATTTTGTTTATCACTTACGACTGATGCATTTATTTTTCAAGAACTAACACGACAGTTTTTGTTTTTAATTCTGACACTTTTCATTGTTTTTATCGTCAAAACATTTGATACGTAACTTTTTAATTTTATATATGAGTTTCTTAAAGCTTTATTTTTTAAAATAAATTTCATTAAGCAGTTCCAGTAATAAAATAAAAATATATCAAATTTTTATACTATTATTGAAAATGACACAATATGAACTAGGTGTAAATCATTCAACACAGACAATAAAAATTTCATTAATACGGTCTTTTATTTATGCAGCATAGAATAAAGCAAATTGTAGTTGCATTTGCAATAAGTAAAAAATTCCTACAATAAAAAATTTCCAAAATTTTATTCTATTTTACAGAAGGTGCTTCCTGAAAGAATCATCCCTGTGACTCGAAATTGGATTCAATTAACTAAAGTACAGAAAAACAGAATATTTTTTTATTTTGTTCTCGCTCATTAAATGCATAAAATCAACTGCTTATACTAATCAGTGATTTACATAAGAAGATATATTGTAATATTTTCGACAAAAAAATCTAGCATGTTGTAATGTTCATAAATATTGCTTGTGAATTCCTCACAGTGCGAGTTCTTTGATAGTCTTCAATTAAGAGAGTTTGAACATATAGGCGATGAAAAACGATTAGCTGAGAAGATATGGTACAAACACAGATTTGGCGAACCTACAATTATCGCCAAGCTAATGTAGGATTACATGTAAAAAGGTTTGTATAAGTGAGCACTGGCAAGTTCTGAAACATAGATTGACATAGTTTTGACAAAAACTTCTAATTTGAATGTGCTCCCTATGTGTATATCACTATTTTCGCATAATGATATTCTAGTTTATGGACACAAAAGTGGGATCCTGCAGCCAAAGACTTATTTTTTAATTCGTGCATACGTACGAGAGGCAGCAAATTTACATTTGTGCACAACTCACCACTGTAGAAACTAAATCATCTCTGATCGCCAGCTACAGTCAATATGGAACAGATATAATCAACTTGAGACCAGCAGACCAACACGTGGCATATCGACCTTATCAAAATGCAAAAGAAAGGACCATTTTCCCCTTTTCCATTCTCTGTGCTTGAATTTCCTCGGAAAACCGGTTTTGGTAGGGACATTGGCAGCGACGCGCCATTTTACTATGCTCATTATGGTTTTTAATTAACTTTTTTAATTTACATCTCGACTTATTATCAAAAAATGAAAAATCTGAGCCTCAGGTATATTCAAATTTGCTTTCGCTTTTCGACTGCCCTTAAAGTTTTCACTCAAACACGCACAGACACACAGATAAATATATATGTCTCTTTTATTAATATCGATTGTGAATTTTTTGTTTTCCCTTTTAAAGATGGTTGGAAGACATTCATTAAATCCTCCTTTACTTTCTTCATTCACTTCTCTTTCTGTTATCGCAGGAGCTGTTTCTGCTGTCTTTGCTGCAATACTCTTAGTTGATCAAACTGTGGCTTCAATCCGCCCCTCCATAACATGTTTTTTTTTTTTTTTTTTTTTTTTTTTTTTTTTCTGATGAAGGTAAGCTTAAAGCTAATGAAATATATCTGCAAGCTTAGTAAATCCTCTCGTGTAAACAACTTTTTTATGAACTACTGTATTGCAAAATATGATATGATTGCACTGTAATAAAGAAAAAGTGATTGGTTTGATTTATTGTTTCCGCTACTGATATATATTCTTAAATAAATTTTTAAGTCAAATTATCAAAATAATCACCAGTAATAGACCCTTCCAAATTGCATGGTTTGATTCTCAAACAACTTCGAACTCGACGAATAATCCCCCCAAAATAAAATTTGAATCTTAAACAGAGTTCGCAAATATCAATATACAGGTAATACAAATGCAGGAGAAGATAATTATGTTTTCTTCGTCTCATAATCTTCAAATCTTTATATAAAACAGGAAACAAAGACATTATTATCAAAGTCATCAGTGTGTTGCTACCAAAGTCATTGAAGTAATTTTGATGAGTAGATTGTGCGATTAAAGCTATACTAATAAAATATTACGCCAGTTGCCGCAAAAAAATAGTATACTATATAACTTACTACTGTACCGAAAACATAAAAACTTGCTGACTGATGTTTTAGCAACTGCTCGAAAAATGAATTAATTAAAAAGTTAGTAATATGCTCTTTGGCTGCCTAGTGTTCTCCAATAAATTCAAAATATGCATTTTCTTACCAAAAACACAAATACATATATAGAAAAGATTAACGCAAGAGCAGGAAATCAGATAGTGAAACTGTGATGAAGCTGTCTTTCATACTTCGCAGAAAATGTACCTCCATTTCCCTCATATTCATGCGCGTTATCTTCTTCCCACAAACATGACAATTTGGAAGCTTTAGAAAAAAGCTCTAGGGATTGCCAGATGTATAATAAAATAAACAATCGTGTTGTAAAATTTTTTATCTGTTTGTGAGGTGTAATGGTAGTGTGACTAGAACAATAACAGCATTTAATAAAAAAAAAACAAGGAATTTATTAAAAATAAATTATTAATTGAATAAGGTTAAAAAAAAAGTGTTCATTGCAGTTACACCAGATATAATAGATGACTCTGAATCAGCCAGTAAAATATTACTTCTAGAACTTTTTCTTTTGGAGGATTAATTCAACCCCTAGCTGGTCCTTAGGTTTTACTGAACATAAATCGAATTTATTCTCTACTATGTAATAGTTCTGTCCTTTATATTGATGACAATGGGATGATGCTGTTTGTACTGTGAAATATTTTAAAGTTCCGAAGAAATAATTAATTATAAACTGGAGAGTTCGTTGGTGGGTGATGCTTATTTTATCAGCTGAGTTCTTATAAACTATACACTATGCAAGTCCTTGACTGGACTCACAACGGAATACCATAGTTTGCATGGCGAAGTGAAAAACATTAATCGTTTATTATTTGATAGTCTTTATTATCACATCATAAATGATCTATTTTTAGACTGATTTTCTGATCACGGAAAACTGGCGTGTTTCCAAACAGTAACTAAAATTATGTATGATGTGACGTCAAAATTCATTTTCTTAGGAGCGGAGTGCTGCCTTGTGATTGGATAATTTTCGCGGAGTTCTGATGAGAATGAAGAAGGAAGAAAACATCTCCCCTCTGTTGTTTTCCGATGCTTGGGACTATGTACATTCGTTTTTCATAATGTAGCCGGCACCATGCATATTTAATATGTGATTCTTATTGTTCTGTAAATAATTTAAAGTTTTAATTAAAATAATAGTATATCTTTTTATCGAGTCCGAACGCATCCTTCCGCTACATTCGCTCTTTTTCCCCAATAGTAAAGATTTTAAGAGCAAGCACTCTTCTCTTGTTAAAAAACATTAACTCTCTCATTTAATGCCTTCATATAACTTTCCACCTCCTGGGGGGGGGGGGGTGTTCTGCTGTGGGTTTTACGTGCATTTACGTGGTTTTTACGTTCTCACCAAGGGAGGGTTTTACGTGCGAAGCCATCATACTCGATGTTAAAGGTTCGACACGCTTCCCTCTTGCGCCAAGATGCTATCTGGCTGCATCACTGGGCTTTTAAATTCGCAATGAATGTCCTGCCTTTTAAGTTGTTGGTTCAGACATGGAACTTAGAAACGAAATCAGTTCTTTGCCTTCATACTGCGTCAAAAGAATGCTCATTCCTGCTGAGAATCTTTTTTAAACAGTACAATTTTACAGTGCGCAACAGTAATAATATGTGGGACCTTTGATTAAAGACGGGTAGCATGTGCGGTCTTCGAAGGCGATGACAAAATTATAACAAAAAAATGATTTATTAAATAAATAACAAATGTAAATTTCTTGATTAACTTTGTCTATTCCGTATAATATTAATTCTTTTTTCTACCACCTAGAGAACTGTGTGACTCAATAGTCGGCTTGGATTCTTTCTCTCCTGAGTCCGGAGGAAGATAAGTTTTCCTTAGGAACAACTACCGAGTTATTTATTCAGCTTTTCCGAGTTATTTATTAAGCTTTTCCTTGAGAGAATACCTCTCTCACCAGGTTAAGAACCTGACTTTCTCGGGAGAAGACCTAAACACTGAATATTTATTTTCTCATCAAGGATCTCATCTCCCTCGAACCCTTGATAAGAACAGCAGTACCTTTATAGCCACTTAGAGCGTTTGGCTCATGAGGTCATTTTCAAGCTATCGTTTCATACGTTGCCTATGCCACTGCCTCTTTGAGGGAGATCAGTTTCATTTTTTTCTTGGCTCGTGGGAATATTTTCTCTTCCCCAAGTTTAGTTTCACTTTGTGATGTATCACAGGAATTCCACTAGAGCTTTTCTATTCAACTGCTTGTGTGTCGGGTGTCATCACCAAAGATGAATTTAGATCGATCATTTTCATTTGACCATCCCAGCAATATGCAGGACTTCAGTTAAATTATGTTAAAGTTAAGATTATTATCAAAGTCATTAAAGTATTATCATCAAAGATATTGAAGTGACTTTGATGGCTAGATTGCATGTTTAAAAAAATTACTAATAAAGCCTATTTATACACCAGAAATCGGAACAAAGAGTGTACTATATACCGTACTTCTGTACAGAAAACACAAAAATTTGCTGATTACTGTTTTAGCAACTGCTAAAAAAAATTAAATTTAAATTTAATAATATGCTGTTTTGTTGCGCACTTTTGCCCATAAAAATCCAAGATGTACGCTTTTTTACCTAAATACAAATACATAACTAGAAAATAATAATATAAAATTAGTAAATCGAACAGCAGTCAGGGAAACTGCACATATCTGTATGTCATACTTCAGATTAAATGTTCCTTCAAATTCCGCACATTCATACACGTTATTTTCTGTCCGTATATCAATTAATTTATAAGATTAAAGAAAAGCTCTGTAGTCATGGACCGAGATATATTCAGTATAAGAAACAAACCGCCCCTACATTTTAAATTAACGAGCGGCGACTGTATTAATTTGAGTTTAAAAGAAAAGGAGATGAACTGTATAGACCGGGAGCCGGCGGCGATGACAGGGATGACCGCCTCGAGAACTCAGCTTTCGCTTTAGAGTGTTAGTGCAATCCCGAGGGGTAGTCGGGAGCCGGCAGCACAGACAATCACCTCATCGAGTTCACGGATGAAATTCTGGGATTAGTTAAAATTTGAGTCGCATATTATAACGCAATCGGTCTGCCAAGTCATATCTTGGTGGAAAACACCTGAAAATCCGATTTTAGCGACTGATTCGTAGATTTACCATTGCGTTTTCCTGTTCCCAGTCCTCCATGTTTTCATACCTTTTGGTGCAGGAAAACACAATAAACCTACGAGTCAGCCGCTAAAATCGGGTTTTCAGGTGTTTTCCACCAAGATATGACTTGGCAGACAGATTGCGTTTTAATATGCAAATCAAGATTTAACTATTCCTAGAATTTCATCCGTGAATTGGATGAGGTGATTGTCTGTGCTGCCGGCTTCCGGTCTAGTAAATTTTATCTTGATGTCAAAAAGCACATGGTATTTCAGTTTTTAAACGAAGAAAGTGTTTTAAAATCATAAATAATTTTTGTTTTTTCAAATGTACTTGAAGCGTTTTACAGAGTATGTGTCTGAAAATAAAGAAAACAAGAAAGAAAAATCATGCGTTAACATAGATTATGAAACATATTCCAAATGTTTTTAGAATAGTATAACAGAAGTTCGCCGTTTCATAAATTTAAAGAAGATGCATAAGAAAGCAATTTGGAAAACGCATAACATGTTTGAGAAATATCCAAATTATTTTGTGCAGCACTGTTTTTTCCCCATAAAACATAAGGTAATGAAATTCTTTTTGAGTGCCCCGCTTAACAAATTATAACGGATACACACTTAATTTTTAATATGGAATATGCACAAGTAAACCTCAAAAACATTTATCAATTACATGGCTACATTTACATGAGTTTGCACTGCAAATAGAGGCGTCTTAAATTTAGAAGCATATGTGACTGAAAAAGAATTTCAGACACTTAAGTTTCTTAATCTAAAAATTCAGACATCATAGATGTCTCAATTAAAGACACATAAGTGTCTTATTATGATCATGGTGTAAATGAGCCGAGAATCGTGTATAAAATATCCTCAAACGTCTTATTTTATGACACTTAGTTGCTTCAAACGTGTCTTAATTTAAGACGTTTTGTTTATCCCGTTCTTCCTACGTAATAACCATAGGTGACACTCTCAGTTGAGCATGCGTTTTAGATGTCTTTCGTTCGATCTTGGTATACGTTTCAATTCAAACTGAAAGTTTGGTTTTATGTACGCATATATTTTAATTTTTTTTTTTTTTTTTTTGCGGAATGTGAAGTTCTGTGATTTTAAATCATATTCACTTAGTTTATTTATTTCTTGAATACATGTATCTGACTTGTGCGCTTGAAACCAAATGTCTCTTATAAGCTGTCGTCGATATAAAGGCGGGATAGACACAGAAGTAGACTACGCTTGAAGATCACATCCGGGAACATTACAAAGTGTGTGCAACGGATAGTTTTAATTTGTATTAATTTATATGGATAATATTCTCTTATTCGTCTTCGTCTTGTCAAAGCTGTCAAAAAAAAAAAAAAAAAAAAAAAAAAAAAAAAAAAAAACTTTTGTCTGGAAGGTTATGTTTTGAGGATAAAACATTTCATTCTTTAAATATGGCTAACCGGATATATTAATGGATTTCATTATATAATGATACAATACTTTCTCCCTCACTGTGATAGTTTTTAAAATTTCAAATCCAGACATCTTGCAAGAGCGATTGAAGTAAGTGTCAAAATTTTCTGTATAGTACTTCAACTAGTGTCTTTTATGATATTTTTTAAAGCACTACAGTGTACAGTGTTCGTACGCTTCAAGGACTTTCAAGCACCTTTTACCAGAATTTTTGTAAAGCAATATTTATCTTATTTAATGAAAATAAATTCTATATTCATTTATAGCGACCAGTACTTTACGAAATTTCTGGTATTAAAACATCTAAAATCCTCTGAATCCTTTGATGCTTACGGATGCTGCACTAAACAAAATCTTACACGAAATGCAATTAATTTTGAATCTATTTGCGAATAAAAACACTAAGTCTAGAAGTATATATTTTTAGACTTATGACATTGTCATGTAGAACAAATTGTATGCTCTAAATTCTCATCTTTTTTCCCAAATTTAAAGTAATAATATCCCAAAATTTAGACGCATAAAATGTCTGAAATTCAGGCGCATAAAGTGTCTGAAAAAATTAAGACATTTTAAAACGTCTAAAAATTGAACACTCCATTTCAGACACTTGAGTGTCTGAATTTCAGACATTTCAATTTAGAGTGTGAGCAGGACCAAACATACCGAAGTCATAATTTTTTTAAACGATGTTGGAAAACCTGTTTGAAAGGTCTTCAGACAATTGGAAGCAAATATAACATACTGCACCACAAAATTCTGCTTTAGTAAAGATATATTTAAATTCCATCTTTAATTAGTTTTTCAAATAATCGTTTCCCCCCTTTTGTTGTATACTGATTTACTTACAAGGGAACCAATTTTGGTGCCGCTCGCACCTAGCATCGAGACCTAGCTGATTCTATAGCCCTATACATAAAAGTTAGAAAACCTATGAAATTTCTCTGTTGAAATATTATTTTATACACTTTTTTATACTTCTAATTTTTTCTTATTACATTTTTAGTTGTCTATTTCACGCCAAAAGTGAGTTAAGTCGCCAAATATGGCGCTACAAAATTTTTGCCCGCTTAATTCCTGGATTATATGTATGTGTGTCAGAATTAAATCAGATTGCGATTTGTTTGATAACTGATAGCATAAGAAGCATGAATTAGGTCTTTTCTCTTTTTTTTCTATGCAAACAATAAATATATAAATCGTAATTATATTTTTATAAAATCTTTCAAGATCATTGAAAACTATTTTTTAGTGAAATACGAAATAGGCAAACTATTTTCTTTTGAAATCGAATGGAATAAAGTTTCGAATGCTTAAAATCAAATATTGATATATTAAATGGTCCTTTGATAAAGTAATCATAAAGTAAATTAATATTTTTACACAATTTAGAAAAAGTACTGTGGCTAATTAGGTCGGACATTACAATTTTGACTGAAGTCCAAAAACCCCTCCTCACGCAAGACAAACAGCTATGACATTTGACTAGGGTTACCGGTAAGCTCTACTTTTGAAAAATAAAATATCAGCGTTTTACTTGCCAAAAATATTAATATAATGCTGCAATTTTTCAAAATCAAATTCCTGGATTCTTGAAGGAATTTTTAAACTGCCTTCAATATTTTCTACTTATTATTAACTAATTTGTATTTTTAAATGCGTTTCTTTAAAAAAATTCAATGTTAATAGTTCGATAAGTGGTCTCGAAAATTGCATTTCCAGAGAGTTATGGCTGCTGTAAAATCAAAAAATATTATTTTAACAGAAAAATTTTATCGATTCTAAAACTTCGTAATATAGACCTTTAAAATGCACCAGATCTCAATGCCAGGTGCGAGCAGCATCAAAAGTGGTTCCCTTGTTAGATATAGACCAATATAATTTCGAAAGAAAATGTAAGACTTTTTTAAAATATCTAATGAAATGAATCATCTAGGGAAACAGTCTTTTAATTATGTTAATTTTACAATAATGTTTACCGTTTCTTTATTCTAAAATGATCATTATTAACTCTGATAATTAAATATTTTCTTCTCATTATATTGTTAATTATTAGGAGGTCTTAGTTTAAGCATATTATTTTTCACTATAAAGTTATCGGATTTCTAATAACTGAAACGGAAATGTTGCAGCATTTACATGATTATTCTTGTTATGTTTCTGAGAATTAAATAATTGAATATTGTAACTGTATTAGAAATAATTAAAAAGATACAGTTTCGCTGAGAAATTGTTGTTAACATTAGTAAAGGATATTTCTCTTTTACTCATCGACAATAAATGACAAATCACCTCAATATGTTTTGAATGATATTATGCAGGAATAAGTTAATATGAAATATTTTATGAAGAACTTATTTACTACATAATATTAAATATAAAATACGTTTATCTTAAAAAGAATGTTCGAGTTATTCATTGATTTGAAAATTAGTACACATTGATTTGTAAGTCTAAAATCTAATCTCACTTCAGCAGATTGTCATTTTAATTGTTTCATTCATTCATTTGCGACTCTTCGTATTTAATTACAAATAAGTTAAATAACGTGCGCCATTTTCTTATAAATTTAAAGGATCTTTCAGAAAATGGTATCAAAGTTGATGTTTAAACTAAATTTTTGGGGCGCGACAGAAGAGAAAATCTTGTTATTTAGGGAAAAAGAATGATTATAACTGAAAATTTAGGAGAAAATTAAAAGTGCTGTTCTATTCTTGGGTAGTTAAATAATAATGCGCGTATATTTTATACATTAATGTGAAAAAAGAATGAGCTTGAATATGTCAAAAATTTCGCGATTTTAAGAGGGAAAAAATATTTTTAGTACGAGTATCTCCTTTTACGATAATTTTTTTTAGTAGCCTATAATGTTATAACGAATGTTATTTTTGTTCATATGAAAATGCATGCATTTTGTAATTCTGAAATGCCACTGATTAAAATTAAATAATATGAAACATTTGATGAATAATTAGTTAAAATTTGGTTGATAACTCAAAACTGCTTGATACAGGGTTTAAAAAAGATAGCATACCCTTGATATATATAAGACATACATTTCCTCACCGTACAATTTTTCAGTTCTATATATGTACATTTATTTTACAATTTAAACGAATGCATTTTATTATAATCTCTATGTATTGGACTAAGGAAAAATAAGAAACAAGAAAGAAAAATCATGCGTTAAGCATAGATTAAGAAACACTTTCCAACACTTCCTGAATGCTTTAACAAAACTTCGTTATTTAGGGAAATAAGGTAAATAAGATAACTAAGTAAACATTTTATAAAACGCAATAAACATTTGAAAAACTGATTTCATTAGTTACCGTTCATAGCCAAATATGTAGTCCAATTCTTTTGAACAGCCCTGTGTTTTATCTGTAGGTTGATATATATACTATACAATGGGAAAATTTAGTTTAGCAAGAAAATGCATAACAGGTTGAAATTCATCTTTCAGCAATTTATACTAATAGATGGAAACATACTTGAATACTTTTGTACAGCCCTGTAGTTTACCTAGTACCTTTATTACATGCCACTATTTAGCTAAAATTTAATTCAAACTAAAACACTCTTAAAACTACTGAAATTACATTTCCAGAAATTATCACTCATAGACGGCCATGTATCCAACTCTTTGCGTGGCCATCATTTTATCTATATTCTGCAAATATTTCTTAGTAAACTAAATTCAGTTCAGCGTAAAAATGCATAACTCCTTTAAAAAAAACCTTTAAGCAATTTATGCTCATACTCAGTAACCTTTACGACTGTATTTCTGTAGCCCTGTATATGAACTATAACATTTATACGCACTTTATAGTATGCATAAATCTAGTTTAAAAAGTGCATATCATAATTAAAATGCATTTCGAGTAATCATTACTAATATACAGTAATTCGGATACAATATAGTATCTGAAATCTTTTCAAATACACCGCAAACAATTCCCCTTATACCATTATGAACGGAATTCTTTTGTGTGGCCCTGTAAATGAACAATAACTATTCTGTGCACCGCATACTCAACAGAATGCATATTTTAGTGGACTTGATAAATGCATACATATTTTACTATGTTTGAAAGAATGTAACATCATTAAAAACCATTTGAAACGATTTTTTCCCATTGGCCATAATGTAACGGAAAATTTTGACTGTCCCTGTAAATGAACTAAACATGCTACAAACTTCATTTGAAATATAGAACGTGCTATGATAGAGGTCATTAACATCCAAAAATTTCAGAATGATTCGAGCACATTTACGAGAGTCAGGGCGTGGACAGACGGACAGACAAACCGAAGTCATAAAGACTTTTCAACTTTGTTGGAAAGTGTTAAAAAGAAAAACGATGTCACTCTGAAGTGATCGATATCCTTCTAATATTCCCATAGCCTTCGTGTTACAAGTACTCTTCAGCGATATTGCAAAAAGTAATATGAGGGAGAAGATTGCTATGTTTTTCAGCGTAAACAAACAACAACAATAAGATGGCGCATTTTTTGAACGGTTTTTGTTTTCGCACTCCACCCGCCCACTGCAGGTAGTGGCAACAATGTAAAATATAGCCTATGTTGGAAGAAGGACTATCACCATCAATTTTCCCCGTTACTTTTGAAATCGTTTCCGTATTTCAAGAAATTACACGTGTAAAGGCACAAACAAACAAATACTTCTTCTGTGTAATATTTGGGTATAGATTAAATACACTTAAATAATAGAACGTTCGAGTGATTGATTGTTTTAAAAATATCACCCATTGATTTGTAATTCTAAAATCCAAATTAGCTTTAGCAGATTTGTTGTCATTTTCAGTAGTAAATTCATTTGCACCTCTTCGTATTTAATTACAAAAAAGTTAAATAACATGGGCCATTTTCCTATAAAGATAAAGGATCTTTCAGAATATTGTGAGAAAGTTGGTGTTCTACACAGATTTTTGAGACGCGACTGAAAAGGAATGATTATTATTTAGGGGAAAAATTAATATAATTAAAAATATTTTCCACTTATTAGAAAATTAAAAGTTCTATTCGATTCTTGGGTATTTAAATAGTAATGTATACAGGCTTCATACATTAATGTGAAAAAAAAAATGAGCGTGAATATGTCAGAACTTTCGCGTATTTAAGAGGTTAAAAAAAGAAGTTAAAATGTTTGTAACGTCTTCTTTTACGATCAAATTTTTTAGGCATCTATAATGTTGTAATGGATGTTAGTTTTCTTCATACAGAAAATGCATGCGTTTTATAAATCTAAAATACCACTGATTAAAATTAAAAAATATGAAACATTTGACAAATAATTGCCGAAACGTCAGTGAAGGCTTACTGTGGAGACACGAAAAGTTTTGGTTTCTGTTAGTCTGTCTGTCTGTTCCGCGATAACTGCCGCAAAAAGCATCCGAACGGCTTGAAATTAACTGGGCATGTTGATGAGGTACCCGGACTTAGCTGTATAGTTTTTGGTTAAATTTGGTTCATTCGTTCGGGAAATATGGAACATTTTATTTTGCTCTATAATGCTTTTCTATGGCAAGTCAGACGATTTTCAGATTTTCATTTGTTGAAGGAAATGGCTCATATGAAAAATGGATTTAAATAGTAAATTTTTGATGCTGAAATTTTTAAATAACATTATTAAATTATTCCAATAAATTATGTAAATATATTTGCGAGATTTTTTTAATTAGGTTTATAATATTGGGGGGAATTTTATGCATGTTTTTCAATAATATAAAGGATTTTGTTTTATCAATTTGACATAATGCATATTTCATTTTTTTCCTTTTCTTTCTCTGTTGCCTAGCAACGTATTTGGTCCTAATAATATTAATATAACAGCATGTATAATGCTTGAGTAAAGCCAACGTCAAAACAGATGAATTAATGCATTTGCATCTTTGCATATAGAAGGATTTTAGCCCATAAATAAAAATAGGCAATATTTCATTTATTTTATTTATTTTATTGAAATATTTTGCTTAAAAATACAAGAGTTCATTATTTTCATAGAGAATAACGTAACATTTTCCCATAACATTTACCAATATTTCTTTAATTGTTGCCAAGAAAATCAAAACCCGGAATAATATTTTCTTTTAAACAATTTTCAATTGAAATGTTTTGTCGTGAAGCAGGAAAATGAAAAATAAAATTAAGAATAGAAAAATTATTATGGCGGCATATTGGAAATAAAAAGAAAACTCTCGAGTATTTCTTAATATAACAAAATGAAAAGTTTTGAGTAAGTACGCATAGCAGGTGAATTAGACGTCATTTATCGAAAACAAAGATGCTGGAATAAAAAGATCTTGGGTAAAATAAAATTAACTATTATTCACGGAGGAAAGAGATAGATGGAGATGCAGTATGCCGTAAAAACAGTTTGCAATACGATGTGCGTTATCGCTCAGATTTAAATGCCCTCATTCGGCCCAAACAAAACAAGCACGTGGAACAGGGACCAAATTCTTTGACTTCATTCGTTTTTTTTTTTTTTTTTTTTTTTTTTTTTTTTTTTTTTTTTTTTTAACACGTCGTTGTGTTGTGCCGAATGTAGCGGATTTTAGGGTTACATTTTTGGCGTCACTTCAAGATTTATTGTCTGTGTGAACATGAATATTTTATTTTAAATTTAAATTTTATTAATTTATATAAAAAAAACTTATGCTTATCCTGATAAATCACAGCGTAAAAAAAATCTAAGATATACTATAACCATCCGCACAATCAATAAAAAATTACGAATGTAAATTTAAATAGACTACGGGGGGTTCAGGGGGGGCAGAGCCCCGCTGAAGAAATGCAGTTTTTGATTTAAAAATTTACCAGAATAAGTAGCTCATCAGAATTTCAGAACATCAATGTACAACCACTTGTTTAACACTTTCAATTTCTGAAACTTTACGAAGTATCTTGTATGCTCATAAATATTTATGTAATTTGAAAACTTTAAAAAGCAATTTGTAGGAAGTTTAATGTTATGCAATGAGTGTTAAAAAACAATGACTTGCAAAGATGACGTTGAGGCTTCTGATCTGCAGATTTACTAGTTGCCGAAACGTCAGTGAAGGCTTACTGTGGAGACACGAAATGTTTTGGATTCTGTTAGTCTGTCTGTTCCGCGATAACTGCCGCAAAAAGTATCCGATCAGCTTGAAATTAACTGGGCATGTTGATGAGGTACTCGTACTTAGCTGTATAGTTTTTGGTTAAATTTGGTTCATTCGTTCGGGAAATATAGAGCATTTTATTTTGCTCTATAATGCTTTTCTATGGCAAGTCAGACGATTTTCAGATTTTCATTTGTTGAAAGAAATGGCTCATATGAAAAATGGATTTAAATGGTAAATTTTGGATGCTGAAATTTTAAAATAAGATTATTAAACTAGTAAATCTGCAGATCAGGAGCCTCAACGTCAGCTCTGCAAGTCATTGTTTTTAGACACACTTTGGTAATATTCAATTTCCTACAAACCGCAATTTAAAGTTTTCAAATTATGTAATTATTTATAAGAATAAAAAATACGAAGTTTTCAGACATTAGAAGCATTAAATTAAAAACGTTGTTATGGAAGGATATTTTGAAATAATTTTCATGAGCTAGTAATTCTGATATTTTTTTAAATAATAAAATAGATTTCTTCAGGAGGAGGAGGACTCCGCCCCCCTGAAACCCCCGTGGTCTCATTACTTTACATATGTTACTTTTTATTGATTGCGCTAATGGTTATTGCAAATCTTAAATTTCTTTTTACACTTCCGAGCCTTAATTTTTAATACTGGTAAACAAAAAATGATTCACATTGACGCAATTATATTAAAAGTTTAAGTTTTATGAATGAAAATATAATTTCCTTTTAAAAATAAAGTAATTTTCATCCATATTTTCTGAAATGAGGCGGCATTAAGAAATAACACTCGTCATAAAATATTTTTTCAGGCAATCTAGTTAATGCTTGTTTTTTAAGAATGGGAATATTTATTTCCCGATACAATGACGTCATTTTCGACAGCGATAATTTTGCGGTGTATAATTTTGACATTTACTACATATATTTGATTTTGAAAAGTTTTTTTTTTTTCTCATTGAAATTTTCGATTAAAAATTAACATTTATGTTAGCTGTGTGCAGACGATAAACCATGAGATATTAATAACATTTCTTTTGTAGCGATCTCATCTCACATGATCAGTATAAAGCGAGTTACTAGCTTAGAGTAACTGGCTTGGCCTTTTGCTCGACGCTAACGTCCTCGCCTCCTGATCACGAGATCCCTGGTTCGTATCCCATCGGTACCAATCACTCTCTTAACTTTTAATAATAAGAATTAATATCATAACACAAGCCCATTTTATTTCAACCTCAAAGCATATTAGTTTTATTTTTGATATATGAGATCAAATTCACCTTCTTTTCGTATTTTAGTTTTATTTCCAATATAAAGACGCATTTTTGTCCATTTTTTATTTCATTTTCCTCTTGCACATGAAAATCTTAAAATCAAAATTAACTGTTTAGGATAAATTATTATTCTGGAATCGGATTTTTTTGGCAACGGAAAAAAAAAGATTGTTAAATTTTATAGCAAAATGCCGATTTGTTCTTTATGAAAATAATGAACTTCTTTATTTAAAAGAAAAAATATTTGAAAAAATAAGTAGGACATAGTCTTTGTTTATTTCTGGGGTAAATTCGATCTATATATAAAGTCACAAAGGCATTAATTCGTCCCTTTTGACTTTGATTTGACTTCAAACATTTACAAATACTTTCACATTTACGATATTTTTAGATGTAGTTCCATTGCTAGGCAACAGTTAAAAGAAAATAAAAAAAATGAAATATGTGCTTTGAAAAGAAGTAAATTTATAGAAAGATATATTATTGGAACACATATATAAAATACCTCCATAAGTTAAACACCGAATTTAAAAACTCTGACAAATGTATACACAAAATTTCAAACTAATATGAATAACTTATGGTTGTAATTAGAAATTACATCATCCATAATTTACCATTTAAATCCTTCAATCATATGAGCCATTTCCTTTCAACAAATAAAAATGGATAAATCGTCTGAATTGCTAAAGGAAAGCATTAAGTCGCAAAATAAAATGTTCTATATATTCCGAACGCATCAACCAAATTTAACCAAAAACTATACAGCTAAATCCGGGGATTTTACCAACATGTATCCTTAATTTTAAGCTAATCGGATGCTTTTTTACGGCAGTTATCGCGGAACAGACAGACAGACAGACAGACAAACGGAAACCAAAACTTTTCGTGTCTCCACAGTAAGCCTTCACTGACGTTTCGGCAATTATTCCAATTAGTTTGAAATTTTGTCAATATATTTGCGAGATGTTTTTAATTAGATTTATAATTCTTGGGGGAATTTTATGCATGTTTTCCAATAATATAAAGCATTTTGTTTATCAATTTGACATAATATATATTTAATTTTTTCCTTTTCTTTCATCTGTTGCCTAGCAACGTATTTGGTCATAATAATATTAGTATAATTGCGAGTATAATGTTTGAGTAAAGCCAACATCAAAACGGACGAATTAATGCATTTCTATCTTTGCATATAGATCGATTTTAGCCCAGAAATAAAAATAGGCAATATTTTATTTATTTTATTCAAATATTTTGCTTAAAAATACAAAAGTTAATTATTTTTATAGAGAATAATGTGACATTTTTCCATAACATTTACCAATATTTCTTTAATTGTTGCCAAGAAAATCAAAACCCGGAATAATATTTTCTTTTAAACAATTTTAAATAAAAATATTTTGACGTGAAATAGGAAAATGAAAAAAAAAAAAAAATAAGAATAGAAAAAATAATATGGCGGCATATTGGAAATAAAAAAAAAAACTCTCGAGTATTTCTTAATATAACAAGATGAAAAGTTTTGAGTAAGTACGCATAGCAGGGGAATTAGACGTCATTCATCGAAAACAAAAATGCTGGAATAAAAAGATCGTGAGTAAAATAAAATTAACTATTATCCACAGAGGAGAGCGATAGATGGAGATGCAGTATGCCGAAAAAACAGTTCGCAATATGATGTGTGTTATCGCTCAAATTTAAATGCCCTCATTCGGCCGAAACAAAACAAACAAGTGGAACAGGGACCGAATTCTTTGACTTCATCCGTGCATTTTTTCTGTAAAATGAAAATGATCGGCTTATATTTAAGCATTCTAAGGTAGCATTTCATTGTATTATGAATTAAAAACTGTATTACTAAAAATATCATTGTTTTAGGTAGCTTTCATTACAAAAAGCTACCTATTGCAGCCGTTCGGAGGAAAGCGATTTCAAAAAATTTTTGTATATTTTCATCGATCATGACCCCCAGACCCCGAAACCACCCTCCGTTCAAAATTGATGTATATATATATATATATATATATATATATATATATCTGACATATGTCACACTGTAACTCTCGTATTTATGAACCGATTTCGATGTAATTCGGTATGTACATAGTACATAGCAATGTCTCGACCGAGTTCGTTGGCCAGCTTCATCCGCCGTTTTGTTTCAAAATTGCGGCCATTTAAAATTTTTAAAAAAATTTAAAATTTGAAATGTGGTACCAAAAAATCAAAAATGGAAAAATATTTTATCTTATGTATTTAACCTTTATACAAAGATTCCGGAGCAGTTTTTATTTTGTCTATATCTTAAAAAATGGCTGAGTTATAGCATTTTGAATTTCTAGCGTGACCGACATTTTGGAACGTCCTGAATTTTGTCACGCGATAAAAGGCGTATTTATGAACCGATTTCGATGTAATTCGGTGTGTACATAGTACATACCAATGTCTCGACCGAGTTTGTTGGCCAGCTTCATCCGCCATTTTGTTTCAAAATAGCGGCCATTTAAAATTTAAAAAAAAAATTAAAATTTGAAATGTGGTACCAAAAAGTTAAAAATGGAAAATGTTTTTTCTTATGTATTTGGCCTTTATACAAAGATTCCGGAACAGTTTTTGTTTCGTCTATATTTTAAAAAATGGCTGAGTTATAGCATTTTGAATTTCTAACGTGGCAGACATTTTGAAACGTCCTGAATTGTGTCACGCGATAAAAGGCGTATTTATGAACCGATTTGGCTGCAACTTCGTTTATACATAGTACATACCAATGTCTCGACCGAGTTCTTTGGTCAGCTTCATCCGCCATCTTGTTTAAAAATGGCGGTCATTTAAATTTTTAAGAAAAATTTAAATTTCAAATGTGGTACCAAAAAATTGAAAATTGGAAAAATATTTTTTTTTATTTGTTTGACCTTGATAAAATAATTCTGGAGCAGTTTTTGTTTCGTCTATATCATAAAAAATGACTGAGTCATAGCATTTTGAATTTCTAGCGTGGCTGACATTTTGAAACGTCCTGATTTTTGTCACGTGATAACAGGCGTATTTATGAACCGATTTGGATGTACCTTGGTGTGTACATTGTACATACAAATATCTCGACCGAGTTCGTTGGACAGCTTCATCCGTCATCTTGTTTCAAAATCGCGGCCATTTAAAAAATTTAAAATTTAAAATGAGACACCAAAAAATTGGAAAATGAAAAAGATTTTTTTCGTATGTGTTTGACCTTAATACAAAGATTCCGGAACAGTTTTTGTTTCGTCTATATCTAAACAAATGGCTGAGTTATAGCATTTTGAATTTCTATTGTAGCTGACATTTTAAAATGACCTGATTTTTGTCACGCGATAACAGGCATATTCATATTCATGAACCGATTTGGATGTAAATTGGTCTGTACATAGTACATACCAATGTCTCCACCGAGTTCGTTGGCCAGCTTCATTCGCCGTCTTGTTTCAAAAGGGTTGCCATAAAAAAAATAAATAAAATGGGGTATTAAAAAATTGGAAAATGAAAAAGATTTTTTTTATGTGTTTGTCCTTGATACCAAGATTCCGGAGCAGTTTTTGTTTCTGAAAATTTGTTATTTTGTTTATATCTTAAAAAATGGTTGAATTATAGCACTTTGAATTTCTAGCATGACTAACATTTTGAAACGATCTTGTATTTGTGACGCGATAACACACGTATTCGCCTATTTCGATCTAAGAAGGCAAGTGGATAGTATACATCCATATCTCGACCAAGTTCGCTGGCCAGATTCATCAGGCATCTTGTTTCAAAATGGCGGCCATTAAATTAAAAAAAAAAAAAAAATTATATTTAAAGTGAGGTGAAAAAAAATAGAAATTGAAAAAGGTTTCTTTCTTAAGTATTTGACCTTGATATAAGGATTTAGGAGCATTTTTTGTTTGTCTTTATCTTAAAAAAGTACTCAGATATAGCAGTTTCAATTTCTAATGTGGGTGACATTTTGAAAAATCTGATTTTTTTGCCTGCGACAGCACTCGTATATATCAACCGATTCCGATGTGAGTGAGCATGTGCACAGCATTTACTATGGTTTCGACCAAGTTCACTGGTTAGCCTCATCCACAATGTTGTCTTAAAATGGCAGGCACTTTAAGAAATCGCCGAATTTGGCAGCCAAATATAAATTACTTTAAAGAAAAGCAGCTTGGATAAAGCTGACTAATTTCGCGAAATTCTCATTCGTTATACTTATAAAAATTAGTATTGAATCTCCTATATTCGGTTTCCACTAAATTGAGCTTCGTGTGTTTGAATAATATAAGTTGGCTTTTTTAAAATAAGGAATATGAAAGCTAACTCTTCCTCCCGGCACTGGCCGGAAGGACTTTTTTTTTAAAAGCACGTCGTTGTGTTTTTGCCGAATGTAGCGGATTTTAGGGTTACATTTTTGGCGTCACTTCAAGATTTATTGTCTGCGTACGGTTAACATGAAGATTTTATTTTAAATTTAAATTTTATTAATATATAAAAGAAAACTTATGCTTATCCTTATAAATCACAGTGTTAAAAAAAAAAAAAAAAAAAAAAAAAAAAAAAAAAATTCTAAGATATACTATAACCATCCGCACAATAAATAAAAAATTACGAATGTAAATTTAAATAGACTACGGGGGGGGGGGGGTTAGGGGGGCTCCGCCCCCTGAAGAAATGCAATTTTTGATTTAAAAAGTTACCAGAATAAGTAGCAATTTCAATTTCTGAAACTTTACGAAGTATCTTGTATGCTCATAAATATTTATGTAATTTGAAAACGTTAAATTGCGATTTGTAGGAAGTTGAATATTACGCAATGAGTGTTAAAAAACAATGACTTGCAAAGATGACGTTGAGGCTCCTGATCTGCAGATTTACTAGTTATTTTAATGTTGGTTGATGTATCAAAACACCTTAATAACAAAGTATCAAAAATATGGCAAACCTGTGACATGTATCAGACGTACATTTCCTCACAGAAACTTTTTTCAGTTCTATATATGTACATGTAATACCCTTAATTTAAAAGAATACATTTTATTATAATCTCTATATTTTGGACCAAGGAAAAAGAAGAAAAAAGAAAAATGGTGTCACTCTGGAGTGACCGATATACTTCTAACACTCCCATAGTTTTCGATTTACAATAACTCCTCATGAATATAGCAAGAAGTAATATGAAAGACTGCAATGCTTTCCAGAGTATGAAACAACAACAATAAGATGGCGATAAAAGAATGGTCAGACGGTAAAGAACAAACTTATATGAGAACGTACTAAAAGAATGCAAGTAAAATTATCTATCTACCCTATATATGTAAAATCCTAATGAATCGAATTGAAGCGAATTTATGTAACGATTCTATGAAACGACTGATTAAACAACTGATTACGTTTCACGGCGATTTCTCCTAAAATATGGAATACTTTGCGATGAAATTAACACCAAAAATCCGTATTGATCCACAGATCTCAAAACTGGTATTAGAAATTAAAAATTAGAATTAGTTTTCGAAATATTAATTTTTTTCTAATTTTCAATACTTTTTTTCTAATGATGGAAACTCAAATTTTAATCATAACAGATATTTTTTTTTTTCATATTTTAGAAAAGGTTATTTTAAATTAATTTGGCGACGAGTTTGGCCTTCCTTAAATGTATGCTAAGAAATGCATCATATTACTTTTATTCAGAATTCAATTTGTATTTCATTATCATTTTATTTAATGCAAAACTTTCATTTAAAACTGAAACCTTTAAAATAAATGGCTTTTACTTCATTCTTTTTTTTAAAACGAAACGAAAAGAAAGATATTAGTCACAGATGTCATATACGCAACGGGGTACCTAATTGGCGCCAAAATGGCGTTATTTTGCCTGACATGATAACCCGGCAATTGTTGCTTATTTATTAATAAATGTTTATTTCAATTTATTTTCTTTTTATTTACCAAAAATGTTATAAATTGTTTTGTTCTATAGTTATTAATTATTTTTTTTAATTTATTGTTATTTCATTTTAAAAATAACAGAAAATAATTTAAAAATACATATGTAACAGGTATTTAAAAACGAGGTTTTCGCCAAATTGTCGTAAAAAAAATCACGCCAAACCCGGTGCGTATGTGACAATGCAACAAATCATGAGATTTAATTTCCACTTCAATGCAACGTTTTAATGTTATTACTTCTCCCGTCGACCAATTTCGCCAAATTATATAAATAGCCAAATTATACAATTTGACATATTTTTTTATTTTAAATAACAAAAGAACAAATAAATTAGTATAACATTAATAAAAATACAAACAAAACGTCGAAATAAAAATCACTTGATGGCGTGAACATGTGTAACTTCATTAAAGTCAAGTGAATGTGACATTTACGATCAACCATTAGTGGCATTTAATCTTATAGTTCGGCGACAGATTTTTGGTCGATGGGATAACCAAGTAGCACCGTTTTAATTCACCACTCGAAAAATAAAAAAAATGCTAACTGGCGAGTTAAAAAAAAGCTATTGGCGAGATTTTCACCCGGCTAACATAAAAGTACCAGGAATTCTTTGTGATCATGGCAACTTTTATGTAGTTTTATTCGAAAAAATAATTTTGATTCTTTAATCAAAATGGAAACCTTTCTTATGAAAAGCGAAGGAATCAGCCCGTTGTTTATGGCAGTTTATGGCAGTTACATGATTTGGACTATTATAATATAAACGAAATAACGGGGATAGAATAATATTCGGCGACTTATCACACCTGTGGCTGGCTAACATTAAAGTACCAAAATGGCCGCCTGGAATATAAAAAGCGAAGGGATCCGCCTGGAGGAGTTGATGATAGTCACATGACTTAGGCTATTATTATAGAGATTGTTTTCAATTTTAAAAACAGCGCAAAGAATAATATTTTCTAATGATTAAAAATTTATTTTCACATGACTATTAAAAACAGAAAAAAACTTAAAAAAATTACTATTAAATGAGTACATGTTAAAGGCAGGAAAATATTGAAAATTATGTCCTGAAAGTTGTATTTACACGTGAATATTAAAAGGGAAAGGAAACTTTAAAATAATAAATACATTAATATGCGTTTAACCCTTTCATAGACAAGGCACTTCTATTCGTAAAATCTTGAAATCAGTGAATGGCACCAGAAATTACAAACAAATTTCGAAATACAAAAATGCTTTTGTTCACTTACTTGGACACTCAGCCAGGACGCCAACCGTTAGGCTAATGGACCGCATGTCCTGGCGGGAAAACCCTCTCCACCAGTCCAGCTCCACCTCTTTCGCCGGAACAGGCTTACCAACGGCAATTATTTAATCAAATAAAATTGAAAAACAAAAGCACAATCCTGTGCAGCACAGATTCCTGCTATGCCAACAAAAGTTAACAAAAAACGCGTGTTTACAGGTTCCATGCAGATATAATATAAAATAAAAACTAAGATTAACTAACCTGAATGAACAAAAATCGCATGTTTAGAGGTTACATGCAACTCTGGCAAAAACAAAATTAAACTAAGATAACATAATTCGCATGTTTATGGGTAACATGCAACCAGTGACGTATCAATGTCTATACTGATAAATAGTTCATGCATAATGTCCATTCAAAGTCCCAAACTTAACGCACCACATTCACAGACAGAGTCAGAGAAGACGATCCTCAAAGTTCAGTCATTACACTTCAATATCCATAGTCATGTAACATCACCGCCCATGAAGGAGTTAAAGCAGCAAATCTTAGTAATTGTATTATGTCAATCGTTTTATAACGCTGTTAAAAAATACCGAGAGTCAAAGACTCTGTTTACTTAATTCATTTTATTTTAGCTTCTTTTCAAATGTTTAACTGATCTTCTTTAACCAAACACGAAAACAACCATTGGATGTCTTAATAGCAACTGATTCTACCGTAAAGTTTTGCAATCAAAGGGAATTGAATAGAAACCCGTTTACAGGGAGATCGCTACAGGTGTTTTCAGTATAATTTAATCTTCTCTAATCAATTTAAAACCGATCAGATTAGTGTGCTTTGAGATTCTACAGTGTCTGAACGGGTGTTGGCGAGCGTAGCTTGCAGGGGGCAGAGCCCCCTAGTTATATATATAAAATCCAAACGGAAATTTTGTTCCGAACATCTATATTTCGAGTTCTACTGCATGGATTTTGACGGAACTTATACTGTTAGATAGGTGTTATTTCAGGGAAGGTTTTAAGCTATAACACATCGCTCTACGTTGATTAATTATAGAATTATGACGGAAAGTTCTGTTATTTTGGACGATAAGGTTACTATTATTTTATTGGCGACAAATTTCGTTGATAAATGAATTGAAACGGCTGTAAATCTCGGAAAAAAACTTTTACTAATTTTATTTAAAAGAAAAAAAAAAAGAAAAGGAAAACAGTTTTGACGAGTGGTAATATTATAAAACGACAATATCGAATTTAAACATGAAAGGTAATGTTCGTAATGCTTAAAAATTTAACAATATGAAAGAGTGCAGTTTTGAACTATATTTGGCAATTTATCTCTTGCGTTAGGTTAAGAAAAATGCATCAGAAAATTTGATAATATCTGATTGACAATTTTGTTTCTTTCTTTTTTTTTTTTTTTTTTTATATTCACTTTTTACTTTTATTTAACTCATCCATCATGTGATTTGCAGCAGAAACTAGAAGATGTAATTATAAAAATGACGGTACTTGTGAGTTACATATTGAATGTTTATTTACGATATAATTTTATCGCCAAACAATTTTCTTTTAAGCCAACAATGCATAAGCGTGGCATCGGTTTGAGCGACGTTCACAATATTGGTTATTTTTCATGTGGACGACTGCATTTTTCGAAAAATCCAATTCTACTTATATATATATATATATATATAAACCAGTAAAAAATTCAGTATAATTCAAATGGAAATTTCATTCCGGCTGCTTAAAACTTGAGTTCTGCTGAACTTGTACTGTTAGATTGATAATTTTTCGGGGAAGATTTTGGTACATAACACGTCATTCTACGTTGCTTGGTATCGAATTATGGTTTAAAGTTCTTGAATGTGGTGAACCTGATTATGAAAAATTAGCCTTTTTGAAAGATTCTTCCGAATGTATTTCGTTGGGACTTGGACTGTTAATTAGAGAATTTTCAAGGGAAGGTTTCAGTAAACAACGTGTCCTTCTACGTTGCTTAGCCATACAGTTTTGGGGGAAAATCTGTAAACTGGTGAACTCAATTATTACAATTTAGCCTTTTTAAAAAGTTATAATAAATGGTTTTTGATAGAATTTGCATTGTTAGTTTGGCAATTTTTCAGAGATAATTTTAGTATATAATATATTGTTCGATACTGTTTAGTCATAGAGCAATGGGGTAAATTCTATAATTCTCTTTGCGAGGTGGAAAAAATGGGCTTGGCGAGAGAAGAAAAGTTTTCCTGCATATTTTCTGTTCAATAATTACAGAATTTATTTACTATAAAGAAAGCATTTATCTCTTTTTATATAAAAACGAAAGTAAATTGTATATAAATAACAAAAATATTAATATTCATAAATAAAAAGTTTTTATATAAGAATAAATATTTTAAAAAGCATAAAAGTTCATGTTTGTTTTCACAGCTGTTCATATCATTTGTCCAAAAATCTCACTTTCTGAAGCCCGAATTGTGCCAAGCTTTTTAACATCTAACAGTACCTATTGATCTTAAAATCAGGAAAGTTGGAAAGTAGATGTAGTTTGTAAAGTATAACTTAATTAAGGAGATAAATTACGTAATCCAGTCCACCGACAATTGGCATATTTAGTTCCGATAAGTTACATACTTGAGTCTACAGATAATTGGCGTATGCTACTGGACGTGGTTTGGCGTACAATTAACTTAGGAAAAGGTTTAAATTGATTCTGTGTTTTTAAAGTGGACCTATTTCTATAACCGAATTTACACAAAATTGGCGAAAGTTTTTTGGAGACTTTTTGCTATATTTACCATACCAATACCATTCAAAAATGTATGTTATTGCGCCATTTATTTCAATCCTTAACGTGCAAAGAATTTTTGGTACTTTTCCAGTACAGGGATCTTGTATAAATAGAGAAAATAGCCTTGGCGGAGATGGAAATTTGGCAACATATTTTCTGGCAACCTATTCGCTGTTAAATTTCATGTACACAAGCATTTTTTTTCCTATGTTTATATAATTATTTAACATAAAGATGTTATTTATCTAATTTTATATAGAACGATAAGTAATTTGTATATAAAATACATTAATATTATACATATATAAACAAACAAAAAATTTCATCAAGTTTGTTTTCTTAACTGTTTATATCAATTGGCAACAAATCTCACTTTCTGATGCCCGAATTGCGCCAAGCTGTTTAAAAAAACGGCAAGGCGCCTATAGTGGGAAAGTATAAAATTTTTTTTGCAAACTGTGCCAAACAATGTGGCTTGCTATTTATTAAACACGAATTTCTTTTGGCTTTAATTATTATTTAATCGTTACCATGCAAAAAATTTTAATTTACTATTTTTTTTTAAATTGAAAGTGTTTTTTATTATTAAGTAAAATTAAGTTATAATTTAATTTTTTTGCTGATATTTACTGCAATGCTAAGAGACACTTAGAATTTCATGTGCGTAATTTAAATGACGATTTAAAAAAAAAAATTATAATATCTGAACCCACACCAAATTGGCTCATTTTACGAGAATGTTTTGGTACAAAACGATATACATTTGTTGTAGACATGATCGTAAATCTCAATACTCGCCGATTGAAAAGTCTTTAAAATTATTCAGCAGAGACAACGAGAAATAACTTACAATTTCATAAATTTTAATAATCAGTTTTCTTATCTATCTATCTACTTCTGCTTCTACTATATATACGAGAGTAAAATACAAATGGGAAATTCATCCCGTCTGCATATAACTTGAGCTCACCTGACTGGATTTTGATGAGAATCGAAGTGATAGTTAGATAATTTTTCAGGGAAGATCTTAGCATATAACATATCGTTGCACGTTGCTTATACATATAATTAAGTTTTTAAAGTTATATAATTATACGAACTCGATTATGAAAAATTAGCATTTTTAAAAGATTCTGCCGATTGGATTTCGTTTGAATTTGCACTGTTAGATAATTTTTCAGGCAGGGTTTTAGTATATACTATGCCCTTCTGCAGTGCTCAACCTTTTCAGGGGCAAAGTAATTCCATTGCTAAAGTGTTGAAATTAATGAGTGACACCGGAATTTGAAAACAAATTTATTTGTAAGTAAGAAAAAGCTATGTTTCACTCACATAATAAACCGACATTTTTTTATCCAATATCTGGTGACAATGTGGCAGTTAAGAATTAAAATTAAGTTGTTTCATAAACATACCACCGCCCGTCAAGGGGTTAACAATAGAGATGTGGTGGAAAGTTCTATAATCAGTTGAACCCGATTATGAAAATTTAGCCTTTTTAAAAATTTCTACAGAACGGATTTTTATAGGAATTCCATTGTTAGTTACATACCTATTCAGATATGGTTTTAGTATTTTGCATATTGTTCTATGTTGCTTAGTCATAAAGTAAAGGCGGAAAGTTCCATATTCATGTGAAACCGATTATGAAAGATTAGTTCAAAAAGTTCTAAATGGCGGATATTGATAATACTTCCTTTGTTGATTAGACAATGTTTGGGGAGGTTTTAGTTTATTGCATATCATTCTACGTTGCTTAGTTATAGAATTATGGGTATAAGTTCTATTATCAGATGGACCCCAATATGAAAGATCAGACTTTAAAAAAAGTTTTATTGATGGATTTTGTCAGTTTGTTTGTTTGCGTTATACTTAAATAGTTTTTCAGGTTTTATTTTATTATATTGCATATTGCACTAACATTTTTTATCAAATCCTAGTGTGATTGACCAACTAAAAGTGTATGACCTTAATAGCTGAAAATTTGTTTGCACATTAGAAAATATAATAGCACAATGGCATTGATATCGTTTAACGCAGTGCGAAAGGACATTCCAGGTAAGGTTCCATATTGCTTTAAATCACAATGTCAAATTCACTGATACATTTTGTTTTATTCAAGGTTCGTTTGGATAAAGAGACCAGCGTAGCGGGCATAGCCTTCTAGTTCATGATAGAATTCCTTTAATACTTAACCCAAACTCATAGCATATAAACATTTCTAAAGGACTATGTTTATCTACATAAACAAAAAAATGTAAGATTTATATAAAAATTTACGCACACGGACATTTAAAATTTCCTTTTGCTTTCAATATTGTATTGCGTTATAATTTACATTAACCATCTTCAAATTTTGAAAATTCTCTTATCTCACTATATAAAGTGAAATAATATCGCTAATAATATCTGACCTTTGATAAACAGCAATTTCAAGATGAGTTGGTGTTTCAAATCTCATTAAATTCTAAATTCATCTTTAAATATCATGAACGTTTAATATGGAAGTTGAACTTTAAAATATCTCAAATATACTTTCTCATGGAAGATTAAACAAGTCTGCAGTTCTACATATATTTAATCCCACAATAAAAAAGAATGTTTATTCGAATTTCAATGTTTTCTACCTAAACAGAAAAGAAAAATAAGACAGCTCTGAAGGGACCAGTTTTCCTGTGACACTAGCAAAGTTCTCGCTTTACATTTACTCTTTAGGGGTAAAGCAAAACGTAATATGAAAAAAAAATCTACGCTTTTTTTCAAACCAAAAGAAACACCAAGAAGGCAAAGTAAGATAAAGAGAGCTTTATGTGAGATTTCACTAAAAAATAGCCTTTTTTAGAGGCGATAATTGTTCGAGTTAAAAACAGATATAAACTGCAGAAATGCAAAATATATAAAAATGTAATTGCAGTAAAATAAACGTTTTTCTTGAGTGAATACACATTTCACACTCTCCCCCCATACATATACCCATATATATAATACCTTTAAATAAAAATTCATCTGACAAGTTCATATAAAAATATTAAGCAAATTTATAAATGAAGATGGTGTAATATTATCATACATTGATTGTTATACCAAAAAATATATTAAATTAAAGCTTAGTGGCCAAAAAAAAAAAAAAAAAAAAAAAAAAAAAAAAAAAAAAAAAACCTCACAAGGAAGCCTCAAAATACTGACAGTATAAAGCATTTTAATAAGCTGTTACCAAACAAAATTGAAATAAAAAGGAATTAATCAGAAAATGAATAAAATGTAATAGAAAAATATAATCAAGGAAAATAATGGTGACAATCAGAGCAACACCGCACTATTTAATCTTCAGGTGGCAAGAATACCACGTGTTACTGAAAAATGAATTATTTCATGTAATAGGCAGCTAACTAAGCAAACTATAGTCTGTTATTTGTCAGTATAATGCATTGGAATCCATAATAGATGAAAAAACACGAAAAGAAAATGACTTAGAGAAGAAAAAAAATCGAATTTTACTCATATCTTTTCATAACATGCAGATACATCATCGAATGTTACAGAATATATATCATCCAACTAAGATACATTTAAAAATAGGAGACAAAACATAAAAAAAAATAAAGTTATTTTAAATGCATGAATTTTTGCATTGCAAAAATTTTATATACATAAAATTAATTTATTTTTTAATGATTACAAAATATATACATATATTAATTATAATTAAATAAAATACGAAAATAAAACTAAATTTATATTTATTTTCTTCTTTAAATTTTAAGCATTTGTACCAAATAATTATCAATTTTATTTGCAAAATATAGTGGAGACTAAGGAAGGTTGACCCACTTTTGCAGAATGATTCTTTATTTTTTAAATATTGAACATAGAATAAAGTTTTATATATCATTTTATTCGTTATACAATCAGTTATCAAAATAAAATTGCTACATAAGTGTAATAAATAAAAAAAAATTAAAATGATTGATTTTTATCATGAGAAAATAATGGGTCAAATCTCCCCACGCATGGGAGGGTTGACCCACTATATGGGAGGCTTGATCCACTTTGTTTTATATGAAAATCTTTTAATCAGATCAAAATAAATCTTAAAGCAATTAAAAAATCCAGATGAAAAAGATTTGATTTGATTTTTCTCCGACGAGTAAAATTTTCTTCAAAATCAAAAAGTTAACAGACGAAATGACAGATTGTTATTTAAAGACCATTTGGAGGTACCAAAGTTATACTCGTATATAAAAACGTTCCCGAAACTGTCACGGTTTTAAAAAAATGGCAGAAAAAAATGTCACCCAATACATCCTTGATTTTTTCACAATGCCATAGAGTTAACTCTGCTGCGTACACTAACCTTTTGGAAAAACCATTATTAAGCCAGTGTAAGTAATGAAAGGCGTTATGTGTTTCAGTAAGACTAAGCACCATCACACAAAGATTAAGTAACACAAAAATTGGCAGCTTCCAAGCACATAACCTCTAACATTAGGCCCTTAACCCTTTATGTCCCGAATTATAAATCAGAAATTTGATCCTCTTCAATAATTATCTTCGTTAATGTCTGAAGATATCCAAAACAACTTATATAATAACAACTTGATTTTTAGATAGATTTTTAAATAAAACTGATTTTATAAATCGATAGTTAGAATTTTTTTTGTAAAATATTTACAAGAATTGTAATCAGATTAATTAACAAGAAATCCTGTCTATGGAAATCTCACAATTCATACAAAAACAATATACATAAATATATTTTTGTCCTATCTGTAACTGAGAAGGGTTTTGTAGTTGCAAATTTTTTCGTAAAACATTTTTTAATAGGGGAAAACCTAAATCCATGTAAATGGTTGAGAAAATAACCCCATTAAAAAATACTTAGCTGCGACTCTTTCGCTGTGCTTACTGAATGTGATCTAGCAAAGTATTTTGTATGAAAAGTACCATCTACCACCAATTAATGAAATTTTATATTGCATTTTGCTTAATGGGGCTTAAAAGACACGTTGGAGCATAAAGGGTCGACTCTCGAGACTCTCTAGGAACTACTTTGTATTTGGCTACCTAATGAGAATAGTCAATGAGCGTCCCATAATACCAAATATATTTTGAAAGCCGCCGTAATCATAGTAAGATATTAATATAAATTAGGAACATTTATTACAAATATGTACAATCGTGGAAAAAAAAGTAAACACCCCCTACTAACTCCTCAACAAATTATCGTAGGCGAAAGTTACTGTTACCCAACGATTGGAAATAAAGTCTACTTTTAAATGACGTATATAAAATTTGCTTAGGGGGCCATCTACATATTAAAATGAATCCGAACTTCATTTTTTTCACTGACAGTACACACTTTTAACGAGATATTTCAAATCTCTGATTCAAACAATCCTAGACACCAAATTTCAAGTCATTTGAATGATAAGTTTTTGAATTATAAACATTCAAAATTTAGTGCTTCTAATGTTAAATTATATTTTCATATTTTTATTAATATCTCCTGAAATTATCATCCTAATGTTTAAATTTTTTGTGTAGCAATAATATTAATATACCTAAACATAAATACGTTGAATCTGCAATTTTTTATAATTTTCTGATATGAATTATGAAATTAATATTAAAAAAAATTATGAATTGCAACCTGCAATTTTTTTGATGGAGTCAGATTTATTAAGTCCTGCTTTATGGAAATCGAAAATTTCACATTTTTCTTCCAAGTAGTTTTCAAATTATGCTTAAAATCGGCAAAATGATGGTTTAAGGGGCCGTCTATGATAGAAGTGATTAAATAGTTTGAAATTTCTTATGCAATCCTGTAATCTAACAGGCTTAATATACTGCTTAAGGTGCCTTGATCAAGAAGGGAGCTCTCTCGGTTAACAACCGAGTACCGAACTTCAATTCGGATACAGCCCTTAAAATACGCGCGTTTCAAAATAATTAATCCGACTCCGTAAACTGTTAGTTAATATGATTATCATTTTTGGAGTTATAAGGATGTTTCTGTTACGCAATTCAGTAATAGAGCATTTAAAGTTTATGACGTCATTCAGTCATGATTTTAAACACTCTATCTACCGAAGAAATTGAGGTAGTGCTTGAAATTTGGTGTGTACTTGGAATGCAATAGTAAGACAAAAACTATTAAATTTCAGTAACCTAAGTTATCCAGAACTATTTTTTCTGACTTTCGAAATATTCGTTCTGATGAAGCGTATATAAACATTTTCGGAAATATTTCTTTTAAAAAATGAATGTAACATGAATTTTACATAAAGAATGAAGTCGACCGGACAATCAGTTGCCTTGATATTTGCGATCATAATTTTCACATTATTTTATATTGTACGTATCCATGATGGGTAATTATTAAGGTGGCCCCCAACGACTAGTTTTTTTTATTTTAATTATAAACTATTAAATTAATTTTTGAGTTTTTTTCAGTTTGCCGGCAGCAGTTAATAAATAGCTAAATAATTTATGATTACAACTGTTTACGAGTTACAAAAACAGTGGACCTAATTATGTGCTAAACCACTTTTGCCAAAATATGCCTACTAACTGTGAAACAGCAAGAACGAAATATTTTACACACTAAAAACTAGAAAATATAAATACAAATCAAAGCGTGTAATAATAATAATAATAATAATAACAATAATACTCTTTTTAATAGTTCAACGTTAATTAATTTATGATTATACATTGAGAAAATAATTAAAAAACTCTAAATTACAATCTAAATATTTTTTTCTGTTGCCTTATCTTAAAAAGAAACATAGAAAACATTATATAGAATTTTTAAAAATTCCATAGTTTGAGCTTTCTATCAAGCATAAATAAAAACGGTTAGTTTTCCATAATCGGCACCCATGGCCCCCAAAATTACGGAAGTTTTTTGGAACTACAGGAATTGCAGGCAAGAAATTTGAGTGATTTTAAAATAAACATTGAATGATTATAAAAGAGTGTTCAAAAAATATTTTTGTTTTACATTTACTTTACGTTAATTACTTCGTATTTGTTTTATAAGGAAAGACATTACTATTTACTATTTTAGGTATATTTATCGTAATCAACAATTTATTTTCTTTTGGCTGCAGCTGGAAGTTCTTTTGTAAATGGGAAATATTAATCCTCAATTAAGTTAACTGAGTTTCAGATAAGCCTGATGTTTCTACGGAATTGGAATTTTTAGTTTTTAGCTGTAGGGAACTGTAACGTGTAATTGTATTTTTAGGAAGTTCTAAAAAAGAATATCTTTTATAGAAAATAATGAAAAACTTTTAGATTATTGATATTTTAGGTTGTTGAAATAACCACTGAAATCATGAAATTTTGTTTCATTTTTAAGATAAACATTGAATGAGTATAAAAGAGTGTTCAAAATATATGTGCATTTCTACTTTCCGTTAATTATTTCGTATTTGTTTTATGAAAGAAGACATTACTATTTCCTATTTTAGCTATATTTATCGAATACAACAATTTATTTTCTTTTCGTTGCAGCTGGAAGTTCTTTTGTAAATGGGAAATATTAATCCACAATTAAGTGAAATATTAATCCACAATTAAGTGAAATGAGTTTCAGAAAAGTTTGATGTTTACACGGAATGAAATGTTTAGCTTTTAGATGAAGGGAACTGTAACATTTTGTAGGAAGTTCTAAAAAAGAATATCTTTTATAGAAAATAAAGTAAAATAGAAAATAACGAAAAACTCTCAGATGGTTGATATTTTGGATTGTTAGAATAACCACACAAAACTATTCCATTAAGAGTCAAAATACGAAATGTTAAATGGATTTCGACAAATTACTAATGTGTATAACCATATTTGGTAGTATTTTAAACATTTTTCAACTATGTTGGAAAGTGTTTATGAATTCGGTTTGTGTGTCCGTCTATCCTACTGTCTGTCCACGCTCCAACTCGCGTAAATGTAGTCGGATTTATATGCAATTGCTATATATTAATAATTTTTAGTATGGCATGTCCGGTATTGAATACGAAGAGTTTAGTATTAATAGTTCATTTACAGGGGCACTCAAAATAATTCCGTTACTTTATGGTCAATGGGGGAAAAATCGTTTGTAGTGTAATTTAATAACATTACGCTATTTAAAATGTATTTTATTTTATTTTATGCCTAAGTGGAGCAAGATCACCAGATCACTAGGATCTGGTGTAGACCTTATTTGCTCCACCCGGTAAGTTCCCCGACATGCGGGGATTCACTACACATAGTTCCAGTCCTCGGACAAAAGGCACATACCAACGAGGAAAAAAAAATTACATTAACACATAGATATACATAAAAACTAGCCGCTGGAGCACAAAGCTCCTACGCGAGGGGCAGCGGTGGGTTGATCCGGTAGATAAAAGTCCATAAATCATAAAAGAAAATTTGAGGATTGTATCATGATTCCGGACAACATCGTCCAGATGGTATGTGCTCCTGATATAAATCAGTGAATTTCACTACAATATTATGATGTCTGGAGGCGTCTAGATAACTTTTCTTTCGATTTCTTTTGGCGCGTACGTCACGTGATGCGTGAGCGCGCGCAGAGGAATGGGGGACACTGTTTATTGAGAGTGTGGAAGGGAAGAAGTGTTGTGTTAGCCGGCATGTGAGCGTGCGTGGCTATTTTTTATGAGAAACTAAAAAGATTGTATAGAAACGGAAGTATATTAATTGGAGTTTTTGTGAAATAATTTAGCTATATAGTAAAGTGTTGTTTTGGAGTGAAACGTGAAGTGGTTGTGCATCAGTTGAAATCTATTATTTCATTGTACATAGTTCATCATCATTTGTGTCGTCATATAATGTCCTTTTGTGTTAAATAAACAAACTAAATCTTTTGTGTTAAATAAACAAACTAAATCTTTTGTGTTAAAAAAAAAAAAAGGAGTTCTGCATTTAACGAGGAATACACACCCGGGATGGTTGGCGAATTTCGAGCGTATATGACACGCACTATTTCCGAGGAACCAGAGCTGTTATTAAAAGTAAGCTGCATGTTTACGTATTTTTAATTAAAGATAATATTTGAAGATGATTTAGTAGATAAAGAAATATAATATAATCTATTATTATGAGTTTTTATATTTATATAAATGATTTAATGAGACAAGAGAAAAGTATATAATTTATTATTATGATCGATTTAAGCATATCAGAGGAAAGATGCTACTTGTAGTATGACATTTATTGCTTGATTTATTTATTTAAGATGATAGTATCTGGTATATGTAGAATTTATTATAAAAGTGTTTGAAATTGAAAAAGAAAAATGTTTCGAATTAAAGGGCTGAGGAAAGAGGATTTAGTTGTGGTCGCAACTGAGTTAGGCTTAAAGGTAGTATCAGAGCACAGAATTATAGATTTGAAAATGTTCATTGAAGGAAGCGACCAATATGCTAAGGATACTGAATTTATAAAAGAATTTTTAATTACTACGGTATCAGATAGAATAGAAAAAAAAAACGGGAAGCGGTGTTACTCAAAATTGAGAAAGAAAATGTGAAATCGGAACAGAACACTGCACTAGAATAAGAGAGAACAAAATTAGAAGTGATAAAAGCCCAATTAGAAATGGCGAAGATGCAAACTGAGGATAAGAATTCGGATTCGGGGGGGGGGGGGTGGACAAAAATCCCATACTAATTCTTTAGAATCTTTAATTAAAATTGTTAGAACTCTGAGTATGCCAGTTCCTTCTACCGGAAGCGTGGAATTTATTTTTTAGTTCGCTCGAAAAAGCATTCGAAATGAAAAATGTTGCGGAGGAGTTAAAAGTTGAACTTTTACTAAATTTAGTAGGTGTACGCGTGGCACATTTATTAGTTTATGTAAATACAAATGGAATGAAGAGTTATCCGAAGGTTAAGTCTTTGATTTTAAAAGAATTTCAACCTACCCCGGAAGCTTGTCTAGAAAATTTCCTTACGGCAAAAAGAATGAAAAATGAAAACCATTTACAATTTGCAAGCAGAATCCGATCTAATTGGAAATTTTATTGTCAGCTTAGAAAAGTAAATGATTTTGATACGCTCAATGAATTAATTGTTACCGATAGATTAATGAGTTCATTAGATTCAGAAACGCGGAATTACGTTAAATTAAAGCAAATAGATGACTGGCTAAAACCACGCGAGATCGCGGAATTATGTGATAATTGGTTTACTTCAAAGGTAGAACTTTTTCGGAATTATATGATAGACCGATAAAATCCTTTCGCAACTATGATGAAACCGGAAGTGTGAATCATGGGAAATATATACCACCTCATATCAGGAATAATGTTCTTTCTCGCGATAGGAAAACTAACGTCATTTGTAGGCTGTGTAAACAAACAATTCATTTACGTTTCTGTCCGAATAATAAAGATAAAAATAAAATGGGGTATTTCCGCAATCATGCGAAAAAGGAATCGGGTATTGAAAAAAAATAAACATGATGAAAAGTTAGTTGCTAAAAAGTGACAGCTTTATGTTCTGAGAATGACGCAATAAATACGCAAGCTTTGCAATATCAGGATGTGTGGTTAGGAGGGCGTAAAATGAACACATTAATCGATAATGCGGCCGAAATTCCAGTAGTTAATTTAAGGGGTCTTGTACCTTTTAAACGCGTCGAAAATTAACGAAAAACTTCAAAGTTTGAATTAGTCTATCTTCAAAGTCTTTTTATGTATAAACATGAAAGTTTGGATATTGGTTAAAGAGATTGTGCTTTGTAATATGCTACCATTAGAAATTTATTAACCCTTTACAGAATTTGTGTATTGTTGAAATCGAAATAGCTCTTTTTTTACCCCATAAGTCTTTGCGCGCATGATATCTTGAGAAATTATGAATGGATTGCATGAAATTCGGTAAAGACACTAAACATATATGTGTATTTAAAATGATCTACTCTTAGGCTAAAATTATTTCATTAACTATAATAAAAAATATTTTCGTAAAAAAAATAAAAATTTTGTATTTTTAATGAATAAAAATAGTCATAACTAAAAGTATTACCATTGTAAATACTTAAAAGTAGATCATTTTAAACACATATATTTGTTTAGTATATTTACCAAATTTCATGACAATCCATACATACTTTCTCAAGATATCATGCGCGCAATGACTTATGGGGTAAAAAAAAGAGCTATTTTGATTTCAACAATACACAAATTCTGTAAAGGGTTAATAAATTTCTGTTGGTGGTATATTACAAAGCATAATCTGTTTAATCAATATCCAAAATTTTACGTTTATACATAAAAATGTTTTGAAGATAGACTAATTCAAACTTTGAAGTTTTTCATTAATTTTCGACGGGTTTAAAAGGTACAAGACCCCTTAAATCAAATACCGGATTCATTTAGAGATAATGAAAATTCAAAAATTCAGTTGATATCTGCTTTTAAGGAAAAAATTACCGCTGACCTTGTAACTTTACCCATAGCTTTAGACTCCGGAGACTCAAATAGTGTAGTGAATAGCGTAGATGTTTTGTTCGCAGCAACAGATAAATTATATGGGTCATGTGTTATCACTCCAACGATTTATGAGTTATTACGTTCAACTCAGAGTGGAGGGGAAGAAAATAGGTTATGTGATGTGTCGGTGCCTACGGAGGAGATGCAGTCAGAAAGGGGGGAAGAAATTAAATATCAAAAGGCAGGGGGTAGATAATGGAGCAACAAAGTACCAATGATGAGAATTTAAGTTTATTACGTCAAAATGAAACTGCAGAAAAAGAGTTAATGATTAGCTGTATTGAAAGGAAAAATAATAGCGAAGATTTAAATGTGGGTCATCAATCAGATGCGAGCATTTACAGAGCGCAACAGAAAAGTTGCGAATCGTTACAGGGAGCCTCCAAAGATGCAGAAAAAGGGAAAAATGGGTTTGTTATGGTAGACAATTTGCTTTATCATAGGGAAAGAGTTTCGGGAGATCAAGTTATGCAATTAGTGGTACCAAAGGTAACGAGGGAGGGAATTTTAAAAGTTGCGCACGAATCGGTTTTCGCTAGTCATCTCGGCGTGAAAAAAACAAAAGAGAGAATTCGTTATTCATTTTTTGACCAGGTATGTCGCGGGATGTGGAAGAATATTGTGCGTCGCGTAAGGATTGCCAACTACGGAGCATGGAGAAGGCCAGCGATCAGATACCTATTGTCCCAATTGAGAGACCGGAACTTCCGTTCGACGTTGTAAATATTGACATAATTGGAAAAATTTAACCTCCTTCAGCGAGTAGACATCAATACGTACTTACTGTGGTAGACCAACATTCAAGATGGCCAGAGGCAGTTCCGTTACGGACAATTACGGCTAAAGCTACGTGTGATGCATTGTTAGAGATATTTATGCGAACAGGAATACGCCGCGTAATAGCGAGTGATCAGGGTAGAAATTTTGTATCAGGGTTAATACAAGAGTTTCATGCTAGGCTGGGGGCGGCTCCTAGGTTTGCTACGCCGGGGCACCCACAAAACTCGGGACTTGTTGAACGATACAATCAGGTATTGAAACGTACGTTGCACCATATAATTCGTAGCGAACCTAAAAATTGGGATAAACACACCCCTATCTATTATTTGCGTACAGAGAAATTCCGAATAGCACTACGGACGTATCGCCATTCAAATTAATGTACGGAAGGAAGGCCAGAGGGCCACTGGCGGTATTAAAATCTACATGGGCATGCGAAAACCCACTACTTATAAATCTAGGAAAGAGCGCGACCGAATACCTCCAGGAGTTAAAAATTAATTTAGAAAGGGCGGCGGAACAAGCGGCAATAGTGTCGGAGGTTAAGAAATGTTCGTATGCGAAGTACGCTAATCGAAGAGCGATTTACAAGGAATTTAGACCGGCGGACCAGGTATATTTATTAATTCCGGACTCCACGAACAAACTTTACGCGAGGTGGACCGGGCCAGCCGAAATAGTGGCGCGCTGTAACCCTGATTCTTACAAAGTGAAATTAATGAACGAGAATTTTAGAAATGTCCAAGTAAATAAGATAAGAAAATTTACTCCTAGGGTTCAGGCGGTGGGGGTGATCTTCGAAAATGAGGAAGAATTAGGGGAGATCCATCCCACCACCAGTACGAAAGATAACTCCGACCTATTTAACATAGAAGAAGTTGATCTAAGTCATTTAGTAAAGGTGGAGAAAGAAAAAAAATGTTAGATTTATTGTATAAATACAAGGAATTATTTTCTAGAAAAGTGCAACTAGCCAACGTAGGAGAGCATAAAATAAGGATAAGTGACGCAGAAAAGAAAAAGGCCTATGTTTACCGAATCCCAGAGGCCTTGAAGCCACAAGTAGTTAAACAAATTGAGGAGTTATTGGAACTAGGTCTGATTGAAGAAAGTGAGGCAGACACGCCACACCCAGTAGTGTGTGTGATGAAGAAAGATGGGGCCTTGCGTCTATGCGTAGATTTTAGAACACTGAATGCTTTTACAGTAACTGATGATTTCCCAATGGAAAATGCCACCGATCTGTTGTTCAGTATTGGAAGGGCCAATGTGATAACCACGATAGACTTACTCAAAGGGTATTGGGCCATATCACTAGAAGAAGAGAGTCAAAATTTAGCATGTTTTAAAACTCACAAGGCTCAGTATCGCTTTAAAGTAATGGCCTTCGGGCTCAAGAATGCAGCTGCGACTTTTTAACGAGAAATGAACAAAGCTCTGTCCGATTACAAGGAGTTCGCCAGAGCATATATAGACGACATAACCGTCTTTTCTGGAACATTTTCTGAACACCTGATGCATTTAGAAAAGATATTTTCTAAGTTATCCCAATTAAGGATCTCAGTGAACTTGAAAAAATGTGAATTCGCAAAACCGCATATCAAGTACTTAGGACATATCATCGGGTCCGGCAGACATCGGACCGACCCCGGAAAAGTAGAGACTATTCGAAGGCTAGCTGTGCCTCAAACGAAGAAACAGTTGAAAAGTGTTCTTGGTTTGTGTAATTATTATAGAAATTACATTCCCAAATATGCTGAAGTAGCATATCCTCTAACAGAACTGACGAAAAAGAACAGTCCAGAACAGTTGTGTTGGTCAGAAGACCATGATCGGGCGTTTAATGAGTTGAAAAGAGGTCTTATCGAAGCATCTAGTCTACATACTCCCGTTATAGGGGTGCCATTTGTCATCGAGTGCGACGCATCTGCAGTCCACATCGTCACGTGTTTATCGCAGCCAAAAGACGGAGTACTGTACCTAGTGAGTTATGCCAGTCAAAAGCTCACCAAAACTCAACAGGCTTGGCCGAGGATTGAAAGGGAGGCCTATGGGGTCATCTGGAGTCTAAAGAAGTTCGAAACGTGGATTTTTGGATCACCTGTGGAACTTATCACTGATCACAACCCACTGACTTTCATCACCAAAAATGCCCTCAATCTTCCAAACTGCAGCGATGGGCATTAGCACTGCAAAAATATGACATGATTTCGCACCGACCTGGTACAAAGTTGATAAATGCAGACGCACTATCTAGACTTGAGACTATTGGATAAGAAAACAAACTGTGAAAAACTTTCCAAACTGTATAGAAAAAAAAAAAACTTTAACGCGTTTACTCAACAGTAATTTAATTTGTTCCTGCAGCTATAACTTTTATATGTTCTTTTTTGGTTTATAGCATTTATTATTGTTATTATTAAATATTAATTCTGTTTTATATTAGTAGATAAGAAGAGTATAGGCAGCGTGTCCAGACTATTTCAAGGTGTAGTTTGTATTTATTTTTATATATATTTGTTAATTTGTATTTTCATTTGGTTAATTTGCTTAAAAAATGGAGTATGAGGACGTCTCCAGACTAAATTTCAGATAGAAAATGAGGAACCCCCTCCCCCATTTTCAATCTTGGGTGGGGGGGTGTGATGTCTGGAGGCGTCTAGATAACTTTTCTTTCGATTTCTTTTGGCGCGTACGTCACGTGATGCGTGAGCGCGCGCAGAGGAAGGGGGGGACACTGTTTATTGAGAGTGTGGAAGGGAGAAGTGTTGTGTAAGCCGGCATGTGCTTGCGCGGCTATTTTTTATGAGAAACCAAAAAGATAGTAATAAAAACGGAAGTATATTAATTGGAGTTTTTGTGAAATAATTTAGCTATATTGTGAAGTGTTGTTTTGGAGTGAAACGTGAAGTGGTTGTGCATCTGCTGAAATCTATTATTTCATTGTACATAGTTCATCATCATTTGTGTCGTCATATAATGTCATTTTGTGTTAAATAAATAAACTAAATCTTTCGTGTTAAAAAAAAATGAGTGCTGCATTTAACGAGGAATACACACCCGGGACGGTTGGCGAATTTCGAGCGTATATGACAAATATGATGACTATAGAATAAGGCATTCGTAGCATTTATCGTTAGACACAAAGGAAATCGGTTGCAGTTCTGTCTTTGAGTAATAATTGCTGGAAGTGGGCTTCAAATTTCGGTATGCGCATTTAAATTGGACTAATGTTTTGCATGTTCCTCATTTGTATAAATTCTATACCTCGTATACAGGCCTGCTCAAAAGAATTCACATACCATTCTACGGAAATTGCTGAAGGGGAATTTTCAACTATGCCGTGTATTTCCTAACTGAATTAAATTTTTGCATGCATGTAGTTTATAGATACCAATCTATACATCCTATACAGGGCTGTTCAAAAAATTCGGATTATTTTCCGACGGTAAATGGGAATTGCTGAAATTGAGTTTTGAAATGTGTTATGCGTTTCCAAATGGTTCAATTAGACATCCTATTTCAACTTATTAAAAACGAGAAGTTTTGTTACACTATTCTGAATATGTTGGAAAGTGTTTCATAATCTATGCTTGACGGATGATTTTTCCTTTCTTGTTTTTTTTTTTTTAAGAAAAAGCTTTTTACTTTATTATTTTGATGAAAATACAAAGCATTATTCAAGAATCATTATATGAAATATTAATCTACAGTAATATTAAAAGTTCGTTTTGAGAAAAATATTTATATTTGTTTATTTTTACTTACTTCAATAAAAATTTTCTGTTATTCCGAAAAGGAAAAAGAAAATCAACATCAACGACAAAAGCAAGCATTGTTTACTACACTAGAAAATCCGTTATTCAACAATACCTTGTTTACAGCTCCATCGCGATGGAGCATTTCACATCAGACAAAAGTTGTTAGTAGAATGTTTAGTGAAGCAATGATCTTTATTTTTCCTCTTCTTTGTTATTTAATTCGTTTTTTTTTTTTTTTTTTTTAAAAGAGAATACATTGCTTTTTATTTTTATTTACCTGCATTCATCGTAAACAAGAATTTCTTTATTCTTTTTGGATGTATCTGGGTGTTCTTATAAGGAATATTGATCTTAGATTAAAGAGTTCAATTTCAGAGAAGTCTTAATTTTACGCAGAATGACATTTTTAGTTTCAGTTGAAACTAACGGTAGCATTTAATTGCATACTGTAGAAAGTTTCAAAAGAAACATGTACCATATATTCCGGTGTATAATGCGTATCGCGAGTTTAACTTTAATACTTGAGGGGAATATCTTTAAAAATGTTGCGAATGATTCCAAGTGAGAGGCGATGTCAGTTTATGGCGCTGGAAAACATCAAGAACTCATGGGTTTGGTTAATTTAACCAAAAAGAATATTTTTAGAAAAATTATAAACTTACTGTAATGAGCCGAAAGTAAGCCCCCTTTAGCAGACCGGAAATTCTAATGATTTTTAGGGGGCATATAATAAGAACTTTTGTGAAAAGGACAAATAATTGCGAGGGTGGAGGGGGTTATATTTGAAATTTATGAAATTTCACAGGATTTATACAATTTGCAAAACAAAATGAGATCAAATTAACATTTTTTGGTTTTAAAATTCCCTTCCATAGAAGCTAAGTAGTTTTAGATAATAAAAATAATAAATTAATGAAACGAACTTACATAAAATAATTTATTTATGAAAGAAATATGAACAAACATGATAAAACTGAATCTCAATATAAATATCCATTACATCTTAGTGCATAAAAATGCAAGGAAAACATTACTAGTATAATGCAAGTGAAATAAAATATACAATTACTTAAAATATAAACAGTATTCATCTTCTTCTTCAGAAGTAAAACCATGTAAGTCCTCTTCGTTATTTTCATCATAAAAAATTAGATCCATTATTTCTTGCTCTAACTGTTAAGTAGATGGTTTTACAGCATGGCAGAGATTTTCATATAAATCTTCATTCTCGGAGCCATCAAGAGCTGAAGAGATAGCACAGCGTTTGAAAGACACTATGATGAACTCTTCCGATATTTTCTCCCAATAATTAGACACCTGAAGCAAAATATCTCGTCTGGATTGATTCTTTAGATTTCCCTTGGGTGTCTTTTCTGCTTTCCGTGTACATTTTTACCACCGCTCTCTCAATCGAGGTTTAAATGGTTTATTCCACGACACATTTGCAAGTTGTAGTAATCGGGTGCATCCAGCTGGTATTAATACCAAATCTGTGTCAACCGAGTCCAGCACTTATTTTGTTTCTGCTAATTTGTAGATTTACGAGCGGTTCAGAATAAGTAGACGACGGACATCATCGGTATTAGTTTCTCATACTCAGGAAGTCCATTTTTCAAACTTATCAGCCGTCATCCAGCCCTTCTTTGTTGCTATGATTTTTATATTTGACGGAATTCGGTGTTTAGCCCAAACTTTAGGCCGAATCCATCAATACTGCTTCTTCAAAAGCCAATATGCCGACATCTTGTATACATTTTCATGGGCTGCTAAGGCTACTAGTAAACCTCCTTTGCTGCAAACTGTATTTTCAATTCGTATCATTGTATCATTTTTCATATTATTTCTCCGACTGCATGGACTGTCAAACCTGACCATTATATGATCCATGTTTGCGATATTGTATAACGTATAGTCAGAGGAATGTTCTAATATATGCCTGTATCAAACAAATTCCGCACACTGCATGAAGTAAGTCACTTTCCTCAAGTTCTTCTGGAGTTTTTTGGCTGTCATTTGTTCCACGCTGTATCGTTACATAAAACCGCTATTCCCAATTAGCCACGTACTTGTATGAAGCTTTGATGTTCGCGATGATCAGTTTGCATGTAATTTTGGAAGCTCTGCTGCCAAGTCTTTTATTGCCGACAATTCTGCCTTCACCACGCTCAGTTTTTCAAAATTGGAATAGTTCAGCACCCAAATCTTCAGACAATGGCTTTCTTCCACAGCCTTTCGTTTTCTTCCTTTTAATATTTCCAATGGCGTGTGACCGCAGTGTAGTTTCATTGCTTAACCAGCTACGCAAACATTTTCGGTCCACTTGTAGCTCTGTTGATGTTTTGTGGAAATTACAACCATTTATTTTATGCCATACAAGTATTATCTCTAACTGTTTTCAATGGTATAACTATTCCTAATCTGAAGCATTATTAATTTCTGGAACATACGTTGAAACAGAAAGCAAGCTACAGTGTAGCAATTTAGCGTCGAGCTCGTATGCCAATCGGTGCGAGATACAGGTTGGGACACGTGACCTTTGCGAAAGATAACAAAGGTCTGGTAGCGCGCTTACAGAAGTATGCCATTCTGATAAAATGATCTGTAAAGTCATTAGATAAAAAGATATTGCATAAGATATATTAATTTAGGAGATATGGAAACAAAAACTTAAGAAATTTCCTGAAACAATAGAAGGATTGAAAGCGTCAGAAAATTAAACTTGAAGGGGAGGGACGGGGGTGCTTACTTTCGGTACTAAAACGTTATCCACAATTATCAAATTATGGAAAAACATGGAGTTAATCATAAAACAATTTTATTAATACGTAAAGTATTAATAAAATTAATAATACGTATCAATAAAATTGTTTTATGATTAACTCCATGTTTTTCCATAGTTTGATAATTGTGAATAATTTTTTATTGGTGGCAACAAAAAAGAATTGTAAATAGAATTCTTCAAAAATTAAATTCTTGGACCAATCATAAGCTATGTTTTCTATGTTTTGAACTTATTTATTTACGTTGAACGATTTTTATGTATTTTTAATGTAATATGAATGTAATGTTAATACTTTGAATGTATGTAATGTTAATACTTTGATATCGCGTTCTTTGGATGCAAATGAGTTAACTAATACTTCTAGAACTTGTATTAATGTAAAATTTTTATAGCATACGTTCTGTGCTGCGTGTGAAAATGCATTTTTCGCGAATTTCAATCTTGTAATTAATGTACAGATGTAATTTGGATTTAACACTAAAAAAAACTGTTAGCAAGTATGATAAATACTTCAAAGCTTTTATTTAATCTTTTATCTAAAACTGTCGTCGGTATATAATTTTTCTATTTTAAAATGACGTTATTGCATTCTATTAAAATGCTTGTACGAAATAAAAACAATCCAAATAGTCCATTTCATTTAAACTTAAAATTACTTTATTTTTATACTATCATTGATTACAGTAAAATTTATAGAGAACGATTGAATATTAACAAACCCACACTTAGCAATTTAGTCCTAATGTAATAAGGAAAACAATTTTTTTCTTTGGTATAATGTTAAACTCTAGAAATTGAATCTGAAAATCTTTAGATTGAACCTTTTTTCTGAAATTAAATCACTTGAAAATGGAAATACAAGTTAAAATCCAGCTTCCTGAGAAGAAAAAACGAACAACGACTTCCTGGCGATCGATGCCACATCTATTTACCCACTACACAGAACTGAGAGATCGCACATTCACCAACATTCTTACATTTACCTAAATGTAAAATATTATTACAAATCACAAATCTAAGAGTTAGAGTATATCTGGATGATAAGAGATTTTTCATAAATTGTCATTCTCATTTTTTTTATTTAATTTTTTTTATTGATGATTTTTTTTTTTTTTTTTTTTTTTTGCTTCTTGAAAACTAGCAGAGCAATCTTATTCCAGCAACAACCAAAATAATTATGAAAATCGAAGCTTCAGTTCTAAAGTTGCTCGCTGAAATTCATCAAATATTAACTCCTTTGTTGGGCGTCAGTAAATAAAAAAGGACAATTTAGTGAAAATTACTTATCATTCAGCTTCTTTTCGAAAGCAACTAAAATTCAGCCGATATCTTAGTGAATTTTCAGGATATTCGACTGATCCTTTTATATTAGTTGCTCCATAGAAGTTGACTTCCAAATCATTAAAAAAGAATCTTTGGTAAAGTTCACAAATGCGATGCTAAAAATTATTTCATAAAACTACTCAGTTTTAATTAAATATTTTATATGCTTATACCCTAAGTACTATATGATTTCTACTATATCGCGCTAAATTTGGTTAAAAACTCTGCATGCTTTAAAGAAAAAACATGCAAAAAACCATGATTATTTTAAAGAAATCTTTACATCTTCATGAATATACGTGCTATTCTTACACAAAGAAACACTGTACAAATATTGTACGATATCCACATAGATATATACTACAGAGACCGATCATTTGTTGCATTTTATTTACAGAGCGATTTGTCAGGTTCTCTAAATACCTTTGTGATAAAATCTTCGTTTAAAAATATGAGGTCAAACATGTTCTTTATATCCCAAAGTACTAAAAGAATTCGTCAAATATTTCTCTAGATATTTTACAAAGCGTCTAAAACCGAAAGTGTCCGGTGATTTTTGTCTATATAGTGTATTTCAATTTGAATCCAACGAAATATTAAATAATCATCATCTGAAGTACTAAATACACTTTAATATAGTAACTGATAGTGAAATGACAAAGAATGAGACATCGTTTAACTTATTCAAGTATTATATTCAATAGATTAGAATATGTAAAGAAAGTTATGTTGATATAGGGTATTTCACACCTTAAAAATTTGTAGATAGAACAAATTTCTAAACACTGGCAAGCAGCTCATCTTTCAGAAAAGAACCTGTTAATTTTGTAATTACGTCATCATACGTCATTCCATCGCTATTCTCCATCTATCTGGCTGCCTAGCGCGGTTTTTATCCCGCATCGAACGTGTGTACGATTTGGCATATTTTTTACGTCTGTTCATGTGACCTTGGTGTGTGCTGCCATCTTCAGTGGTAAAGAGAAACCTTAGCTGTATGCTATACAACAATATTAATTAAAGTGTTCTATAGTAAGAATATTTAATTTAATCTTTATTTTAGTGAAGCATTTGCCGTTTCCCTTAAAAAAGAACAAGTAATGTTTAATGCATTAGAAAATCTGTCGGTCAATAAACTCTTGTTTACAAATTCGTCGTGAAGGATCGTTTCACAAGAGGTGAAAGTTGTTTGTAGAATGTTTAGTAAAACAATCAATTGTTTTTTCTACTTTTCTTTAACCTTAGTTCACCTCTGATTTAAAAGCGAAGATATTTATTTTGCTATTTATTTAGCAGTAATTGTTTTGAACAAGAATTTAATTTATTTTGTTTGCAGCTGTAGGTTCTTTTGCAAAATTGCAAATATTAATCCCAGGTTAAATAAATAGAGTGTCAAAGAAGACTTAAGTTTATTCTAGTTTTTACAGAAGAGTAAAGAAGGTAATGTTTGAAAAAAGTCTTATATCTGCGTCTATAGGTATGAGTGAGAAAAATCCCACGTGGTGCATGTATAATATTCTTAGTGAGCAGTTGCTAATGCATGCGTTATTTTAGTAAATAGCAACTTTAAGTTACGAAACAATAATATTACTGTGGCAGAGAACAGTGTAAAATCACTGTAGTTTGAATTCACCATATGAGGAAATTTCTCATGTGGCATGAATTAGTAATCATTTTCCTCCATTCTGAATAAAGGTCTTTTGTTGCATGTATAATGTTCACCGTGAGAAACTGCTGATACATGCGTTATTTTAGTAAGTGGTAACTTTAAGTTTGCTGCTGGAAAACAATAAGAAAAATAACTTTATTGTGGCAGAGAAACTTGTAAAATCACTGTAGTTTGAAGTATTCATCTGAGGAAACTTCTCATATGGCATGAATTATTAATCAAATTTCTCCACTTGGAATAAAGTTTTTCGATGCATGTATAATATTCACAGTGAGTAATTGCTGATGCATGCATTATTTTAGTAAGCGGCAACTTTAATTTTGTTGCTTGAACAACAAGAACAAAAAATAATGGTACTATGCCAGAGAATAGTTTAACCACATACCAGTTCAATACTTTCGAAAAAAAAACTTGAAAAAAAAAAGGCCTATTTTTTATGGAAAAGATCATATTATCATGTCATTTTTAAACGAAATATATTTTAAAAAATAATTACAGATAAAAAATAAGCATGAAATAGGAAAATATTTTATGTACTTCCATCTTAAAGTCGGTTTTTTGTATGCACGTGGGGATGAGAGGAAAGCTTTGATTACGTACCTTGTTGTAGAATTTAGGAAAAGGTACTAATATTTCAACTGTATGTCCGATATATCCGAGTCAAAAGTCCGAAGAACTACCATATTTACTCACGGAAATTTTACAATCCCTCCCTGAAATCACAATTTTTGGAATCATTGCTCTCAATGTCATCCATTTGTAGCTAACACAGAAACTTTACATGCAAGATTAGAATTCAACGTCTTAATAAGGATAATAGAAAACTATACGGGGCTCAGAGACCTGAAACAAAAAGACAAACTTATGCAAAGAATATAATTCTGAACACAGTCTTCTTCACAAAAAAGTAAGCAAAAGCAACACAATATTTCGAAAACTAACACGATCTTCGCGTAGAATTCAAAAGTTACGTTACAGCAAAACATGTTTGTGGACGACTAATATCATTTACGAGCAAAATTACCAACTAGATTGAAATGCACCCGATAAGCAAAAATGTAAGACCAGAAACGCGATCCCCGTACATAGCACGGGGAAAATAAACTGAGCGAAAGCACACTGCCCGTATGAAGTACGGGCAACGTATTTAGTAAGCGTATTAAAATTGGTAAGTGTTTAAAATCACTGTAGTTTGAAATTTCAATCTGTGGAGACATCTCATATGACATGAATTCTCCTCCATCCGGAATATCGGTTTTTCGAATGCTATTCACTCTTAAGTAAATATTTTCATTTTCAATAAACATGTTTTACAGACAAACATGTTAAAACAACATCAGTAACTTTAAAATTAATATTTTTGTGTTTCACTTGCATCTAAAAATTCAACGAAGCAGCTGAAAAGTTTAATTGAAAATGACAGCATCCTAAAAACTAACGTTTCGGTTTGAGAAAAGCGATTACACTCTAAAAACGACGTTTTCAAAAATGAGTAAAAAATACTCAAATCTGAGTATGCCGCATCGTCAAAATGGCTCCGAAACAAAATTACTCAAGTTTGAAACATGTATATACTCATTTCTGAAAACATGCACACACTTAATAATGAAACATCATGTGCTCATTTTTGAGTATGCCAATGTTTCAAAAATGAGTATGAACTGACCACTATGTGCTCATTTTTGAGTATGTCCATGTTTCAAAAATGAGTATGAACTGACCTCTATGTGCTCATTTTTGAGTATGTCCATGTTTCAAAAATGAGTATGAACTGACCTCTATGTGCTCATTTTTGAGTATGTCCATGTTTCAAAAATGAGTATGAACTGATCTGTATGTGCTCATTTTTGAGTATGTCCATGTTTCAAAAATGAGTATGAACTGATCTGTATGTGCTCATTTTTGAGTACGTCCATGTTTCAAAAATGAGTATGAACTGACCTCCATGTGCTCATTTTTGAGTACGTCCATGTTTCAAAAATGAGTATGAACTGACCTCCATGTGCTCATTTTTGAGTACGTCCATGTTTCAAAAATGAGTATGAACTGACCTCCATGTGCTCATTTTTGAGTACGTCCATGTTTCAAAAATGAGTATGAACTGATCTGTATGTGCTCATTTTTGAGCACGCCCATGTTTCAAAAATGAGTACGAACTGACCTCTATGTGCTCATTTTTGAGCATGTCTATGTTTCAAAAATGAGTATGAACTGACCTCTATATGCTCATTTTTGAGCATGAAAATACTCAAAATTTACATGTATTTTTAGGTTTAAGGTGCATTGGCGATATATAAAATAATTACCAATCCTGCACGCCTCCTAAGAGAAAACTGGTTCACTTAATAAAATGAGCATATATTTGAAGCCTGTAAATATATTGAAACTATTTTATAAAAAATGTATCAGTCGGTCAAAAAAAATAAATAAATAAACCGTATTAACTCTAATACAAATTATAGAAGTGAAATAAAATTGCTGTCTACTTCAATTTTAAGACTTTAAAATTTTTAATCAAGGGGTCATCTACATATTAAAATGAACAGTAACTTTATATTTTTAATATAAACCCCCCCAATTTGATAACAATCGGAAAGAAAACAACTCAATTTAGCCCAATTACAAATTTTTAAGACATTTCACAATTAGTCCAAGAGTTAGTAGACATAGGACTAATGAGTTCTCAGAGTGAAAGATTTTTCTCTTAAAAAAGTGTTTATAAAATTCGTGTTACTTATAATTCCTACCTCTAATAAATCTTCAATTGTAGAAACGTCTCTTAAAATAGTACTTCGGGTAGTTGAGTGTGTTCTTTCTAACTGCATTGTCAAATTTGGAGGTTTACATTGAAAAAATTAAAAATTTGTGGTCAAATTTGGAGGTTTACATTGAAAAAATTAAAAATTTGTGTTCACCTTATCATGTAGATGAAACCCTAAGGAAAGTTTTAATAGGTTAAATTGAAATAGACAATCCATGTTGATTGATACCAGTTTCATTTCTCTATGATATTTTTTATTCAAATTAGATTTTTTTTTTTTTGACCAACTGTACATAAAGCTTCAAATGCATGCTTGTTTTAATAAAAGCGCCAGTTTTTCTATAGCAAGTTGTTTAGAAAATTAGCAATTTCTCTATACCTCAGCATACACATTGGTCGTCCATCAGTTTATATGTGAAAGTTGAAAAAAATGTGATGTGTGATACAGTTTTATTGGTCCAGCAAGAATAATTTAGTAATGAGTTTTATCAATTATGTAAATCTTTAGTACTATGGTTTCTTTCATTTGTGGTTTACTTCATCAGTGCAGATGTCAGAAATACACTACACTAAATCAAACACTTATAAGTTGATGATGGAGCACAAACAGAACACAAAAACGCATCTGACGGGATGTGTTAATTTTAAAAGTTTTCATAAGAGCAATCTCATCTTTTTTCTCCAAAAAAAAAAAATATGCTCTGAAAATTTTTATTAAAATATATTTATTTTGCAGATTTCTAAAATCTAATGTTGAATTTTTTTTTTTTTTTTTTTTTTTTGTATATGACTGATTTGCATAACAAAAATGCTTTTGAAAAATAATTTAAAAACCAGTTGTAAATTCAAATCATTTAAGTTTCAAAGAAGTCCTGAAGTCAAAGAAGTCTGAATCTTAATTTTAGAAATGTTTATTATATTTATATAAATAAATATTTAGTTTTTATTTGAAATTACACCCACATTTAAAAAATGGTTGGGTCCCTGGGACATTCAAAGAGTCCATTCACATCACTGTCCTTGCAGTCTATTCATTTTGACAGTCTTTCATATAATGTAGGATTTATCCAAATCCGCTAATGATTTCATGTAACATGTTCAAAATTTTATATTTCAGAAAAAATGTCCTCATTAAATTATATCATAATTGTCTTTAATATCACTTTCACCCTAGAGATTAATTTGAAAATGCACTTCTGCATTTTACATATATTGACTGAAAATGGACCAGCACCCATTATTATAACTTGTCAGAAAAATTCAAAGTGAATATTTCCTCAAATACAATCATCAATCCTTTTGAATTGACACTTCTAAATTACTAAACTGAAAAAAAAAGAAACCAAATACAGTAGACTCTCTCAAGTCCGCACAGCTTGGCACCAGAGGTTGTGTGGATTTCTGGTCATTGATTTGTTTACTTTTTTTAAAATGTAATTTGAATGTAATAATGCAATCAAAATTATAATGAATGCTTGCAATATAGTAAAATAATTAAGCAAAGTAATAAACTAAAATAATAAAAATCAAGATAATTTTTAAAATGATTAAATTATTAAAAGTAAAGGTCAAGTAAATGATGTACAATTAAATATCCATAATCAAGATGAGGTACATTTTCCTTGAATTATTCAAAGAAACTTTCCTCTTAAAGGTACCCAATTAATTTATATCAAAATCATGAAAAAAGGAAGTTTTGCTTCAGGTTTAGCCAGACTTAATAACAGAAAAGCTCGATTATTACATAAACATATTTGCTAAAAAGATTGTGATTACCATTGATATAAGCAAAATCTTGATTTTTTTTTTCAGAAATAAATTTATGCTTCCTTCATGAAAAACCATGAGTTCAGTCATATCGAGAATTACATATTAAAATACATACGGAATGATATAAAACTAAAATTTTTTGTCATTTTGACCCTCCATCTGAAAAAGTTTTATTGTGTACATCTGCGATTATGTGCGAATTTGAATGAGTCTACTGTACTATGAAATCATTGCTTTCTTTTGTAATATGTTTGATTTCAAACATTTTTATGGTATGTGCCAAAGCCAATTCTTGTTTATTGCTTCTGTGTTTTTTTAATAAATAGTCACAGCTAAAAGCAATGGGAAGTTAAGGCTATTCTCAACTGCTCTGCTCAACGAGCACAAAACGTTTTGACGCATTTACAAATTCATTTTTTAACGGAAAGATATAAAATTGGAAAGCCTCACCATGGAAGCGATTTGGAATCGAACTGTGTTTTCCATTTTTTGATCAACCAGTTACCTATTGAGTTATAAGAGATTTTGATCACGTGATACGGCATTTTTCTCACTTTTACTGACTGGATTTTCTTCTTTCGTTCGGAAGTTCAGTTCTAAATGTCAACTTTGACAGTATTTTCTGAAAGATCTATTGCGTTTACAAGAAAACGGAAAAAAACAGTTTGATCACATAGTTTCTGAATAACAACACCTGCTAGTTTCATGCGTTTGCGAACAAAAATGAATTAAAACTTATGTCAGAAAGTTGGCCCTTTGGATTTGAGAACAGTCTTAAATAATTTTTAAGCAAAGCTTCTGCTACTGACTATACATATTTTTTATAAATTTTCTAATTGAGCAGTTTATGATATTTGCTTAAAAATCACTCAATTGTAAACTTAAAATTACACGAGGCTCTAACTTTTATACATGAAAAGAGCCTTTCTTTTTTCAAAAAGATTACTACACGTTCTTCTGCTATACCTTAAAGTTACTAGAAACTCATTATGCCCATTATAATTAATAAACATAAAAATAAAACTAAAGTAATATCAAAATTGTTTATTTTAAATCTAACAAGTATTTTTACAATCGATAAAACACAAAGCATCAGTACAAAAATAGAAACTTAATCTCTCTCTCTATATATATGTAAAACAGTTAGTACAAAATTGCCAAGTGCTTTAAATACTACAAAACTCAAAATATAGCAGAAAGTATTGAAACCAAATTATTTGTTATGACATTTATTCATTACAGGTCAAATTCAAATCTATTATTATTTGATTTTTTACTTTTGTTCTTATTCAGTCAGGTGCTTTCGATGGCTATTCCCTGTCTTCTTGGGGGCTGTTATATTCCTTGCAGGCGTGGCGTATGTCTGCTTTCCCCCCTTTCTCGTTTGTGGGCATATCTGTCCGGTAAGCATGCAGTACCACCTTCCGTCCAATCTGTAATGTTCGGTTTCATTTACTGTATTTCCAAAATTACAGTGGAACGGAAGGCGGTACTGTATGTCCACTAGAGAGAGAAGCACATAAGCCAGAAATGAGGGAAAGAAGATACATTCATCCCGGTGAGAGATATATCAGCCCTCAAGAAGAGTGGGAATAGTGATTGAAAGTTTGAGGCTGAATAACAATTCAAGTTTAAATAAAATGATAAACATAAAAAGTAAACAATTTATTGCAGAGTAGTTTTGTATTAGTCTCATATGCTACCATTATCTCTGACTAATGTGGATTCTAGCAAAAAGCTACTAAATTGTTTCAGGAGATAAAAGTTGCAAGATAACATTCAAAATTTTGAAAGTAAATTAAAGAATCTTAATTAAAAAAACATTAAACTTGACTTTGGAGTTGGGAGGGAGATCCATCAACATAAAAATCTGGCTTACAGGCAATGTAATATGATTATATATGCATAAACTCGTGTGGAAATTAAAACCGTTAATTATCATAAACAATTTATGATTAAATATGGTTCCATCGGCAAAAGGGAAACGAGTCAGAGATTCATTCGGCCCCAGGTCAGATTTTAGGAAATTTTTTTATGTAATGAGGGGCTTACCACAGCAGGGAGACGAGACAGTTTTGTTTGGTTTGAGGTTAGTTTTTCGCTAGAGGTTCTGGGGCCCCACTAGCCAGCGAAGCCAGCTAGTCCTTTTTTATATGGATCTTTTGTTCAATAATAACCTATTAAAACACAGATGCAGGTAAAAATTCAGACAAATATACATGCACATTGCCATACAATCATACTTTTGAATACGAAACTGTTACAAAGCTGCCAAAACTTTGTATTTACCTAATATATAGCTGGATCCCCTTCAATTAGTTTTAGATAAATGCCTGCTAACTTCTTAACCTAATCTCCTTAATATAAATCTTTTTTATAAAGTTATACGTAGAGAGATAAGCAGAACACCTAAGTGAAGGAAGTGGTTCAGATGCATAGACGCCAACATTGTAAAGACTGTATCAGGAGTAAACCAGTTAAATTTCAGGAGTTTTGGACACTCTTCAGGAGTAAAATGTTCAGGTTTCAGGAGTCATTTCAGGAGTTGCACAAAGTTTTTTACGAGCTATATTTTTTACAAATATTTTCAGTCCTCTTGCAGCTTTTGCATTTATCAACACAAACATAATTTAAATAAAGGTTACTTAATTTACTTTTAATGTATTAATAATTTTTTATAATAAATTTTGGAATTTTTTTTTATCTCTACGGAGCAAAATATCCGTGATTGATGTGAGTGAAATCCCGCGACCAATTAACAAAATTCGCGATTTTCCACCGAGATTGATTGACGAAAATCGCGAATGTTTTGCCGCGACATGAGGACGAAAATCGCGATGTTTTGCCGCGACATGAGGACGAAAATCGCGATGTTTTGCCGCGACATGAGGACGAAAAACGCGATGTTTTGCCGCAACTTGCAGACGAAAATCGCGTTGTTTTGTCGCGACTGAACGACGAAAACTGCGATGTTTTGCCGCGATTGATGGAAGAAAATCGCAATGTTTTGCCGCGACTGACGAACGAAAATCGCAATTTTTTGCCGCGACTCACTGACGAAAACAGCGATTTTTTGCCGCGACTCACTGAAGAACAGATTTTTTGCCGCGACTCACTGACGAAAACAGAGATTCTTTGCCGCGACTCACTGACGAAAACAGATTTTTTGCCGCGACTCACTGACGAAAACAGCGATTTTTTGCCGCGACTCACTGACGAAAACAGCGATTTTTTGCCGCGACTCACTGACGAAAACAGCGATTTTTTGCCGCGACTCACTGACGAAAACAGATTTTTTGCCGCGACTCACTGACGAAAACAGCGATCTTTTGCCGCGACTCACTGACGAAAACAGCGATTTTTTGCCGCGACTCACTGAAGAACAGATTTTTTGCCGCGACTCACTGACGAAAACAGAGATTCTTTGCCGCGACTCACTGACGAAAACAGATTTTTTGCCGCGACTCACTGACGAAAACAGCGATTTTTTGCCGCGACTCACTGACGAAAACAGCGATTTTTTGCCGCGACTCACTGACGAAAACAGATTTTTTGCCGCGACTCACTGACGAAAACAGCGATCTTTTGCCGCGACTCACTGACGAAAACAGCGATTTTTTGCCGCGACTCACTGACGAAAACAGCGATTTTTTTGCCGCGACTGACTGACGGAAACAGCGATTTTTTTGCCGCGACTGACTGACGAAAACAGCGATTTTTTGCCGTGACTCATTGACGAAAACAGCAATTCTTTACCGCGAATGACTAACGGAATTCGAGATTTTTTTTGCAGCGCAGCAAGTGACTGACGAAATCCGCGATTTTTATCATTGGCCGATTACCGGATTTCAGGATATTTCCCCCCAACTGATTAACGCAATTCGCGATATTTTGCCGCGGCTGCATTTTTATCAACGACCTATGGATGAATTTCACGATTATTTGCAACGACTGATTGACAAAATTTGCAACTTTTTTCAACGATCGGTTGGAGAAATTTGAGATTTTCTGCCGCGAGCGATTGTAGAAATTGGCGGTTTTATCGATTAATAGACGATTTTCGCGATATACTTCAACGACCGATTGACGAAATTAGTGATTTTTTGCCGCGATCGATCGAAGAAATTCGCGATTTTTTTGTCTCAAATTTCCGTATTTTCTACCTTATTACCGTACTTCCGTATTTTATCCTACATTTCCGGAGAAACTCCGGAATTTCCGGAGATATTGGCATCTATGCAGATGTATTTGCAGTAAAAGAGCAGACACATTCAGCATTATCTGGACAGGTATAATATCAGATACATTATTAGCTATGGTAAAACATCACATGTTTCTATTTCCAAACCGGAAAGAACGCTTTTGGGATTTGAAATGGTGTCAAAATTTATGTCTAAACCAGAAAATTTTCAAATAGACCAAGATGGTCATTGAAACGAAAAGATGCTGGAATTTTATTATAATGTTATTGCTATTGTTGAACCTTTCAACAATGTAAAACTTTCTTTGTTGATTCCTTTACCTAAAAAAGTGCATTGATGCAAGAGAGTTGAGAAAAGACTGTGAAAGCAGAGACATTAAGAAAAGTATATGAAGTATGGCAAATAGATAAATAAAATGGACAAGATTAGAGTTTGCTGCCCATAGAAAAAACAGCTGGATGCAACCATAATAATATTTACATAAAATGCAAAAGTCTTTTCAAAATTTTCCTTTTAAATGTTATATTTTAATTACACAACAGTTTAAGTTAGATTTTTTTGCCAAATTTAACAACTTTGGACAATACATTCTATGGTTATTATTTCAAATTATGAAAAATAATGAAAGCCAATCAGCTATTAAAATAGGTGTTTTACTGCTGCTTTGTATTGTACAATATAAAAAATCCCTTACCACAAAACATATGATACAACCCCATACAAATTAACAAATTTTTGGCCAACTAGAAACATAAAACTGACTGTACTACAAATATAAAGAAAACAATTAGTACTAAATTTTACCTCACCACTGATCCATAAAACTATTTCAATTAAATACTGAAGATTTACAACAATAGTTTCCCGATATTCATAATTTTAACAAAAAGAACAAAACAAAAGAAAACTAAATATAAATTTATTTAAAAAACAAGCAATCTTTTAAATTATTTCAAATTTTTCATTTGTACAGCATGGATTATACCGCAGTGTAACATACACTGATTTGTCATTTAAATCATATGAGTTTCTTATATGCAATGGAACATAGTTAAATAAATCTTTTATGTTTATTAGATTAACAGCACCAGTAGAACTTACAACATATCAGTGAAAATGGCTGTCAAAACCTAAAAACTCAAACAAATCATAAATTAAAAATGCATTATTATTAAGGACAAACATTTTTTTTTTTATTTTACCAAAAATAGGTAACTCATCAATGCAAGAAACAAACACAACCATATTTTTTTAATATGTTGTGCCATTATAACGAAAACCATTACACTGCATTACTTCCGAATTGTCACTCAAACCGTTTACTTCAAGTTTCAAATTATGTTCCTTTTAACTATGCATTTTTCCATATGTTGTTTCCAACACATTTGATATTGCATTGCATTTAAAATATTTCTCATGTAAAGTATGTGCAATTTATAACTGATGGCGTACGAAGCAGGTTGTTTCGACGCCGACGGTTCGACGCCAACGATTCGACGCCAACGTTTCGACGCGTGGTCAGTTCGACGCCGTACTTTTCGACGCCGGGGCAGTTCGACGCCATATATTTTTTTCCGTATTTTTATTTATTTTTAGAATAAATATGCAATATGCCTGATATAATATATATATATTTTTGTTATGTATATGAAGCGTGATTCAAATAAATAAGCAATATGACTGATTTTTATTTATTGAATTATCGATTGTTTGCATGCATATTTGAAATAAATATATGTGTGAAAGTGTTAAACAGGTCTTTATTAAAGAGTTTCATTTAATTAGTACTTTTAAAATGTGGATATTTGTGAATTATATTCCTATAGCAATAAATAGAATAAAATACATTGTAAAGGAATTTAAAAGTTTTGAAGAAAATAGCTCATTAGCAATTAATTTAAATAAGAATGGGTGTTTTTTAGTAAGAACATAAAAATAAAGATATTTTACATTGTAAACATTTTTTCTTTTCTTTTTTTAACACAGAAAAGTAAAAAAAAAAAAAAAAAAAAAAAAAATATATATATATATATATATATATATATATATATATATATGCTGTTAGAAAGTCTAAATAAGCTGTGCAAACGTAAATAAAATCGGAAGTTCCTAAGTTTCATAAAAAATATATGGCGTCGAACTGCCCCGGCGTCGAAAAGTACGGCGTCGAACTGACCACGCGTCGAAACGTTGGCGTCGAACAGTTGGCGTCGAAACGTTGGCGTCGAACTGACCTGTACCGGATGGCGTATGGCTACTGTTTTAGCAACATTTACAAAATTTTTGCTAGCTGATGCACATCTTTTTGAAGGATAATGTTTGCTTACATATCGCATGCTCCAATACATAACTGGAGGCCCTAGCTGCCTTATGATCCTAGGATAGTGTACTGCAAAATGCATTTTTGGTGATAAATGTTTATCTGGAAAAAGCTCTAAAAAAAGTTTGTGATGATCTGCTATATTTTCTGCTAATTTAAAAGTTTCAGGTAATGTCTGGAGCCATAATAGTATCAATTAATTTCAACATAAGATTAAATAACTGCCAAAATTCGTTATCTTCAGAAATTTTGTCACCAATTAATAAGGGTATGTTTCGAATCAAGGTCCACATTTGAGATGCACTTTGCCCATTAGAACCATCAAGATTTAAAAGTTTTTCTCTGTTTATTGACACTGGTTTAGAACTTGATTCATATTTACCATAATTAAAATTTATTATCCTATCATTTAAAAGACTAAGTGAAAATTTTGGCTTTAAAAACAAACTGATGTACTATTAAGAAGGTTTCACTAGCACACCAACCTTCAAAAAGATCGTGCATTACATCTACAATCAAATTATTTGTCACATGCCAATAACTTAAATCATTTAGGCAGCAAGGAGTTTTAACACCACATTCTGATACTGTTATGTCACCAGAAGACACTTTATTAACATGCATGTCATGCTCAGTTTTATTACGTAGTAAACTAATATCTTCCTTTATATTTTTATACAAAATATATTTTTTTGCTAGACAAAATCTACAACAAAAAATAGCAGTAAAGCTCTCAACAAACCCCAGCAGTTTATTCAACCCTAAATTATCACCTACCACTTGCCAAATTACAACTTTGTATATATTTCCCTGAAATTCTATACCTTCATCTGAAAGCTTTTTCAAATCATGAACAAGTCTATCTAGTATTGTCCGATAACCATATTTTTCGACATCAAGAGAATAGTGTATGTTAGTTATAAATATTGAATCTAACAAAGATTGAAGGTGCACAGGCAAATCTTTAATTTTAAAATATACGAATCCCAATTTATGTACACCGGTATGTGACCCCAATGGATTTTGTAAGCTCCACATCATCTATATACAACTCGATTACTATTGTATCCACAGAGCTTAAAATTGCATTGGAATAATAATAAAATCCATCTTGGATACTACAAAGGGTTGCATTTCTAAGACTTTTGTTTTGTTTGTATGTTTTGAAAATATGCAAAAATCCATCAATAGAAATAATTTTTTTCATTGTGTCTACTATACTTATGTATTGGCATGTGTCATTTTTAAGAATTTGGTGAGGTAGCCATCTATAAACTTTTGTTCATATCGTGTACCTAAAGCAATCTCCTTTGGCTCAACATAGCAACCACTTGCTTTAATGGCATTGACTATTTTATGTTTTGAATAAAATGTAGACAATGAAGAAGCAGCAAAATCAAATGTTGCCATCAGTGATTTTGTGTTTTTTTCACATTTCATTCCATTTTCAGTTAAAAAATTCACTGTTTCTGATTTTAAATAATTTACAGTATTGTACAGAAAAGATGAAGTACTATTGATAGATGAGATAATACTAGAACAGTAGTACACTGCTTTTGCTACATGTTTCACTGCAATATTGCAAAATATCCTTTTGAAATTGTTCATGTTTACATATTTCTGAATCACCCCAAAAATTGATTTGAAAATATCAATTTGAGGGTAAATCATCAGAAGACAAATCACCATCTTTACTATTTATCGGCTGATTTGAAAAATTACGACTTTCTGAAATGTCTATTTCTACGTCACTAGCATGAAATCTTTTCAGATGTCTCTCATAGTTAAACAACTTCATAAATGCTTGTCTACAGCTTTCATCATAACACACATACCGCTTAAGTATACATGTCTTATGATAATTTCGAATGTGACGGCAAAGATCATGTGGATTTTGAAATTTTTTTTTGCAAAGTGAGCAAAACATGGCTGCAAATTTTTAAATACAAATTGTAGCTGATAAAATATAAGAAAAAAACAGAATTTAAATGTTCTTTTAATTCAGTCTAAAAACAAGTGCAGAAATATTAAAGTCCCTCTCCCAACTCCCTATGAGAATATTTATTTCTCAAATGACAATTTACATTAAGATTAAAATATTATATTAATAGTCCTTTTTAGTTCACTGATATAGGATGTCACTTCATTTTGTTTTTTGTGCATCACATTTAGTATAAAACAGGCATTGAGAAAGTTTCATACATTACTACAGTAAGGAGATGAAAGGCTTTCCTACACCAGCCCCAAACAAATGACTATCTCAAATGAAATAAAATTTACATTAGATTAAAATATTATGACATTCAGTTGATATCTATAATAATAAAAAAAGGATAACTAGGATGAAAAGTTTCATACTGGTACAATGCAAAGTAAAAATATGATATTTACACACTTAAAAAAATCCGTTCTTTCAGTTCTCTGATACAAGATGCCATTTCATTTTGTGCATCACATTTATAAAAACAGACATTTAGAAAATTCCATACATTACTACAGTAAGGAGAAAATTCCAAGTTTAAAATATGTTATCTTAAAGCATAAATCAACTGCTTTTAACATACTACTTGTTTTTATACAATGGTTTTCAAAAATTAATGTTTGTACAGGGTTTAACTTCCCAATAGCTAATACAAGCGGTTGTTTACAGTCTCCACCCAATAGTCTGTCTTCTTTCATAAACTTTTCGATGCCTTGGCACTACCTATAAACAAAAGAAAAACATTTTAAAAATAAGTGCAATAATTTCTTGATTGTTGTCACCCTGTGAACAATTTACAAAAGCAGCATGATTTAGGGCACTTCAGAAATATATACAGATTGTAAGAACTTTGTGTCGTGTAATGAACTCTTTTTGTGAGCTCCTGTAAGTACTGTATCCATGCATAAATACTACACACTTAATTTTCAATAGCAATCTTGCTGCAATAATCCAATAGCATATATCTTTCACAAGATTTGGATGTAAATACAGAATTATCAGCACTTACAAACTAAATTCAAAAATAAATAAATAATGAGAAGTGTTACATTTTTGTGGGGTAACATTTATGTAGTAATTTTAGAATTCATTACAAAATATTTTTTTAATTGAATAGTTTTAAAAACAAAAACGTGATAATTATCCTACTGTTGTTATCATATAAACCTCACAAAAATACAATACTTGATATTTATAATAATACAACTAATATTTTAATGTAAATCAACAATCACAAGAGTTATTGGCAGACCCATAACCAGGATTTTCCTTCGGAGGGGGCTCAATCTTGGAATTTTTTCTGATATGATAGCAATAATTTGCACACTTTAAAGTGTGAATAAAAAAATAAACAAGGCTTAAACTAAGGTGTATTCCTCCTTATAGTATACTTGATACCCATGTCAAAAATTCTATTTTTTTTTTTTTTAAGTGAAATTTTATTTTATGATCAAAAAGACAGAAAACGTACTGGTGACTATTTTTATATTCTATTCGTATCACTATTTTAAAAGATAAAACTTTTTAGTACATTTCACTTGCACACATTGTCAAAGTACACTATGTGACATTGAACATGCAACACCAAGAAGTAGGAGAGGACAGATATTTATTCAAATTTCAGGATAGATGCATGTGATAGAGTTATTTAAACGATATGAAATGCGCAGCTCTCCAGTGCATGTTGAATAAGATATAACGGAAGGAACCTGCAAAATGGGCAGTATTCGTAGCTTTACTTCTGCTAGGGAAAGCATCGTAGAAATTTTGTTCTTGTCTCCCAGGACGCGTGTAATAGCAGAGAATGCCAGGCCACTGTCAACGGAGACATTTACAGCAGACAGACGATTTTACGAAGGGCATGGTGATTGGACTGAGACGGACAGATTGGTCCATATGTCATATTCGCAGCTGAGACACATCTGTATGCATCCACAGTGCACCGCTGTGGCGAAGGTGGTTGGAACGAGGAAATGTGGAAAGTTTGAAGGGTGCTAGTGCAGCCAGAGTGACGTCAGCACATGTGGATAGACGCTTCCCCCGAAAAGCAGTAGTGAACCCGCAAGCCACCTCTACCTCCACTTTGCAGTGTGTTCAAGACACCCTGAATGTTCCCATATCGACCAGAACCATTGTAGTACTCTCATTGACTCTGTACCTAGACGTGTTGCTTCGTGTATCGTTACGGTGGTCCTACATCCTACTGAGCTGATGCTATTCTCGCTTTGTATTATGGCTATATTTTCGAAATATTGTTCAATTCAACTACTGTCCGTTGCTGTCTCTCTCTGTTTGTCGAGTTTCATCATTTTCTGGCCACTCTTTCCTGGTGTTGCATTTTCAATGTCAGGTAGTGTATATGTGAAAATATTTTGGTTTGAGAAAGTGGTGCAAGACAGAATTAAAAATTAGTTACCAGCGGATATTTTATTATCAATAGAGATCTATCATCATTATATCTATCATAATTAGAGAAAGATTTTTTAAACTTTCGGGGGTGCTTCAGCCATCTCTCTGGCTATGTGATTATGTAAATTATACAATAGAAGGATACATACAGACAGAAATTGGATGAAATGATCAAGAGACTGGGCCCCAGTGGGTTTTATTATTATGTGCTTAGAATTTTTGGAACCAGATTTTCTAAATACTCCTTGGTAAAGTAACATTGGGAGTAAAATTAATGCACAAAAAATTTCTGAAAGAGGAAAAAACTTTGTAAATACCAAACTTTAGATTTCTCTGAAATCATAATCTTAAAAATAACACCTACTAGCTGAACTGCCATTGCCCAGGCATATGATAACATTAAATAAACCTCAAAATTATGATTTTATATATTTGACTCTATTTTGTCTGAATTTATATTTTTAAATGAAAAAATTCTTGAAAAAATATTTATTTTTAGTGATAAAACTACTTTTAAGAAGACATTTTTTCACTTGGTTTATTTCACTAGTTCTTGTCTGAATTGTTTAAGATATTCTGTAGTTATAATATAAATATGAGAGTTATAGATCCCATAACAAAAATTCGAAAACAAAAATACTGATATCTAGTTGATAAAGAAATGTGTGTTTTTTTTTCACATCAGCTCCATCCGTACAAAACTGTGAAAAAACACAAAGTAAAATGCATGTTTGGATCTTCCTTTCATCCTAATGCACAATCTGATACTAGGCATGCATTACTGGTTGACGCAGAATAAGAGATGAGGTTTTGATGAGAGTTCATTATCATTTTTAATTAATATCTTGACTAATTAACAAAAAATTGAAAATTCTCTGGTGCATCAGAAAAGGTCTTGGCATGGTTCCAAGTTACAAAATGTGCCAGGACTGAAAATATTTTTGATTCCCCCTTTCCCCCAGCTGAAGTTGAAAGGCTAAAGTATATAAAATTTAAGAATGTGTGCAAATACGTAATATTAAAAAAAATTCATCTTGATACTGCTCTAGGGAATTTTTAAAAGACAAATATGTCATGTCCTGGTGACAGCCCACGGAAGACTTGCACCCATGAGCCTTGGACTACCCTCACTCAAATTTTCAGCCTTGATGTACAGTTCGTAATTTTTTTCTAGTCATAGCGCACAGAGCAAAACTTTGTTTCATTAGAATAAGATATGGGTCAATAAGAAAAAAAATGGTTCATTTTAGGAGGGGTTGGCACGGTTGAAACCGTTTCTTTCTTTTTTTTTTTTTTTTTTTTTTTTTTTTTTGGTCAAAAAAATCATTTGGTATTTTTAGAACAAATTTAATATAACATTTTTTCTTTTTTGTAATTTAAGTGCTTTTAATTATTAATAGAAGTAATTTCTACTTTTAACAATTCATTTCAGCAGACAACATGAGACATAACGAGTCTAGATCATGTTTCCATGCATGTGAAAGGAAAAATAGCATGTGCTGATGAACATGTCTTGTCTGGTACTCTAAAAGTTTATCTTAAAACATACAAAATTAGAAAAGATAAAATAGATAATAGTCCAGGCAATAGGGAATTTTACCTAGCAAAACTAATGGTATAGTTCTGGAAATAGGCTTACTTATGTTTTTTGGGTCGCTGAATCCGAATTTGTAACTACCCACCAAAATTTCCCCCGGCAACACCCCCAAATTTTGGTAAAAAGCCCCCCAAAAAAGTTTATTAAAAAATCAATTTTTTTATTGTTTTAGGGAAAAAGTATCTAGAAATTCAGAAAGTAGACAAAATTTGCAACAAATTAGATATATGACATTATGACTTAGGATGAAGGGGAAGGGGGGATCTACCTCGGAACATGCGCCGCGGTGCTGCGTGGACTAAGTTGCACAATTCCACTTAACCACTCACACGTTTACATTCGCCCTCCCATGTCCCCTACGAACTTTCTCTATAAGGTTTACTTTAAGTTTGTTGGGTCGCTGAATCCGAATTTTTAACTTACCCCCAAAATCCCCCACCGAAAACCCCCCAAAATAGTTGTTTTTAACTTTAATTTCTTATTTTTTTAGTGGAAAAGCATTACGAAATTCAGAAACTAGACAAAATTTGCAACAAATAGGATATATGACATTATGACGTAGGATAAACAGGGAGAGAGGGGGCTGCCTCGGAACATTCCCCGCGCGCTTTTCTCAAAAACCAAATTTTTTCAAAAAAAAAACAATTTTTTGGGGGGTTGCCGGGTGAAATTTTGGTGGAAAGTTACAAATTCGGATTCAGCGACCCAAAAACCATAAGTTGAGTCGAAATCCATAACTAGTATTAATTTTGCCAGGTAAAATCCCTATTGCCTGGACGTAATAACTTAGTGCATGTAGCGCCGCAGTGCATGTTCAGATGCAGCACTCCTTCTCCCCGTTCATCCTACGTCATAATGTCATATATCCTTTTTGTTGCAAATTTTGTCTAGTTTCTGAATTTCGTTATGCTTTTCACCTAAAACAATAAGAAATTTAAGTTAAAAACAACTATTTGGGGGGGGGGGGGATTTGGGGTGGAAGTTAAAAATTCGGATTCAACAACCCAAAAAACTTATTTTTAAGTAAACCTTTTAGAGAAAGTTCGGAGGGGAGATGGGAGGGCAAATGTAAACGTGTGAGTGGTTAAGTGGAATTGCGCAACATAGTCCACGCAACACCGCGCGTATGTTCCGAGGCAGATCCCCCCTTCCCCTTCATCCTAAGTCATAATGTCATATATCTAATTTGTTGCAAATTTTGTCTACTTTCTGAATTTCTAGATACTTTTTCCCTAAAACAATTTTTTTAATAAAAACCTTTTTTGAGGGGCATTTTACCAAAATTTGGGAAGGGGGGGTTGCCGGGCGTAGCTCATAGGGGGCAGAGCCCCCTAGTATCTTAAAACATACAAAATTAGAAAAGATAAAATAGATAAATAATTTTCAATATTTAGCATAAAATATTTTCATTTAAAAAACGCAGATTATTAAGAGCTGTTAATAACAAAATACAATGATCTTTAAGATTTTGTCAAGTTGTGAAAGAACATTTTCTTGATTGGGGGAGATTATTCTTAAAGAATTTTAAAAACTAACTTAAGATATGAAGTTGAATAATACAGATTGCAAAAATTGAGTGCTAGTTACAGTATTTCAATAATGCCAACCAATCTTTTTTGTTACTTGCTGAATCTAACGGTAAAATTTTTTAACTTGGACACTTGGAGTATCATCAGAAAACAAAATAACCAGAAGTATTTGTATATTTAAAACAAATAATAATAACTACAGAACATTATATTTTCATGAAAAGGCATCAAATATTTATGGATTATTATATTATTAATCAAAAAATTCTTCATGCGATTTTCAAGGTATCAATGTTTCACTATGTAGAACAGTTTACTCTTTGAATATACAACATAGCGTTACTAATAGATAATGTTTAAATTAGAAATTTATTTCAATTTTCTACTTAATTGACTACTATTTACTTTTAATATTTTCAAGTGAAGTTATATTTCTTATAGATACAATATCCAACAATGTTTATTTTATCAACAGATATGTAGTTGTATGCAATAGCAAATTATATATAAATCTGGGTTTTTTACAAAACAGTTTTTTGCCACCCCTGATTTTAGGACCCTTCACAGAATTCCATTTCCTAAAATGAATCCTTCACAGAATTATATTTCACAAAAAGAACCATTCACAGAATTGTATTTTTTACACAAGGACAACATCATAAAATTTGCTTTATTTTCTATTCTATTAAAACGGCCCTTTCACATGTATTTAAATTTTTAACTGTGTATGTTGAACAAGACATTCATACTTTTTGTGGAAGATTCATATATAGAAATGTAAATGAGTCTGTAGGTAGAAAATGCACCCCCTCCCCCCCCCCCCCAAAAAAAGGATCATTTTTTTATTATGCTACTTTTATTTTCACAAGTATTAGGGGACAAAAAATCGCAAAATTTCACAAAAACACCCTGTCAAAAATGTTAATAGAACAGTTAAATTTATTTTAGTAAAAGTAATGAATTTACTATAGAATATACATTTAGAAATTTACTATACATGCACATAAATATTTACTGCATACTTTCATTGCAGGGTTCAGCTGTACTCATATCTAATTCAAGCCAATTTGCAAATTCCTTAGCTGCGGACCTTCCGCAATGCCTACCTTGTAAGATAATGGAATTTGAAACTATTCCAAATTCTGAACAAAAGCTGTCGCCTTTCCTTTCATCAAAAATTAATTTGAATTCAGAATCAATCTATAAAAAAATTAATATACAATAAGAGATGGAATTATAATATTAAATACAATTATATTAATAGCTATGACAATAAAAAGATAAAGCAAAAATTTTAAGCTTTTCATTATGATTGTCACACTACATGTAAGGATAAACCAAATCTCCTGAATTTCAAAGCATTTTCAAAATGTTAGGAACTTAAAAAGCATCCTACCTTTATGAATTGCTAACTTGTGCAAAACTGATGTTAACCTTGAGAGATCTAGGTAAACTGTAACTTGTATGCAGGGGTGATTCTGAGTAAAAATAAATCTTTTGAAATTCACAGCAAATTATCTCAATGGTTACAATAGAGGGCGGGGGATCCTACTCTGGGGCTAATTATGCGATCCATTGACGAAAATCGCATGTTATATGCAATTCTTTGACAAAATTTGCATTTTACATGCGATTTTTTGATAAAATTCGTATTTTCTCCGGCAATCTTTTGCTTAAATTCGATTTTTTTTGCAATCCTTTGACTAAATTCAGGCTTTTTTTTGTCACACTTTGATGAAATTCAGGCTTTCTTCCATCATCCATTGATGAAATTCAAGCTTTTTTCCATCATCATTTGATGAACTTCAGGCTTTTATCCATCATCCTCTGATGAAATTCAGGTATTTTATACAGTCCTTTGACAAAATTAGTGTTTTTTTGTAATCCTTTGATGATATTAGCATTTTTGTGTGATCCTTTTACAAAATTTGAGTTCTTTTTCAGCGATCTCTTGATGAAAAGCACGTTTTTTCCACGCGATACTTTGACGAAATTCACGTTTTCCCCTGTGATCCTTTGACGGAATTTTCATTTTTCACTGCAATGCTTTGACAAAATTCGCACTTTCCCCATGATGTATTGATAAAATGGATTTTTTTGGTTCCCATTTGTCAAAATTTAGGATTTTTTTATGTCTGAATTTTCAGACGGATGGCCGATATTTTAAAACTTTCATAACCGAAGATTTAAATTTTCGAAAAATTTAGAACAGAATCACCCGTGATTGTATGTTTTTATTTTTATTTATTTATTTTATTTTGCTAATTTATAGGGATGCACCGAATAGTGATTTTGGCCGAATGTCGAATATTCGGCCTACAGGCGAACCGAATTACCGAATATTCGGCTGGACAAATAATTTTTTATTTCAAAGGCATTAAAATATTAATTTAAAAAAATACATAATACTTAATACAGAAAATAACATTTGGATAAACAGGAGCTTTTTATAAGTAAACTTTATACTGAAACAAAAATCTACTTTGAGTTACTTAAGAATAGGATAGTTATAAACTTTTTTAATTAATAAAATTTTAAATTTCATGACTTCATCTGTGAATTAAAGCAAATGAATATTTTCTTAAATTCTGAAACAAACATTTTAAAATCAAAGAGAAATTGTGAAAAAAATTGGAAGAAAAACTTCACAGGGTCATATATACTCTTTATTTGTCCGGAAGCGACTAAAGTAAAAATAAATAATACAATCTATACAAATGATGGCAACTCAGCAAGGAAAATTTTAAATGGCATCCTAGATTAGTCTCTGAAATTTGCGATCCTAAAATCTTTCAACAAACTTTTAATAAAGATAATGTGGTCAAGAAAATCTTTTTTTTTTAAACATTAATTTACTAATTTTCTTAACTTTAATTTTACAAACAGCAAATAATGTAAAATTATTATTTTTTTTATTTAAATATAATTCTATTTATTTAATTGTTCTGGATATCATTATAAGTCGACAGTTAAAATTAGAAGTTGTGCAAGGTTTTTTTCAGTATTCGGTGCGCCAATATTCGGTGAGATGTCCGAATACCGAATATTCGGTGCATCCCTATCACTACTAATTTACTTACTGTACAATAAAGTGTCGTGTAATGTTTGCATCTTATAATACAGGGTATATACAATGATCCGTTTATATGTTTAAGTTAATAAGATAACAGATACTGTATGAACATTACTGAAATTGCATTTTTTAGCAATGTCTACATGGGGTGTCCATTACTGGAAATTGACTAATTAAGTGTTCCAGTAATGGACCTAAAAAATAAATGATAATAAACCTAAAAAATAAATGAAATTTTGTAAATGGCCATTAGTATATTCATAAAATTTAAAGTTTTCTATTACTATAAGTTATCTATTACTATAAATCAACCATCTTGTGCGAGTTTTAATGCATAAGCTAAAACCTTTTACAATGTTCAAATGCACAAATACGTACAATACCATGACACAAAAAACCACATACGGCCGTTTCAAAGAGTATTCTTGAATCCCCTTTCTCAGTGTGATAAAAAAAAATATTAAAAGATTAAAATGAGGTCAAAGAATCCCTCGGTTATAGACCCTGGCTATTTTTGTGATTCACCCCCGCGCCCCTCGCACTGAAGAAGGAGATCCAAGAATCCTTGGAACGGCCGTATGTAGTTTTTTGTGTCATGGTACTGTATGTGTTTCAGCGTTCGAAATCCTTGGTGGTCCGCTGGTCCGAGATCACTAAAAATTCAATCGGACCACTAATTTAAAAAATTTAGTGGTCCGAAGGACCAGTAACTAACAGTAACTTTTCCCCCTCTTTGACAGGTAAACGTAAATTTTCCCATCCCTGAGAAAACTGCAACCAAACATTACAATAAGCATAAAATTTGCATAAATACTTAGTCAGTTAAAATAAATAGACGGAAATAAAAAACATAATAATTTCAGTTTTTGTTTATGTACTATTTATTTAATTTTTAGCAAATTATAATTTTACATTTTATTATGCCGAAAATTTTGGGTAACTGAAAGGAAGTTTGGTTTATATTCTCGGCGGAGGAGAGGGGTGGGGGGTGTCACTCAAAGGGTTAAGGTACTTATATAATTTTATGTAGCAGTCCAGTAACGATGTCTGCAGACCAGTAAACTCTGATGTTTACTGGTCCTTGGGATCAGTGATTTTTTTAAATCAATTCTACCGCTGAAAATAGTCAGGGTTGCAAAATCGCTAAAAAAAATGTCGGTCATAACAAAAAAGATGACAGACGATCAAGGGAGAATATGCAAGGGATATTCAAAAACTCATTCAATTTCATTATAAAAATTAATATAAGGTTAACAGATAATATTAAAAATTCAAAACAATATTCTTGTATTTAATAACATTTGTTATAATACTTGTCCCCAAGCAGCATTAGCGATAAATACAAAATATTATTTTGTCTTCAAAAACATCGGTAAATTAGAAAAATTTTGGTTAAAAAAAAAAAATAAAATAAAAAAATAAAGATCTATTCAATCTATCTTTTAACATGCTTTTACAAACAAAATACCAAAGTTCTCCAAATGTTATTTTATGAAAAAAAGAGAGAGCGAGAGAGATGGGGGAGGGGGAAGAGAAATTTGTAAAAAGCAAATAGTATAAAATTTTGTAATGATAATGATTCTGAGATTCATATAAATATTAAAATTGATCTAAGTCCAATCAAAAACAATGATATTTTCAAAACAAAATACCAACATTTTCCAAACGTTATTTCTAAAAAAAGAGAGGGGAAAGGGAATTTGTAAAAAGCAAATAGTAAAAAAATCAGGGTTGTCTCGGTTTTAACCATGGTGATTTTAACCAGCGGTTTAAACCGGTTTTAACCGTCCTGGTCAAAATCAATTTTGACCATTTTGACCACTGAAATTGACTATTCAATTTATTTACTACTAATCAAATATATTTTACTAGCATATGTTAAAAACAAAGTTAACATTTGTTAAAAATGTCATAATATAAGTAACATAACACCAGCAAATACCAAATTTAAAAAAGCCATAACATAAATTACAACACCAAGATACAACACAAATGTTTTAATTATTTTTTATACACAAGCTCTTTTATCGAGACTGTATCATTTTAGAATAAGTTTCAAGATCTTTTTCTTTTAGCAATCTTAACCATTCGTCGCATGCATCAGATATAGTAGCATCTTCTTTTTTAAGTTTATCTAAAGCAAGGGAAATAGGCTTAAGTTGATTTTATAAATGTTTTACTTCTTTGTATACGTTGTTAATGATTTTAACAATGTTATCAATATTATCTTCATGCTCATCTGCAATTTTTCATTTCAATAACATGCTTCATTATTGAATTAACTTTGTTTGTGTTTGTAATATCTTGTCCTACAAGATTCAAGTAATGTGCAGCACCAGACTTAGATAAAATGCAAAACTGTCTGCGAACTCAAATAATTTCTTAAAAATTTTCTGCAAAAAAACACCACGCCCCTCCTGAGTCCTACATCACTGCTAACAGCAAAAATGAAAAAGTCCTCTTTCCAATCCCTCGCATTACATTACATGCACTCAACTGGGGGGTTCTGAATTGGGTTCTTTATTGAAAAGAGGATAATATTTACTAAGATATTAAAACTGAATTGCCCTTTCGAATGTAAAAAAAATTGCCGCAAATCGCAGAGAAACGCTAAACAAGCGCATAAACAATCGCAAAACTTTCCAACCAAATAAACTTTATTTAAAAGAGATCAACATTTAACATTTACTTTTTAACACAAAATTTATTTTTAATCTGTTAAATTAATGTGCAAAGCCTAAAATAATCTACAGCACCTGCTTCAGTGCTACACTGTTTCTGCTACCGGCCCTAGCAGGAGAAAAAAAAAGCATCGTACCTGCCGTTCCGGCATAAGCGCCATACTTACAATATTTTTAAGTTTTATAAATATATATGCCGCGGCACTTCTTCTAAAAAATACTGTACCATGGTACATGGCAAATAATTTCTAGATAACTTTTTTTTCCTCCAGTTGAAAAATAGTCTGCAGACCTTCTCAAGAGTCTGCGACGGGCCTCGCACTGATTCTCCCCCGGGGTCTTGATAATTTTTTTTAATGAAGAAATTTGTAAAAGAAACCATCAGAACTGTCTGCAAACTTTGAAAATTTTCTGCGAACAGCGTTCTCGTGTTCGTCTATATTATCTGACTCTGTGCAGCACATCCATAAGAAATAAACAGTTCGTCTCTATATGCATTTTGAAAATCCTCTCATGCGTTTCATCTTGTTTTCATTGTCACTTACAAAACTTCTTACTTTACAAGCAAACTAAACTTGTTTCCTACCCAGGGTTGGAAAAAAACCGGGTTTTTTTGTAAAAAACCAAAAAAACCGGTTTATTTGGTTTAAACCAGGTTTTTTTGGTTTAAACCGGGTTTTTTTAAATATAATTTCCTATTGTATACAGATGCATATCTGTTGATAAAATAAACATTTTTGGCTATTATGTAAGTAATATAACTTCAGAAAATATTTAAATTAAATAATTACAATCAATTATATAGAAAATTGAAATCATTTCTAATTTAAACATTATTAGTAACACCTATGTCTTATGTTCAAAGTAAACTGCTCTACGCAGTGAAACATTGATACCTTGCAAATCGTATGAAGAATCCTTTGATTAATAATATAATAATCAATCAATAAACATTTGATGCAATTTCATGAATATAATATATTATTCTGTGGTTGTTATTATTATTATTTTTTTTTAATATCCAAATACTTCTGGTTATTTTGTTTTCTGAGTGATAACTCCCAGTGTCCAAGTCAACATTTTTGGCCATTAGATTCAGCAACTAACAGAAAAGATTGATTGGTATTACTGAAATGCTATAAATAGCATTCAATTTTTGCAAGCTGTGTTGTTCAATTTGATATCTTAAGCTACTCTTTTAAATTCTTTAAGGATAATCTTCCCCAATCCCAATCCAGAAAATTTTCTTTTACAAGGCTGTTCTCAAATCCAAAAAGGCAACTTCCTGACATAAGTTTTAATTTATTTTTGTGCGAAAATGATCGAAACTAGCTGGTGTTGTTGTTCAGAAACTATGTAATTGAGCTGTTTTTTCCATTTTTTTGCTAACTCAATAGATCTTTCAAAAAATAGTCAAAGTGGGCGTTTTGAACTGAATTTCCTCGCAAAGGGAGAAAAAGCTCTCAAGAGCAGGCGAAAAACGGGTTTGTCACGTGATCGAATTTGCTGATAACTCAATAGGTAATCGATTGATCAAAAGATGGAAAAAACAGTTCAATTCCAAATCGCTTCTGTGGCCAGGCTTTCCAATTTTATACCTTTCCGTTAAAAAATGAATTTGTAAATATGTCAAAACGTTTTGCGCTTGTTGAGCAGAGCAGTTAAGAACAGCCTTAACCAAAATCTTAAAGATCATTGTATTTTGTTATTAACTGCTGTAAATAATCTGCATTTTTTAAATGAAAATATTTTATGCTAAATATTGAATAATATTTATCTATTTTATCTTTTCTAATTTCACATGTTTTAAGGAAAATCTTTAGAGTACCAGATATGTTCATCAGCACATGCTAATTTTCCTTCTACATGCATAGAAACATGACCTAGGCTCATTATGTCTCATGTTGACTGCTGAGATGAAGTGTTAAAAGTAGAAATTACTTCTATCTATAATTTAAAACAATTAAATTACAAACAAGAGAAAATATTATATTAGACTTTTTCTAAAAAAACCAAATGGTTTTTTTGACAAAAAAACCAATTGGTTTAAACCGTGGTTTAAACCATGGTTAAAACCACTTGGTTTAAACCGTGCCAACCCTGTTTCTACCTCTTCTTTAGCATCAGCTGCTAGTTTTAAACAATACTGGGCAGATTTCTTAGATGCTCCTGTATCAACAGCTGAAAGGAAGAACGATTTTTTTTCCCTGTTGATACACTATTAACAATGATAGGGCAATTATGGATCTAGCTTTCTTATTGTATTGCATAAGCATATTTTACTAATGAGCCTCCTTAACTTATCAGTGTATTATTTTTTTAACTGCCTGTTACTTTTATTACTTATTAAGTTACTTTTAATTGCAAAGAAAAAATAATTATTAAAATTAAGACCATTTTTAACAGTTTTGACCATTTCTGACCACTTTTGACCAATTTTGGACGGTTAAAACCACTTTTATCCAGTGTCCTGGTCAAAATCAATTTTGACCGGTTAAAATTACAACCCTGAAAAAAATAAAAAAAAATTGTGCATGCATGTGGCAGTAAGTAAAAAATACTGCATGTATGAGCACTGCATGCCCATAAAGCAAAAATTCAAAACAATATTCTTGTATTTAATAACATTTGTTAATGCTTGTCCCCAAGCAGCATTAGCGATAAATACAAAATATTATTTTGTCTTCAAAAACATTGGTAAATTAGAAAAATTTCGGTTAAAAAAAAAAAAAAAATCTATTCAATATGTCTTTTAACATTCCGATGAAGCAAGTAACTTTTTTCCCTCTCTGACAGGTAAACTTAAATTTTCCCATCCCTGACAAAAACCGCAACCAAACATTACAATAAGCATAAAAACTTAGCCAGTTAAAATAAATAAACGGAAATAAAATACATAATTAATAATTTCAGTTTTTGTTAATGTACTACTTATTTAAATTTTAGCAAATTATAATTTTACAATTTATTATGCCGAAAATTTTGGGTAACTGAAAGGAAGTTTGGTTTATATTCTCGGAGGAGGAGAGGGGGGGGGGGTCACTCAAAGTGTTAAAGGTACTTAATATAATTTTATGTAGAGGGCCAGTGATGATGTCTGCGGACCAGTAAACTCTGATGTTTACTGGTCCTTGGGACCAGTGACTTTTTTTAATCATTTCTACCGCTGTGTTTGTGCATTTGGAGATTTTAAAAGGTTTTAGCTTATCTATTTTCTATTACTACTCCATTAAAAATATTCAAATATTTCAAAAAAATTGAAGAATATATAAATTTATTAAATGAAGCCGGCTCATAGAATCTTCATTAAGATTTTCACTGAAAAACTGCATAAACTTTGAAACATTATTTTCTGTTTAATGATTGATTTGATTAAGGGTGTCAATAATAATCCAGATTATAAAACATGCAAGAGGGAGTTTTGAAAAAACAAAATAATGCTAAAAGTTTATTGGTTATTTTTTTTATAAACCAAAAACATTAAAGCGTGTCTACTACTGGCACATCTACCCTACATATTATTCAATCAGGAAGAAATTAAATACATGACAAATGCTAAAGTCAAATGTTATATGGTATTAAAATATCTTACAGAAACAACATGCATACATTTATACACTTAATAATTTCCAGTACGTATGAAAACATGTGCAACAGTACAGAATCAAATCAATTTCGAAGCTTTTTATCAGCAATTTTTTTTTTTGGTGCCTAGGGATGCACCGAATATTCGGCCTACATGTGAAGTGAATACCGAATATTTGGCTCATCGAATACTTTTATATTTCAAAGTTTATAGCCATTAAAATGTTAAATTTTAAAACAATTTTAGATAATATTTAAAACAGAAACTTTTATTTTAATAAAGAGCTTTTTTCAAGTAAACTTGGTACTTTTCGGTTAGCTGGCCGGCAGTATTATGTATACATAAATATGTATACATACATATTTATATACATATATACTATGTGTGTGTATATATAAAACATATGCATAGATATATAATGTATATATACATGTATGTATGTATATATATATATATATATATATATAACACTGGCGCCCAGCTAACCGAAAAGTACCGTAAACTTTATGCTGAAAAAAATCTGTTTTGAGTTATTCAAGAAGAGGATAGTTATAAACCTTTTTTAATTAGTAAAATTTTAAATTTCACGGCTTCTTCTGAGAATTAAAACAGATGAATAAAATTTTCTTAAATTCTAAAAGAAACATTTTAAAATCAAAGAGAAATTGTGAAAATATTGTGCAGGATCATATATTATTTGTTGGTCAGGAAGAGACTAAAGTAAAAGTAAATAAATAATACAATGTATTCAAATTTTATATGGTGGCAACTTAACAAGAATAACTGTTCTACTCCCTTTGATTAAGCAAGGAAGTTTTTTAATGCATTCTACATCAGTGTCTGGAGTGGGAAATCCTTTTCAGAGATTGTAAACGTTGTTCTGAAAATCTTAGAAAGAAACAGATTATTTACGGGAAAATATTCAGAAACTTGCATCTGTACATAATTAATTCCTATGAAAATCCTTGTGATTGGTTAATTTTCTTAAATAATACTTAACAAACAGCAAATAAATAATGTAAAATCATTCTCTTTTATTTAAATATGATTCTGTTTCTAATTATTCTGAATATCTTTTTAAGTTGACTCTTAAACTTAGAAGTTGTATACGGTTTTTAATAAAATGTTTAAAAAGTTTTTTTAGCCGAATACTTCGATATTCGGCATACCGAATAGCTTGATAATCGGCCAAACCGAATATTCGGTAACATGGCCGAATACCGAATAGATACCGAATATTCGGTGCATCTCTATTTATAACATTAATATTTATTTTAATTCATTAATAAGGAAGATTAAGAACTAGAATAATTCATTATTTGGCTGAGATAAATACAAAAGAATACAGAATATTTGTGAGATTAAACTCTATGGGTACGGTTATTTTCGGAGAATAACTAAATATGAGAAAAAAATTCTCTTATTTTCATTCTATTAAACGTATTTATATAAAAATCGTAATGCACATTATTTTAAACTTCATAATATGCTATCAATATAAAAACAGAATACTGAATTTCAAATCATAAAGGGAAAATCTTGTTTGTTTCATTTACTGCTTTTAACAAATGTTGCAACTAACTTTAAGAGGGAAGGGGGCGGGGAATCTAAATAAAAATTGGATTTCATAAACGAAGTGAAAATTTAAGCGCCAAATAAACATTAAGTTGATTACGTGGGTTTCATAGTCTAACGATTGAAATTATCATTTTTATATGAAAAATAAAGCATTATATATCAAAATTAGTAGTCAAAATAACAGAAAGAACAAATGAAGACAAAAACATTAATGTTACAATCATCAAAATGCCGAATGTGAAACATCGTGTATAGCTAACCCTAATCTTAAGACAACTTACAGAAATTGTGAAAACAATAAAAATATGGGAAAAAATTTCGACAACAACAAAATGAATGAACTTACTTTCAAAATTGTCGACGAATTCTTCCAAATTCCACTGCCGAAGTCTTTCGTTAACGTGATCGTCCATTTGCAACCTTGAGTAGAGCAGCAACAACAACAACAAAAAAACCTCTACGCTTCCGCTTCTGCGATCTCACCTTACGACGGTTTTTAAATGTTCTTCCGCGGACACAATAAAAATGTAGTTCGCCACGTTTCATGTAATAAAATATTACTGACAGGAGCGCTTCATTCGAAATCATAAGAAATAGTGATTAATGTTAATAAATTGAACCTACCTTGGTGAAATTTACCCCATTTAACGAATAAAAAGTAATTTTGTTTGAAACTGAGTATGGCTGGTATTTCAAAATTGAAAGCATTGGGTTTTCATATTTGAAACAAAAAGTTTCAAAATAAAATGAAAACATCGATTTACTCAGATTTGAAAGCGTCATTTTTCTCAGTGTAATATGCTATAATAAATAATAAAAGGTCAAGTGCGAGTATTACCCGCACTCAGGGGGTTCCGTACAATAAGTATATGAATTATTATATGTATTATTAAATAAATCGTATACTAAAAGAATACTAAGACTTTGTAAAAAACTATACAACATAAGGTTGGGTATAGCTGTATATACTATAAAAGTATGAATGTGTGTATCATAAAAGTTCAAAGAGAAATGAAGCCTAAATAATATCATATATTGCTATTCTGTATAACTCTTTTTTTATCTTATCCTAATCTGTTTTTTTTATGAATTTAATTCGGTACTGAAAATAAAAGTAGTGCATATTTAATCTTCATTTGGCATTTCATAAAACTTAATTTAGAGTTGTAATAATCTTTTCTTTTTCCAGTGTAGCTAAAAGAAAACTCTTGTTCAAAGTTTAAACTTGGCATTGTGCTAAGCGCGCTTACAAAGGAGGTCGCAAAGTTGCAACGCCACCTTGGTCCGTGTCGCGTTCTCCAGATAGGTTTAATATAACTTTTAAAGATACTGGAGACACTTTTGAGTTCAGTGTTACGAAAGCTTTCACACGGTACCCCACACCATATACAAATAAAAGATTTTTTTTTCAAAGTAACTTAATTAGCCCCTCTTCATTTTTTCTAAATATATTTGTGAATGTTTAATAATCTGCAAATATGTGGGTTAATAGTCTTTATTACTTCCTCCAATTTGAACTTTCCACGTTCCATAGTTTACGAGTAAAGTGGCAAGGGCAGACAGAGAGACAGACGCAGGAGTGATCTTATAATGGTTCCGTTTTTACTTTTTAAGTATGGAACCCTAACAATTATAAACGTTTCCAAAAATCATCTTCATAGATTAAAAAACATTTGCCTTTTTTTACAATGTAGTGTCATTTAGATAGTGTCCTAGATATTACCCTAGTATTTTATTTAATAAATAGAACTTCTATCGATTTTTGTTCTATTTTATACCTTTGCTTTTGAATATTAAAGTCACGTTCATGGATGCGACAGATAAATTTAGTTTCATTTTTTGTAAGTTTTACGACATAAAATCTATTTCTTTTGCGAGTTAGTAAAATTTTTATTTCAATTTGAATTTGCGGATTTTCCACACTGCAACAGAAAATGTAAAGTAAAATATTCATTCTTTTCTGCTTTTATGAATTGCATGAAATTTCATTTCTTATGTAACCGTCAGCAGAAATCTGAAACTTATAAATAATCATCAAATAACAAAAACCTTATAAAACTTGTGGAAAATATTTTCTGTATTGGAACATAAAATATTTCTCCTATGTACTTGTACGTTCCATTTCTTATTAAACCAAATATAACTTTTTAAATATGCATTGGAAATATTTTATATTTATGTTGAAATTTCTTTCAGTTTATTTATCATTAAAACTAAAATCTAAGTTAGTGACAGATAGTTTGTAAAGGTACAGGGTGTCCAGCGAATAAGACACTGGTTTCAAAATTAAATATTTCAAAAACAAACATGAATAGAATTATACGGTAAACAGTTTTTTTATTAGCTAAGCTGTAAAAATATTATACAGAAGTTGCAAAATTTAGTTACAAAAACCATTAAGAGATGGCGCTGTAGTCTCAATGCCTATCAATTATGCTTTGAAGTCCAGAGCACTACTGTCGCATTCCTAGATGGCTCCCTATCGAAGGACGAAAAGTGGGAAACCCGCTTCTTAATTGTGGTGATGCGCAGAATTGGAGCTATGTGCTGACAGAATTGAGATTTTACTATAAGCCATTTCGGTCTGGATACCGGTATACTGTGGTATGTCTTTTCACTCCTAATTGGTTGATCGTGGAATTGAATTCAAGTAGAAGAGGATTTGAAAAAACTGGAAATCTTTACTCTTTGATATTTATTTAAATTGGAAAAAAAAGTTTGAATAAAAGCAAATCCAAAATTTCTAGTTTTAAAATTTAATTAAGCTAAAAGAAAACCCTTTTTTAAATAATTGAAATTTATATCAATGATTCATAAATCATTTTTTTAATTGTAGAAAATCGTTTGAATGCAAAAATAGAAAATTTTTATTTTTAAAAATTTAATTAAGTTAAAAAAAATCCTTTTAATTTTAAAAACTCATTTTCCTTTTTTTTTATCATTGACCACAGAAGTATGGTGCAGCTCCTAGCGATATGATCCGAAGTTTTGGAAAGGAGTGCAGCCTCCAAAATACTTTTGCTTCGATGTTGATGATACGACTTATCATCAATTCTTTTTAAAAATGAAATTATTTAATGCATAGTTTCTGTTCCTAAATCTCTGTTTATAAAGAAAAGAAATAAATGTGTTGTGCTAAAACCAAAATATTATCCCGTGATTTAAAAATATAAATGAAACGTGCAAAATAACTTTTCTATTTATAATAATTCCGGTATAAACAATAATACCAAAATATTATGCCGTGATTTAAAAACATAAAAAAATATAAAAAAAGTGCAAAATTATTCTTCTAAATATGCAATTTTGATTTAAATAATTATATGGCATTAAAATTTGAATTTAATAAAATATTTTAATAAGCTCTTATATAATGATTTCTAAGCTTTTATTGAAAATTCTGTTAATTGAAATTCTCTAAAGTTAAAGTTGGTGCAATAATTCTGTGACCAAATGTCTCCACTTCTGCACATCACCCCAACGAAAAAGTGGACTTTTCCACTTTTCGTTCTTCTATAGGGAATCATTTAGGAATGAGACACTAGTGCTCTGGACTTCAAAGTTCAATTTATAGGCATTGCGTCCTCAACGTCATCTGTTAACGGTTGTTGTAACTAAATTTTGAAACTTCTGTATAGCATTTTTACAACTTAGCTAATAAAGAAAACGTTTACTGCATAATTCTATTGATCTTTGTTTTTGAGATATTTAATTTTGAAATTTGGGTCTTATTCGCAGGACACCCTGTATGATGCCTATAAAATTCTGTAGATAAGACACATGGTTGTAGCAAAATTTTGATACATTTCCGTCTAATGGCGGAATTTTCTGAAAGTCATTTTTAAACAGTGTTATCCGTTTTCTAACTGAACTGACTTATATAGCATATATGTTAAGGTCAATATGATAAATTCGGTTATTATTAATGTGGATTTTAACATGAGTACTGTATTGCTTAATCGAAACTAATGCTCTACAAACTGTGAATAGGTTTAAAAAGGTTTAATATATTACCAAACATACAGCTTAACATTCAAAATAACATCATACAACTCGCAAGAGCTTCCCTGAGCCTTGCTTTTAAAAACCACCAAACGACTCCATTGCTGAATATCTATAGAACAACCTCAACTCGCTCTGAAATTTTGAGTTCACCTTTTACGAGTCGCGCTTGAGATATCACGTTCATTTAACCATTGAGTCTTATCTTTCATTCTCACATTTTCAGTTATTCTGACGTTTCTGGTGACCTCGTCAGTTACTTCTTACAAAAATTCAGACACATAAATTTAGACAAATAAACAGATAAACATAAAACAAAAACTTATCACGTTATGCAGATGCGTTATCCCACGGCTTCATATATTCTGTAAATTGATCTCTATATTTAGAATCAGTATACCTATTTTCCCTGTAATTTCTTTCTGCATATTGATCTCTATATTTAGAAGCTGTATATTTATTACTTCTAGAATTATAAGAATTGATATAAGCATCTCTTCCACTATAAGCTCTTTTAAATCTATAATGAGAACTATTTCTACCGTCATTATGCCTTTGTCTTACATAGTACCCATTATCATGTCTGTAAGTTCCAGAGCTATAATCCGATTTTTAATTGTCGTGATCATGAGCTCTAAGATCATTTCATATCTCTTTTCAAATTTGCTAGACGAATCTGCAGTTCGCTGTGCACTATACCTGTGTGATGGTTGGAAATTTCTTTACTCCTAGCTATATTATAGCTAGCTCTGTCTGATCGTCGACCATCATAATTATAATTATTTCGATTGTGATAGTAGCCTCTATTTTTGTACTTAGGAGAAAAATTTAGATTATACTTTGCTTTTGAAGTAGGTGAAGCACTTTCTAGCATTTCAAACGCATCATTAGGTTCAACCATATCCGAAGAACTATTCATCAAAACTTCACTTTCTGTCATATCTTGAGGTATCAAAGAATCGTTAATCTCAAAATTTTGGGGAATCTCTGATTCATCTTGGTAAGAATTCTCCGAACTCTGTTTCCCATATCTATATTTATTGTAATTTCCATTGTTAAACGATTGTTTAACGTATTTTTGGCCATATCTATTATTGCTTCTGTTATCCATTGGTCTATTGACATTTCTATTCTTTCCCCTATATTCGAAATTCCTAGGGCAATCTTTTACATAGCCTTTTCTATCATGTGCAGGACTATCAATTTCATCAGATAAAATTTTGCCTATCCGTGATCCTGTATCTTTTGATTTATTTGGTTTGTATCCCTTTACTAATTTATTTATTTGTTTTCTTATTTTCAAATTTCTCACGTGATTAAAATTAATTTCATCATCATCTATGACGCTCGCTAAATTAATCAAGAAATTATTTCCTGCATTATTATCATTTGCAACTATAATATTTTCATCACGTGAATTATCCAACGATGACGCTTTCATTTCATTATTACTTCTGGCAGCAGAATTCAATTTTATAATAGAATTCTTCAAAACTTCAGTGCAGCATACTTGAACATTTTTGCGTTCGCCAACGATTTTAATTCCGTTCTCGTCTATCGCCAAATTTAATCTGCTAATCACATCATATCCTAATAAAATATGATATGCAAGAGATTTTAAAATATACAAATTTGCTGTGATTAGAAATCCATCAATATTAAATTCACAAGGAAAGTATCCTTTAGGATAAACAACTACTTCATCTATGCCTGACTAAGAGATATTATTTGAACATAATTTTGGCGATCCCATCTTAGTATAATATTCATAACTCAGCAAACTTTTATCACTTCCGGTATCAAAAAAGGCATGTGCCTTTTCCGCGTTAATATCAATATCTATCATGCAATCCGGCTTGGCTCTGTTTTTCCCTTTGATTACTGCGGAATTTCTTCTTTGTGATTGGATAATCGCGGGTTTTGGTTCCGAGGATTTTGGCTGCTATTATTTATAAATTGTTGTTTTCTTAAATTATCATAATTTTGAGCTGGTAACCATGGTTTTGAATTAATATTTTCACGCATTTTCGACTTCCTATCTTCAAATTGGTGTGAATTTCAATCCATGGTTTTAACATTACGCCCTGCTGTTTCATAATCGTCTAATTTATTTACTAATACCTCAACGTTTTTAATTTTTGGAAGATCATCGATAAAATGTTCTTTCATTTCTATAGGTAATCTTCGTTTGATTTGATTTACTACTATTAGTTCTTTCAGGTCTTCAAAATTAGATACGTCAAGACCGCCTATCCACTCTTCCAAATAATTTCTTAACTCAAATGCTAGATCGCGCCAAGTGGCTGAATATTCTTTCTTATGCGACATTAATTTTTGCCTAAACTCTTCTGGCGTCATTTTGAATCTTTTAAGAAGCAGTTTTTTTACAAAATCGTAGTCATTTGTTAATGTTTCTGGTTCTCTAGCTATAACATTAGCAATTTCTAACAGAATTAAACTTAATAAAGGCATTACCCAATTTTCTTTTACTATATTCATCCTAGAAATTTGTCACTCAAACAAAGATAAATAGATACTGTGGTGATCCTTCAAATGCTTTCGCCCAAGGAGCGATAAACGCGCCAGTCTATTAGTGGCACGATAACGCCTCCAATGTGGCAACCCTCCAGTGTACAGGTGGATTAGAAATAAGTTGGTTGTTGGAATGTGCAGATTGAAAAAAGGAGTAGTGAAATGTTTTGGTGAAATAAATAAAACTTATTATTTTAATTTAAGATATGAGTCAGATAATAAATTTATTGAAATACTGAGCAATCACCTCAATACTAATATCACCCTTCCCGTCAAAATGTGGCATTAATTTGAACAAATCTGGTTGTTTACCTGGACCAGTTACAGCCGAACCGTCACTTACACTTGTCATATTTCCTTGAAGCTCAATTTTTCTTAATTCAAATTCCATTTGCCATTTCTTTACTTCTCTTTCTGTTTCTAGCCTTCTTTCTTCCTTTTCTGCTTCTAGCTGTTTCATTTCTTCTCTCTCAGCAGCAATGACTTCAAGTCGAGCTTTAACAAAAAATTTTTCATAATCATTTGATTCAGTCACAAACTTTATCAAGTCAATAATTCTTGAACTCTGAGGCGCAACTATATCTAGGTCATCATACAATGTAAACAAATCTGCTTTTCTAGCTTTATTCAGGACAGACATGGTTCAATTTGTTAACACTTCAACAGAACAAAATATGACACTGTCTCGTAGGCTTGATTACGGATCATCTCTAATCATTATACATCAGACGAACAGTTCATTTTTTGTATTATAAATATCAGTTCAGAAAAATACTTTTCTTTTTTTATTCAAGTAGAAAATAGCTTCGTTATTCAAATTCAAATCTTCCAAATAGTTCAAATAGTCAAAATAGTCCAAATCTCGGTCCGAGCCCCCAAAACTGTGGGTTTTAACGTGAGTACTGTATTGCTTAATCGAAACTAATGCTCTACAAACTGTAAATAGGTTTAAAAAGATTTAATATATTACCAAACATAGAGCTTAATATTCAAAATAACATCATACAACTCGCAAGAGCTTCCCTGAGCCTTGCTTTTAAAAACCACCAAACGACTCTATTGCTGAATATCTATAGAATAACCTAATCTCGCTCTAAAATTTTGAGTTCACCTTTTACGAGTCTCGCTTGAGATATCACGTTCATTTAACCATTGAATCTTATCTTTCATTCCCACATTAATAATAACCGGTTATTATTAACACTAACCTCGTCTATTGGTAAATTTGATAAATATTGCATTTTAATCATATTTACCGTTTATTATTAATATTTACCAATGCAGTTCGGTCAATATGATTAATGCCCCAAACGTGGTGAACACATCCATTAGGTGAAAAGCAACTTCCTCTTCTCGTATTGTTTTTAACGCTCTTAATTGAATAATTTCAAACTCTCATCAAACATAACATTAAATTTACTGTACTCGGCCTGCAAAACAATCGAAACTGGAGAAAAATAAATATTAGTGAGCTTCCCGAAAGATTAATCTAAAATAATTTCTCAGTTTGAAATGATGATGTTTTAGCTTATTTGAAGAGAAAGAGGGAAAGCTATAAGATTCCATGCCAAACTGCAAATAAGCCAAAATATCATCATTTCGAACTGCGGAAGCCTCCGATGAAGGAACGAAAACATTTTTTGGAATTGCACTAGGCAGTATAGACACCGCATTGTACATGATCTGTCAGGTACTATGTAATATTGATATATAGCATACTTTAAAACTGTCAGAATATATGTTTTTTATGAAAAGTAACGAAATATGTTTTATAAAAATTGTTTTTTAATGTAAATGCATACAAACAATATAAGGAATTTTTGAATGAAAAAATAATGTGCCAAATTTTTAATAACTTAAATAACATATAAAGAAAAAATGTATACATTGCGATAGCTCTTATGATAATAATGCTTGAAGATATTCTGTAGGAAAGAAACGACGACCCTATGACACGCGTGCCACAGGTGTCACACGGGAGAATATTTTCGGCACGGCGTAGATTCATGTTTTAAATTAAAATGTTGAAGGGCTCAGGTGTAAAACAAGGTAATTAACTATTTTTGATACATTCAATTTTTAAGTTTTGCAAAGAGAAATACAAACAAAACTGTTATGTTTTGTCATGTTGATAATCAGTGACCAACAGCATTGGCAAGAACTGCGATTACGGAAGATTAAAGATTACGGGAGATAATTTTTTTTACTCGATTTTTTTAATTTTTCCTTTCTTTGTATCTAAACACTACCTTCTCTTACCAAATTTCATGTATCTAGGGCTACAGGATGTACCTCAGATTTTTTATGATCGGTGAGTCAGTCAGCCCGTGTCTAAAAAGCGAAACTTTGAGTTCATATATTTTCTGAACTAGAAAAGATAGTAACGTGGAAATTTGAATATTTTGTTCCGTTTGAAGAGTACTTTTAGAAAAACTAAATTTCAAGTTCCTAAAAAACTCCAGCACAAGGATATTGGGGTGTCAAATGTACCCCGAGTTGCTTCCAGAAATGGATGCTTACGACTGTGAAATATCAGTTGCCATGCTTTACACCCCAGTCTTTCAAACAGTGAAAATGCACAAATTGCAGTATTTTGAATTTAGACTTGCTGACCTTTTCTAAATTAGGTTATTTGAGGCTATCATACAGACTGTAACTTTATAAATCCCAATCAAGCTCATTATTGACTCAAAAAATTTTCAGATTATGAGAGAATTAGCAGATTATCGGAAAATAACGATCATAAGCAAAAATGGCGATGGGGAAATTATGTTAAATTGGAATTTCGAATTCAATTCCAGAGAAGAATTTTTTTTTTTAAGAAGCATATTTTGATTTTTTTTTTTTTTTTTGGAAATGAAAAAGCGGTAGAACTGAAGTAGGAGCTTGTTGTTATGTGGCTCCAATATAGCTGGCATTCTCTTAAAAAAAATAAAAATGCGAAAGTGATCTGAATTGTTTGGCATCTAAGACGCTACAAGAGAAATAGGATTTTTTAAGTATATTACATAAGTAAGGTGTGTCTCACCGAAATAAAGCCACCGTGATTGTGTGCTGTAATTGGACACAAAACAAACCAATAAGAACGAAACAAATATATTAAGAAAATCTATATACAAATACATATTTACACGGAGTAACCCACTCCCTGCATTACTTGGACAGGAAAAAAATTATTTGTAAAAAAAGAAGGGGGGGGGGTGTCCCGCCGAAATAAGCCACTACCGTTAGTAGAAAATACATCCGCCATGATTATATATGACTTGGAATATACGATGTGCAAACCATTTACCACTCCTTGGAGGACAGTAGCATTAATGTTCTCCCACGCTTCAATGATGACGACCTTCAATTTTGACACAGGCTGAAACTGTTGGCAATAGGCATATACAGCCCTACTGAGGATAGCACACACATTTTCTTGGGGATTGAGATCAGGGAAAAAGGGCAGGTCATTTTGTGACATGCACCCGATTCTCCAAAAACCATTCCCAGGACGATTTTGTAATGTGAATGGAGGTTTTTCCTGCTGGAAAATCTAACTTAGTCTGTCAATTCTATTTGAAAATGGCAGTAAATGGTTTTCTAGCATTTCTTGGTAATCGGAAGCCTTCATGCGGCCTGAGAGAATAGCCAGGTTATGTTTATCTCCATAGTCGAAGCCTCCCTGCAACATTAATGAGCCTCCACCTTGCTGTCTTTTGGAGAAAATTTCATCTTCTTTCCTCATGTCATACCAATAGAAAGCAAGGCCATCTGGGCCATCCAGATTATTTTTTTCTCATCTGGGACTATAACACGATGTCCTGATCCTTACAGGTTCGGTTATATTTGGCCCAGTCGACCCTCCTTTCCATGTGGATAGCTTTCAACATGTGCTGATGTTTCCTTTTCTTATATCGCAAGTTGCTTGTACGTTTCTCAATTCGTGACAATGTTGATTTTGTCACAGGATTGTTATCCTCTTTGTCCAACTATTTTAAGGAAATACCACCTCCTGAAAGACGACGTAAAACTGCTCTTGCCTGCATGGAAGTCATTTTTCTGCAGGTACACCTCCTTTATTTATACTCGTACTACTGTGGCCCTGATTTACAAAATTGTCTATTACGGTTTTAGATCGTTTGATTGTTTAGATATTGGTTTATGTGAAAGACCTCGTTCTTTAAAAGCTGTTATCTGACTTTTCTCGAACTTTGAGAGCTGGGTTTTCTTTCCCATTGTAATACAGCAAGAGAAATAGAAAATACAACCTTCTAAAATCCGTACAAAGTTTGACTGGCACAGAACAAGTACTTGATGACTTCCTGACGTCATAAACATGTTGAACTTAGCAGCTCGAATGTCGGTAGTTACCAATAAATACTAATATTGGCAGTGGCTTTATTTCGGCGGGACACTTCTCCCCCACTTTTTTTACACATTTACCTTTTTCTCTTGCCCAGGCGGGGCTGGAAGTGAGCATGTAAATAGTAGGTGTTTGATATTGTGTTGTAATGTGTTTCTAATTGTCATGTTAAATATTGTGTGTTAAATGTACTGTGACGTATATATATCCAAGAAAATTGTAAACAATTATGCAATCACATTAGGTGAAATGATCCTCATGTAATCACTACACACAGTCATATATCTCGATGTGAAATCTTCGGTTCGCCCAGAAAAATTGGGTAAACAATTGTGATTGTAATTGTAAATCTCACAGTAACCGAAATAAATCTCAGCAGCTTGATCAGGGACCCGACGCTCCCTCTCAGACTCTGGTTGAGAGTCGGGAGGAGTGGATGTGGTGTACCCCTCGGGATTGCACTAACACTCTAAAGCGAAAGCTGAGTTCCCGAGGTGGTCATCGCTGTCATCGCTGCCCAGTTACGGCACACAATTACGGTGGCTTTATTCCGTTTTGACACACCTTATATTACAAAATGTTACCCATATATTTTAAACTCTGAAACCTAATTTTAATTCATTTTGCTACTTTGCTAAATTTGTTGGGACGTCATGATGATTTAAAATATTTTTTTGGAAAAAGATGGCACGCGGATGTGAAAAGGTTAGCCGACCCTGGTATAGTGTAATATATAAATATCTTTTTTTATTTTATTAAATTGTGAAGTTTCGTTACATTATTCTTGAAATACTGGAAAATGTTTCATTATAAATGCTGAACGAATGATTATATATATATTTTTTTTTTTTTTTTTTGTCTGAATTATCATTTTTTACTTTCTTCTATCTTCAATAGAAGAAAGTATTGTAATTGAAATTTTTTTCGACTTCCGGTTTTCGACGGATTTACATGTTTTAGGGGTCAGAGATCACAAAAAACATGTTTATAGAAAATGTCTGTGTGTCCGTGTGTCCGTTTGTCTGTCGCCATTGTACCATCAAAATGTGTATGAAGTTATGCATAGATTTGAACCAAATTTTTATTTTAAGTTTTTGGATATGGCAGGTAGGTCCTCCCTGAATTTGAAAAAAAATCGCCGGTAGGGGGCGCTGTAATAGCGATTTTTGCGCGATTTTGAATATTGTACCATCCAAAAGTATATGAAGTTACGCATAGAATTGAACCAAATTTTTATTTTAAGTTTTTGGATTTGGCAAGCAGATCCTCCCTGAATTTGAAAAACATTCGCCGGTAGGGGGCGCTGTAATAGCGATTTTTGTGCGATTTTGAATATTGTATCGTCCAAAAGTGTATGAAGTTATACATAGAATCGAACCAAAATTTTATTTTAAGTTTATGGCTATGACAAGCACGTCTTCCCTGAATGTGGAAAAAATTCGCCTCTAGGGGGCACTGTAAAAGCGATTTTGCATATTGTACCATCGAAAAGTGTATGAAGTTCTACATAGAATTGAACCAAATTTTTATTTTAAGTTCTTGGCTATGGCAAGCAGGTCCTTCCTTAATTTGGAAAAAAAATCGCCGGTAGGGGGCACTGTAATAGCGATTTTTGTGCCATTTTGAATATTGTACCATCGAAAAGCGTATGAAGTTATGTATAGAATTGAGCTAATTTTTTTGTGTTTCTTTTTGGTCATGGCATGAAGGTCCTCCCTGAATTTGGAAAAATTCCGCTGGAAGGGGGCGCTATAATTACGATGTCTGTACCATTTTCTTTATTGTACAATCGAAAAGTGTATAAAATTATGCATACAATTGAACCAAATTTTTTGTGCATGTTTTTGGCTTTGGCCAACAGGTCCTCCTTGAATTTGGAAATATCGCGCGGTAAAGGGGCTCTGTGATAGCGATTTTTGTATACTTTTCTTGATTTTTCGTAGTTCTATTGTCCATCGGCGGCTCGTGCAAAGGCGGGAACTCACTTCCTGCTACGCCGGCTATTCACAAACATCTGATAACAACAGAATAATGAAAAACTAATTATTTTAACAAATATCATGATATAGATTAACTCGTTTTTAGTTCACTTAATTGACTGAAGCAGGAATTTATGATGAAAATCAAAGTTGGTATAGTAATGAACTAATTATATTGAAGTATTAACATGTGTAACTAGTTTTTGAAATATTAAGATGTATAAGATAGAAGAAAGTTTTGGGATTGGCACATCCAACTAGTTTCTATTACAATAATAATTTATATTTCACCTTGTTAATTAAACGTACTTAAAACTACAGGAAACGTTATATGTGTAAGTGAAAAAAAATATTGGTTATCATAATTACTTCTAATTTAGGTAATTATCACTGGAAATATTATTATAACAACAGTATATTTATGCTTACTTTTATCTGAAACTTTCATTAGTAATAGTTACATCATTAAAATAAGAGAACAAGTTTTAAGTATACCTCTTTCCTTAAAGAATATATTGAGTTACTGTAAAGTAATAGGAGAAGCAAGATGCAATATTAATTATATGCACGTCTTTAAAATTATTCTGAAAATTACGTTATGAAATAAACGATGTTTTAAATGGAGAAAATTATATATATTTAATTTAGTTAAGCAATTGTTGTGCTAGTTACAGCTACAGAGAATAGTTATTTTACTCAATTTGTAAAATGCCAAATTGCCATAATTGCCATAACTTATTGGAACGAAACTGATATTTATATCATTTTCATTTCTTGAAATTCAGCTTTATAAGAAGGCTCCAGATCTTTAAATTTTCAAAAAAATAGTTTTCGGTCTTTGCTTTATTCTGATTTTTTTTTTTTAATTTCTCAACAATATGCAAAAAAAAAAAAAAAAAAAAAAAAAACCCAAACCCATTCAAAAATCTGCATAATTTGTTGAGTTATAATCATTTATAGATGGTGACTATAATTGAAGTATTGAAACTTTAAAACACGTTTACTCAGATTAGTAAATTTAGAGTTTATGTGCATCGTTTCTTTCAAGTTTAAGCTACAGCTTTAAAAAAAAATAAACATTTCTTAATAGTATGCATGCAACCACCCAAAAAAATCACATATTTTGGTTATTATTTATTTATTTATTTTTATTTATTTATTTATTTATTTTTTACACTTGAAAAACATGAAACTTTTTGAAATGTTTTATTATATTTTTTTTTTATTTTGTGCTAAAATTAAATAATTTTAAACAAAAATTTTTGTGTATATTTTCATTTCAATTTAGAAGTAGGTGTCTTACGATTCTATTTTGCTCACAATTTGTTTTCTATATGCATAATTTAGAATTTTATAATGCACGCAACACTTAAAGATTTTAATTCACAGATTAGTGAGATGGATTTTTAAATTTAAAATTTAAATATTAATTTTGCTTATACAACATTCATTTTTCTGGATAATATAGATAAGAATATATACTATAGGCAGAAATGAAAAAAAAAGATCTTAATTGTATATTATTTGTGTTTTGGTAATTTGAAAAAGGCGATGTTTTTGATCGTTTCGAGAAACTTAAAGGTCCACTTGCCTCCTTCTGTAATACTTGAATTATTTTGTGCTAAAATTAAATTTTAAACAAAACTTTTTGTGTAAATTTATGTTTGAATTTAGAAGTAGGTGTGTTATGATTCTATTTTGCTAGAAATTTGTTTTCTGTGTGCATAATTTAGAATTTTATAATGCGCGCATTACTTACAGATTTTAATTCACACATATTCACACATTAGTGAGATGGATTTTTAAATTTAAATATTAATTTTGCATACACAACATTTATTTTTCTGGATAATATAGTTAAGAGTATATACTATATTCAGAAAAGAAGAAAAAAATATCTTAATTGCATAATATTTGTGTTTTGGTATTTGTAAAAGGCGATGTTATTGATCGTTTCCAGAAACGCAAAGGTTCTGTGCCTCCTTCTACAATAATTTGAAAACAATGTCATAATTTCAGTTATCGAGGATACAAACTAAAGATCTTTACGCCAAAGAAGAGTACAGTTCAATACATATGTGTACACTACACTACATAATATGATATACGTTTAATTTTCTCTACGAAATGTTCTTTAAAATCAAGTTAAACTGATTTAGATATCATGTACGAAATCTATAAAACAAACATTCTAAATGCAATCATTTTAAAAATAAAAATTCTTTATTATATATGGCAATAGCTAAAGGATTTCTTTTAACCAGTGCTTTTATTTTAAGGCAGATTTTTGAATGCCCGGTTTTGTTCTTAAATATCAGATAAAGTAAAAAAAAAAAAGTCCTTCCGGCCAGTGCCGGGAGGAAGAGGTAGCTTTCATATTCCTTATTTTAAAAAAGCCATCTTATATTATTCAAACACACGAAGCTCAATTTAGTGGAAACCGAATATATGAGATTTAATACTAATTTTTATCAATATAATAAATGAGAATTTCGCGAAATTAGTCAGCTTTATCCAAGCTGCTTTTCTTTAAAGTAACTTATATTTGGCTGCCTAATTCGGCGATTTCTTAAAGTGCCTGCCATTTTAAGATAACATGGTGGATGAGGCTAACCAGTGAACTTGGTCAAGACCTTAGTAATTGCTGTGCACATGCTCACTCACACCAGAATCGGTTGATATATACGAGTGCTGTCGCATGGAAAATGTCAGATTTTTCAAAATGTCACCCACAATAGAAATTGAAACTGCTATATCTGAGCCATTTTTTAAGATAAAGACAAACAAAAAAAATGCTCCTGAATCCTTATATCAAGGTCAAATACTTAAGAAAGAAACCTTTTTCAATTTCTAATTTTTTTTTCACCTCACTTTAAATATATATATATATTTTTAATTTAATGGCCGCCATTTTGAAACAAGATGGCTGATGAATCTGGTCAGCGAACTTGGTCGAGATATTGATGTATACTATCCACATGCCTTCTTACATCGAAATAGGCGAATACGTGTGTTATCGCGTGACAAATACAAGATCGTTTCAAAATGTTAACCATGATAGAAATTCAAAGTGCTGTAATTCAACCATTTTTTAAGATATAAACAAAAGAACAAATTTTCAGAAACAAAAACTGCTCCGGAATCTTTGTATCAAGGCGAAACACATAAAAAAAATCTTTTTCATTTTCCAATTTTTTAACACCTCATTTTAAATTTTATTTATTTATTTTTTTAAATGGCAACCCTTTTGAAACAAGATGGCGAATGAAGCTGGCCAACGAACTCGATCGAGATATTTGTATGTACTATGTACACACCAAGGTACATCCAAATCGGTTCATAAATACGCCTGTTATCACGTGACAAAAATCAGGACGTTTCAAAATGTCAGCCACGCTAGAAATTCAAAATACTATAACTCATCCATTTTTTAAGATATAGACGAAACAAAAACTGCTCCCGAATCTTTTTATCAAGGTCAAACACATAAGAAAAAAATATTTTTTTTAATTTTCAATTTTTTGGTACCACATTTCAAATTTAAATTTTCTTAAAAATTTAAATGGCCGCCATTTTTAAACAAGATGGCGGATGAAGCTGGCCAACGAACTCGGTCGAGACATTGGTATGTACTATGTATAAACGAAGTTACATCCACATCGGTTCATAAATACGCCTTTTATCGCGCGATAAAATTCAGGACGTTTCAAAATGTCAGCCACGCTAGAAATTCAAAATGCTATAACTCAGCCATTTTTTAAGATATAGACGAAACAAAAACTGCTCCGGAATCTTTATATAAAGGTCAAATACATAAGATAAAAATATTTTTCTATTTTCAATTTTTTGGTACCACATTTCAAATTTTTAATTTTTTTAAAAATTTTAAATGGCCTCCATTTTGAAACAAAATGGAGGATGAAGCTGGCCAACGAACTCGGTCGAGACATTTGTATGTACTGTGTACACACCGAATTACATCGAAATCGGTTCATAAATACGCCTTTTATCGCGTGACAAAATTCAGGACGTTTCAAAATGTCAGCCACGCTAGAAATTCAAAATGCTATAACTCAGCCATTTTTTAAGATATAGACGAAACAAAAACTGCTCCGGAATCTTTGTATAAAGGTAAAATACATAAGAAAAAATATTTTTCCATTTTCAATTTTTTGGTACCACATTTCAAATTTTAATTTTTTTTAAAAATTTTAAATGGCCGCCATTTTGAAACAAAACGGCGGATGAAGCTGGCCAACGAACTCGGTTGAGACATTGGTATGTACTATGTACACACCGAATTACATCGAAATCGATTCATAAATACGAGAGTTACAGTGTGACAAAAGTCAGATATATATATATATATATATATATATATATATTGATATATATATATATATATATATATATATATATATATATCAATTTTGAACGGAGGGTGGTTTCGGGGTCTGGGGGTCATGATCGATGAAAATATACCAAAATTTTTTGAAATCTCTTTCCTCCGAACGGCTGCAATAGGTAGCTTTTTGTAATGAAAGCTACCTAAAAAAAGAAAATGCAGTTTTGTAGTCTATTTAAACGTATCCCATACCATAATATGGCCATGCATTATTTAATTTCTTCAAATATAATAACGTATTTGAAGCTTCAAAAAACTACATGCGTTTTCTAACTGAGCTTAATTAAGTAGTAAATATACAAATTTATTGATCATATATATCTGCACAAAAGAATTCGAGTAACTATTCGAATATGGGCGGTAATTGTTGGAATTGTGTTTTCGAATGATTTGTGCGTTTTCTAAATTGTTTGCTTAAGTTATCTTTTTTTTTTTTCATTTTACTATATATATATATTGGTTATTTAAATTACTTTTAATTAAGTTAATTATCACTGGAAATATTATTATAACAACAGTATATTTATGCTTACTTTTATCACACTTTCGCTAAAATAGTTACATCATTAAAATAGTAGAACAAGTTTTAAGCACACCTCTTTCTTTAAAGAATATATAAATTTGCTATAAAGTAATAGGAGAAGCAAGATGCAGTATTAATTACATTCACATTTTTTTAATTATTCTGTGAGTGACATAATGAAATAAATGTTACTGTAAGTGGAGAAAATTATACAGATTTAACTTATTTAAGCAATTGTTGCGCTAGTTATTGCTACAGAGAATAGTATTTTACTCAATTAGTAAAATCACAAATTGCCATAACTTAGGAACGAAACTGATATTTAAACCATATTCATTTCTTAATTAAAATTACTTATAAAATTACTTCCTTAATTTCTTCTTTAAAAATTTGATTTTTTTTCTTTGTGCTAAAATTAAATTTTGAGCAAAACTATTTGTGTATATTTTGATTTTAATTTAGAAGTAGGTGTGTTATGATTCTATTTTGTTTAAAAATTGTTTTCTATATGCATAATTTGGACTTTTATCATGTGCGCATCTTTTAAAGATGTTAATTCACGCATTAGTGAGATGGAATTTTAAATTTAAAATTTAAATATTAATTTTGTATATACAACATTTATTTTTCTGGATAATATAGTTAAGAATATATACTATAAGTAGAAATGAAAAAAAAGATCTTGATTGCATATTATTTGAATTTTGATAATTTGAAAAAGGCGATGTTTTTGATCGTTTTGATAAACTTAAAGGTCCTGTGACCCTTTCTAAAATATTTGGAAAAATATCATAATTTCAGCTTTCGAGGATACAAGCTAAAGGCTGTTTATTCCAAAGAGGAGTACATTGCAATACATATGAGTACACTGCACTACTTAATTGATATATGTTTAATTTGCTTCAAACCAGGGCTGCGGAGTCGGTGTGAAAAATGGACGACTCCGACTCCGGGAATTTTAACAGATCTGACTCCGACTCTTTCGCTCAAAAATGGACCTGACTCCGACTCCGACTCCGCAGCCCTGCTTTAAACTCCGATGTACGGAATCAACAAAATAAACATTCTAATTACAGTCACTTTTTGTGGAATATTTTGCATCTCCCTAAGCCTCTTTCAGTTAGACTGAAGGCGCCGGGAGTCACGTGATTTTCTAGAGAACTTTTAGAAAACATTTTTGATCTTTAGTTTTTTTGAATGATATAAATGTTTAATCGCAACATGCCAGCTGCAGTTTTTCTTGATCTTCCAAAATGAGAAAAAAATAACTGTTCATGATTTATAAAAAAACTAGAAAGATAGCCCGTCAAAAACGACGGAAAATGGGATAGAAAGATATATAAACCTTTAAGACCTGAAGAGTTTTAGTAGAAATTAAAAGTCTTGGCTTTTAACCTAAATTAATAAGATCATATTTAATTGAAAAAAGATATTTAAATTTTTTTTCGATCTCAGGTGACGTCAAGGGAGGATCTACACAATTGTTTGGTGCAGGCTCTGCTTTAGTGCCAGAAACAGAGGAAATTGTTTTTCCTTTTGCCTTAGGATCACCTACAAAGTTGTGTAGGTCAGGTCATAAAGGGATAAAAGACATGTGCAAGAATATGAATTTTCCTCTCTTGTTCCGCAGTAATAGATGAAAATAACGCAATTTAAAAACAAAACGAATTTATGAAAAACTATATAATAATGAATACAGAAAAAATGAAATTAAAATTTGTTCACAAAACTTCAGGATATACGATGTTTTTTGTAAAAACTCTTTCATTATTTAAAAGCCGACCTTGCTCTTCAGTATCTTCTACATAAATTTTTAACTGATCTTCCTCTTTACATCTTGAAATACTTACATATATTTGTCCATGAGAAAAATCCGGTTCTTTTAAATATAGTCCAACTGTAGAAATTGTTTGTCCTTGTGACTTATTTGTCGTCATTGCAAATGACAGTATAACTGGAAATTGGCGGCGTTTAAGAATGAAAGGTAGAGAAGTTTCAATTGGTGTCAAATCAATTCTTGGTATGTGAACTCTATCATTTTGATTTGTTCCTATTAAAATGAAAGCATCAATAAAATGGTTGTGAAGAGAGTGCACAATTAATCTGGTTCCATTGCACAACCATTTTATTGGATTCATGTTTCTGAGAAGCATGATGATACTCCCTTTTTTCAGAGTAAGCTTATGAGGAGGCATCCCAGATGGAGTTTGTTCATGCAAGAACTCAGGTGAATAATTATTAACATTTTCTTGGTTGTCAGACACGATTGAATCTGTACTATAGTAAATTCTTCCATCTTCAGGCAGAAAATTCAAATTTTGTTATTTAATGATAATGCATGTTTGTTTTGTTCAAGTTGTTTAAAATCGGTATAGTTTATATGATCTCCATATACATGTGCAATAATTGAATCTTTGCAAACCATTGATGGTGGAATTTCTATTGTACCTGCAGGTAAATTTGATATATTGGGTGTTTTTCCTTCACCAATTTTAAGCTGCCACTCATTAAAGGAATTTTGCCCTTCAGATCTCATATTTTCAGATAGTCTAAGTTGTATAAATTCTTGTCAAAGAGTGCTTGATTTCAAGCATGTTTCAATAATTTCTGTTCAGTTTCCTCTTATAACAACTGGTAATGTCTGGCGAAAGTCTTCACCTAATAACATAACCTTGTCTACAAAAGGCATGTCATTCAACATTATTTACCGCAGTAAGACATCTATACAACGAAGAACATGGCATGACATCATTGTCACTTCATCAATTATAATTAATTTTGTTTCACGTAATATTTGAGCTTCACATGAAGACATTCGAATGGCAGATGTGGAAGTTTCTAAAATCGGCACTGGTAATTTGAAGTCAGAATGAACAGTTTTATCACCCTCTAATAAAATTTATGCAATTCCTGTTGTTGCATGTGGAAGTACTACTTGGCATTTACCTCTTACAAAATACATGAGTACGTTGTACAAGTATGTTCTACCAGATCCTCCAGGACCATCTAAGTAAAAGTAACGTCTCGTAAAAGAATCACTTTCAAGTGCTAATTTTATTTGGTTGAAAGCTTCTCATTGTAAGAAATTTAAAGTTGCTATTTGTTCAACAACTACTTCAGCTTCATAAAAATAATCGAATTCTTCATTTTGAATTTCCTGCAGTACATCGGGTGTAGGAAGATTAAATGATGTACAGTTTAATCCATGAGATTCCATCATGCAATTAATATCTTGCAAAGCTCGGTTCTGAGCAGCTGATTCATTATAAGTTCTTGGGTAATCTTCGCTCATTGAATTTTTATATTTTTCCCCACAAATTAGCTGCATTTGTTGGATTACAAAATATACAAATAAATGCAAAAGTTTGACGCAGTTAAAGTAGCCTCTTCTAAGCATTGATCCCATTCATTATCTGCAGAAAGAAGGCAACGCGCACGTGCAGCTTCTTGAAATGTGTTGTACAGATCTCCATCAAATGTTCGTAAATCTTCAAAGCATGTAGCGCCAGGAACATAAAGGAGAAGTAACCGAAGGCAGAAACGTTCAATATCTTTTGGATTAACATAATACAATCTTGTAACTATTTTATCGCCTTCTCTTCGTCGTTCTTTCCAAGCATTTTTCTCTTATAGATAATGATATGGTATATCAACATAAAGATATTGTTTTGCTTCATTATCTGTTCTATTCAACTTGAACCAAGTAGTCAGCATCGTTTCGAGGTTGGCAGCTTGTTCCAGAGCAGCATTTTTACCACCAGCATGAAAATAAACCTGTTGTCTTAAAGACAAATGAATGACAAGACGAATTATTGCATGAGAACGATCATGCATTTCATTTTCCAGTAACCGTCACATTGCATCTGGTGCACTCACATATCGAGAATCAACATATGACGACAGTTCATCATACACAAACTCGTTACTTTCATTATTTCCAGCATGAACTACTACATTTGCTGCATCATAACCTTTGTATATGTACTTGTAAATGTATCTAATAGATTTGATGGACGTGCAGGCTTCAATGTTGATGTGCGCGTCATATTTAAGCAGTAAATATGCATTATATGGTACGATGTAGCGATTATCTATCTGTTTGGCGCGAACTATAGCAGTTGGGCCTTGTCGTCTTTGATAGAGTGGATAACCATTCAGATTGACTTTAGTTGTTTCTTGAAACTTATTTGGAAAATCTTTTGTGCATTTATTACCACCTTTGCATGTAGAATTCGGATTCAAAGTTCCGCATGACCCGTGGGCCATAGTACGAAGAACAATTTCTGATAATCGTGGATAACTTTCAGGATTTGGTAACTCCGAAGAAATACAACGGTCAACTTGAGCAGCATTATGAAATTTATAGGGCTCTGCTAGAATTAAAAGAATATGAGCATGTGGAAGAACTTTTTTTAAAAATTCAATAGTATATACAAAGGCCACAGCTTTACCAAATAATTCCCCAATTGTTATATCATTTATTAATGCTGATAGTTTGATTTTAAACACTATCGCTACTAAATCAGGTCTGTCTGATGAAGTTTGTCCGGGCAGTAGATTTTTTACTATTTCTGGCCGTTGTGGATTGCACGTGAATGTACAAAACACATCTGGTATTCCAAACTTTGTAACAATTAACATAGCATCATTATATCTGTCTCTCATATTTCTAGGAGACCCTTGAAATGAAGAAGATAGAATTATGGTTTTTCCAGCAGTAACACCTGCATCAGCGGCTCCTTGGGCTACAAAGACCCTGAGGCCAGAATAATCGCGTGCACGAAGTTTTTTTTGTTTCTGTCTTATGAAATTGAGATTATTAGCTTCCACTTGTAAGTGAGAGTCTATTATCCACTGTTGAGCAAGTTTTCCACTATGCAGTATTGGAAAAATATCATTATCACGAATCGCTGTTTGAGCAACTTTGAACTGAAGCATTGATATATTACTTCGAACACCAGGTGAAAATCCTGGATAAGGTGATAGTGATAAATTTGTTGTCCAGCCAGGCTCTCCGTTTGGGTAGTATATAGGATAAGTCATTGGATCTAAATTAGGACTTAAAATATTCAAGTTTACAAAAGGTTGGTCATTATTTCTTGGATAAATTCTGATATCGCGTTGAAAGGGTGGTTCACCATCGTCATTTAGAAAAACCATAGCTACTTCGTTTGATGTCGGCAAATTATATCGTCCGTTGTCTGAATGGCGATCTCGACGCAATACCATATTAACTCTTGGCATTTGTAAATTGTATCTTTGCGCATGTTGTTGTTGCTCAGTATCCACCTCATTCAATTTTTTGAAAACTTGAGCATAAGGATTTTGCGCATAAGTAAATCAAATTCACGCAAAACATTTGGTAAACAGTTGTCATTTTCGGGAATGTTAAGACGCTCTTCGACAGCCTGTGTTGTATCCAAAACATACAGTTGAGCAAATTTTCTTTGTTGGCCATTAGGAGGATGCAAGTGGGAAGTTCGGTGATAAATTTGGCCTTGAACTTAAAAAAAATAAGGGCCGTGTCCTGGAGCATTTCCAGCAAGTTTAGCACCTATAGAAGCAAATGAAATAGCACTATTGTATGAGCGAATATTTTCTTTGAAATTACGATAATCAAGTGCATTTGAATTGCTCATAAAGTCTTGAAGGTATGGTGGAAACCGATGACGTTGTGGAAGCCTAACTTTACCTTTATGGCAACAACTGTTAAATTATCCATCTGTGGGTTTCTCAGCTTGAAAATGGCGCGCTTTGCAAAATTGGCAGAGAATGCTTAATTGTCCACACGTATGAGGCTCAATAACTTGAGACTGAGAGGCTTCAGAAATTAATTGTTGCTGATTTTCGTAGTAGTTTTGTCGTTGAGTCAAAAACCGCCGAGAATGACGTTCAGCATCATGACTACGTCTGATTAACATTTGTTCTTCATTTTCACTTGAACGCTGTGTAGAAGTACGAAAAGAGTTATGAGATAATCTCACAGATCGATCACTATGGCTTTCATTAGCTCTTTGATTTGAATGCCGTAATCTATTTTCTTCTCGGATAGAATTTAATGTTTTTTGCGACTGCTGAGCTAGCCATCGGGCTCTACGTTCTCAGTCTGAACGCCGTTTACGTTTGGATGCAGTTTCATTCATTTCAAATGACAAATTACAATAAATTGTTGAAAAAAGGATTCTATATTACATTTCAACTTCATTATTCTTTTTTCACTCAAAAAACAAAATAAACGTAAAAAAAAAAAAAAAAAAAAAAAAAAAAAAAAAAAAAAAAACAGTTGTCGCTTTGAGTTGCCTTTATCGTACACATTATTTTAATTTAACACGCACATTTAATTTTATTATAAAGCACCAAGTTTTCATTCAAAGTAAAAATTTGCAGGTTACCACGTCAGGCGAAAAATTGCCCTTTTGGTGCTAAAAAGAAACCCCGGTGCGTCTGTGACGTCTGTACCTATTTTTATTTAATACACTTTTAATGCAACGTTAAAAGATTAAAGAAAAGTAAATAAAACTATAAAAGTAATTGGGGTAATTCACTGTTGGATGAATGCTAACATCGATTCACTTTTTCTCATGCAGGCTATTTCGCGGCATGGGATAGATATTCAATGAGTGATTTTTTGCCAAACTATTCCCCAAATTATACAAATTGACATAATTTTTCTTTTAAATAACGAAAGAACAAATAAATTAGAAAAACATTAATAAAAATACAAATAGAAAGTTGAAGCAAAAATCACTTGATCACGTAACAAAAACGTGCACCGTGTTTAATGTCAAGTGAATGTGACATTTACGATCATCCATTATTGGCATCCATCTTATAATTTGGCGATAGTTTTTTGGTCAACGGGATAATCAAGTAGTACCGCAAAATTAAACACGGTTTCTGAAATGGTTTTAACGATAGCGCAAAACATTAAACTTTTAGAATTTTGAATATTTTATAGATGGGATTTCAGATAGATGAAATTATATATTGTATTTTTGGGTACTACTTAGTTATCCCGTCGACCAATTTCGCCAAATTATATAAATCGCTAAACCACTCGCCAAGTTATACAAATTGACATACTTTTTATTTTAAATAACGAAAGAACAAATAAATTAGTATAACATTAATAAAAATATAAATAAAACGTAGAAACAAAAATCACTTGATAACGTAAACACGTGTAACTTGCTTAAAGTCAAGTGAATGTGACATTTACGATCAACCAGTATTGGCATTTAATCTTATAGTTTGGCGATAGATTTTTGGTCGACGGGATAACTAAGTAGTACCGATTTTTGTAAGTTGAACGAAGCCTAACATTGCCGCGATCAATGAGGCAGCCCAATCGGACGTTTGTGAGGGACACACAGAGACTTGGATTTTATATAAATAGATTTAAAATTTAATATTTAAACTTTTAGCTCTCCCCGTCTTGCATATATTACAAACTATGGTGCAGATAGTGCAAAATAGGAGCGAATTTGGTACTTTTCCACTATAGAGGCCTTGGCGGTTTTTTAAAAAACTTGATGGAATTCAGACATCAGAAAGTAAGATTTGTTGCCAAATGTTAAAAACAGCTATGGAAACAAACTTGATGAATTTTTTTGTTTGTTTCTATAAATTTGTTTATATTTTAATTAAATGTATATATTATTGTTGTTTTTTGTACACAAATAACTTCTGTTTCTGAATAAAATTAGACAAATGGCTTCTTTATGTTAAATACATTGTATAAATATTGAAAAAAAAAAAATCCGTGTGTATATGAAATAATATAGTGAATAGGTTGCCAGAAAATATGTTGCCAAATTCCGTTCTTCGCCAAGGCATATTTCGCTATTTCGCCATTTTTCACCATTTTTTATTCGCCACAGCGAATTTATTTTAAGGCAATTTTTTTTATGCTCTGTTTTGTTTGATGTATAAACAATTACTTATATTTTAAAATAAAGCTAATAAAATGCATTTTTTTAATCTATTTAAATATACCGGGTGTCCTAAAAAGGACTGACTGATTTTAAAATTCAATAACTTGCAAACGGTGACAGATATTTAAAAAAATTCTTGCAGGAGGGTTATGCATAAGGTCAAAAGTTTTTTACAGTAATTTTCGATTTTAGTTCGAACTACAAACAATAGATGGTGCTGCCATCAATAGACGCTAAATTCAGGCTCGATTTTTTGTACTTCGGGACCCACACAATACATGTTAACCTCCTTTTTCTGCATGGAAGAAGAGAAAGGTAAAAAACTCGAGCTTGTATTTAGCGCCTATTGCTTACAACGCCATCTATTGTTTGTAATTCGAACTAAAATCGAAAATCACAGTAAAAAAACTTTTGACTTTATGCATAACCCTCCTGCAAGAATTTTTTTAATGTCTGTCACCGTTTGCAAGTTATTGAATTTTAAAATCAGTCAGTCCTTTTTAGGATACTCGGTATTTTTTAACATAATATGGCCATGCAGAATTTCACCTCTCTCAATATAACAATGTATTTGAAGCTACAAAAAAAAAAAAAAAAAACACTCCACATATTAATATTAAGTGAACTACATCTTTAAAAAAAAAAAAAAAGAAATAGGTTTGTAATACTAAATTTATATCCACAATTTCTGAGAGTGTATTTTATTTAAGCATTTGTACTAAAAAATTCACCAAAAAAGACATATTCAGCTGTAAAATTCCCAAAGAAGATAAAGCTAAAATAACAGGAAAAACATTCCTGGTATTTTTCTAACACAAAAATATAACAGGATGATTGTAATAAAGAAAAGAAGGATATTATTGGAAGAAAAATGCTATTAATTCCAAAATTTCGTCTTTTGTAAGAAATAATATTTCTATGAGTATATTTAAAAATAAATATGAAATACAGAATATTTTCTCTCTGAGGTTTATTACACATTCAGCTTCAGAATTAGAATCTTTTTTAAAAAGGACGATAGAGGTCTAAATCTGATTTTGTCAAAAAATGAAATGGTTTAAAACATTTGCTTTTGTATGAAATTTTGTATATCTTTCATGAAACATGTTTTGTTTGCATATGATATTAACCCCTTGCGTTCTAGCGCTGTTTGTGGATGTATGTCACAAGAGACGAAGCTTCGTAATAATATGAACTTTTGGACAAAAAGTTTGTCGATATTCCAAATTATTAGAGCAAGATAGCTATATGTAATATGTGTTGATGAGTTTGTAAAAAAAAATTAAAAAATAAATGAAGTTCAATTAATTAAGCAGATTTAATGAAACTATTGTAATTAAAGTTTGCGAATTAACATAACTAATTGAAAATGATGACATAAAGCAAATTCGAATACTCCATCAAATGCATACAAAACAAAACTTTTCTTGGAAATATAACTTCATAATCTATTCTCGGTGACAGGCATCAAAATAGTTTTAATTTCAAAGCCATGGAAAATGTACGCAACCAGAACACATAACCAGAGCATCCCTACTCGAGCCCTCACCCGTACCAACTAGTTTTCATTTATGTCTTTGCTGGAAAACGACAACATTTTCACATCTATTGCATAATGTATGGATCGTATGTCATTGTTTGATCAAAGTACCACGACGTACTCTGCATACGTTATTGTTAGAAATGATCAGAATAGCATGGCGTACACTGCGTACGCTATAGAACGCAAGAGGTTAAATGTGCAAACAGGAAATGGTAACTTAGAATATAATTTACATTTTAAAAACACAGTATAGGAAACGGATAATCTCTACACTGTAAAAAATTGTAACAAACTTAAAATATACTGAGAGCAAGGCTGTGGTGTATTCCTCGATTATTCCCTAAACTTTCTTTCAACAATACCCCGTTTTCAAGATTAAATTTCCCGCAATTCAAGACGGGAAAATTTCTCTTTTTTAGAAATAAATATGCCAATAGTTCTGAAGTATTAAAAAAACTCTATATAAAATTATATATGCTGATACGTATTTACTATATGGAACCGGTATTTGTATTGCATACTATTGCACTAATTTCCTATGCCTTTGCCTACCTCAGGATTCGAACGTCTGTACTCGTTTAGAGGATACTAAACGTTCTATCTCCTACACCAACTGGACGTTTCCAATGACTTGGTTATTGGTTGAAACATGAAATATGAAAATTTAAATGTATATTTTCCGTTTTCTCTCAATTGTAAAAAAGAACATTTTCGCTTATCTCTCTTAAGGATTTTTTTTTGTGTAAGGTGCGGCATTTGGTCGCATCATGCAAATCAAACAGGAGCTTACACACTCGCTGGCATGTTGAACATACAAATAGTAAGGTTATATATATATATATATATATATATATATATATATTCAGTTTATTCCGGTAAAATGTACGATTTCCAATCAAAATAGAAAGATCGTGTTAAAAGACAGAAAATTCACATATTTCCGCATATATGTGGAATTTACAGTGTATTAAATCTGCTGGAAAGCATCGTGTGCCTTCATGATCGAATAACCTATTCAAATCGATTGGGAATATTATCTCCTTTAATATAATATGCATGCATAAATTATGCTTTGAGAGCCGTATTCATAATAAGATTAGAATTAACTTTTAAAAATCTAGAATAGTAACAGCCAACATACACTAAAATGTATACCTTTGCTCGAAACTTTGAGTCATTTGAACGAGACTGTTTTGATTTAAAAATTTTCAAATTGTTACATTATTTTTATGCTGTATCCATCAATTTATCTTGAAATTATAATTTAATAATTCTGATATTTTTTTCTACTAAATGATTAATCTTTCTTACATTTTTTATACTAATTTTTCTGCTCTCTACGTACTATTAAAAACTAAAAATCTAAATAAAAATATTTTATCTTCATTAATCTTTAGTATGAAATGGGAAATTAATAAAGTAATTTAATTCATAATTAAAAAAAATATATAATTTTAACTTATAAAGCATTTTATTCGACTAATAAATGTTTCCTATTTCCTTACACAAATTTTTAACTTTTTCTCTCCGAGTAGTTTTATTTGCTTTATACAGGGAGTTTTCGGCATAAAAACTGTAAAAATTAATACGCTTATGTTGGAATCGGTTAAAAATAAATATTCATATATAATTTTTCTTGTCAATTTAAAGATACCTGATACCTTAAATAATGTTAGACTATATCTAGTCTGTCTCGCTATACCTACGCATAGCAATTTACTGCTATAAAAAGTGCACAAAATAATGCTAAAATATTTACGTATTTTATTTTTAAATGAAATATCCTTGTCATACTAAATTTATGCTTGCTATTTCCGAAAGTACATTTTTTTTTAAGCATGTATATTTCCGACAAAATTAATAAATAAATAAACGCGCCCAAAAAAGACATCCAGACAACATTCTCAAAGGAGGTAAAGATGAATGTAGAAGAGAAAAAAATTCCGAACGGATTTTAAGACACATAAAAACAAAAGATACATGTGTAAATAAAATATGAATAGTGTGAAAAGTAACATACATTTAACTGCAAAAGAGGATATCCAAAAATTTGTTTTCTTTCAAAAAATAATATTTTTGCGAGGGTTTTTTTTTTTTTTTTTAATTTTTGAAACGTAGAAAAATTCTCTTTCTGTCTTTCACATATAGTCGGTACAGTAAAATTCGTATTTAAAACAAAATATGTATTAACGGAAGAATATTACTGATATCCGATATTAAATGGAAAGATTTAATAAATTTGCTTTCGTACTTGAGCTTTTGAATACCCCATTCTTTTTATGTAAGATAAGAAATATCAACCGGATATCCAACTAATGAAACAAATATTGTTAGTAATATAAAATAAAGCGCATTTTTTATTTTACAGACACATGGATAGTATAAACACTTTTTGGTAAATCTACAGCTAATCATCGTAAAAGTAAATAACTTCTGCCAATCGATTGGGAATATAATTTACTTTAATATGTATTGCAGGGGTTTCACAAAAATACTGCATGGATAAATTATGTTTCGAAAATCATCTTCAGTCTAAAATTAGAATAAACGTTTAATTTTAGACTGTAACAGCAAATTTTCAGAAAATTTTCAATTTGCATATAAATGTATGATCCAAAAATCGAGTTTAAAAAATTCATATTTTTATATTATTTAATTTTTTCATATACATATTCTGAAATTATATTTTAACCATGCTGATATTTTTATTTTTACTGTTTTGTTTAAGGCAAATATTTTAGCAATATGAATTATTAATGAAAATATGAAATTAATGTTTTCGAAAGAAAAATGAATTTTAATTTATAAACATTTTCATGCACTCGATTTATATATTCATTGTATACACGTACATGCTTTCTATATACGAGCATTTTTTATCTGAATAGTTTTTTAGTTTTGCTTAAGACGTTTTTGGCATAACAAACTGTCCAAAATTATACTAAAAAACTACATATTTGCTTTTAAGAATGAAAAATCATTCACATACTAAGTTTATGTCCATTTTTTCTAAGAGTGCATTTTATTAAGGCATATATATTTCCAGCAAAATTAAATAAATAAATGAACTCAAAGACATACAAGTGCAGTTTTCCCATGATGATAAAGATGAAAACAGCAGGACAAAAAAATTCCGGAAGCTTTTTTAAGACATGCAAAGACAACAAGATGGTCGTATAAAGAAAAGATGGATACTACAGGAAGGAAAATGCTTTTAACTGCAAAAGAAAGGATCCTTTTTTTTTTTTTTTTTTAAGAAATAACATTTTTTTTGAGTTTATTTTAAAAATAAATATGAATAATAGAGAAATTCTATTTTTGGGTTTCTCTAACAATTTAGCTTCAGTAAAATTGTATTTTTTATTTTTTTCAAAAAGGAGATTGGGAAAAGGAATGTGTTGGAGTAACAAAAGAAAATTACCCACTCGGTGTGTATTTTATTTTCCTTATAAAATGAAGTTATTCCCGGACGCTTTTTGCAGACTTGGAACCTAAGGAACATATTTTTACAGCATTACAAAACTTTTAATTATTTGTAAACATTATTAAAATAAATGAGTATAAACTTATTTCCAGAGGCTGCCAGTTAAAATATTCTTATAATAACAATAAAATACCAATGAAGCATCTGATGCATGATGCATTTTTAGGTAGCTTTCATTACAAAAAGCTACCTATTGCAGCCGTTCGGAGGAAAGCGATTTCAAAAAATTTTGGTATATTTTCATCGATCATCACTCCCAGACCCCGAAACCACCCTCCGTTCAAAAGTCGATATATATATATATATATATATATATATCCATATATATATATATATATATATATCTGATATTTGTCACACTGTAACTCTCGTATTTATAAACCGATTTGGATGAAACACGGTGTGTACATAGTACATACAAATGTCTCGACCGAGTTCGTTGGCCAGCTTCATCCGCCATCTTGTTTCAAAATGGCGGCCATTTAATTTTTTTTTTAAATTTAAAATTTAAAATGTGGTACCAAAAAATTTAAAATTGAAAAATATTTTTTTCTTATGTGTTTGACTTTGATACAAAGATTCCGGAGCATTTTTTGTTTCGTCTATATCTTAAAAAATGGCTGAGTTATAGCACTTTGAATTTCTAGCTTGGCTGATATTTTGAAACGACCTGATTTTTGTCACACGATAACAGGCGTATTTATGAATTGATTTGGATGTACCGAAGGTGTATACATAATAAGTACCAATGTCTCGACCGAGTTCGTTGGCCAGCTTCATCCGCCATCTTGTTTCAAAATGGAGGCCATTTAAATTTTTTTTAAATTTAAATTTGAAATGTGGTACCAAAAAATTAAAAATTGAAAAATATTTTTTTCTTATGTGTTTGATCTTGATACAAAGATTCTGGAGCAGTTTTTGTTTCGTCTATATCTTAAAAAATGGCTGATTTATAGCACTTTGAATTTCTAGCGGGGCTGACATTTTGAAACGACCTGATTTTTGTCACGCGATAACAGGCGTATTTATGAACCGATTTGGATGTACCTTGGTGTATACATAATACGTAGCAATTTCTCGACCGAATTCGTTCGCCAGCTTCATCCGCCATCTTGTTTCAAAATGGCGGCCATTTAAATTTTTTTTAAAAATTTAAAATTTAAAATGTGGTACTAAAAAAATTGGAAAATGTAAAAAGATTTTTTTGGATGAGTTTGACCTTAATACAAACATTCCGGAACAGTTTTTGCTTCTTCTATATCTAAGAAAATGGCTGAGTTATAGCATTTTGAATTTCTAATGTGGCTGACATTTTGAAACAACCTGATTTTTGTCACGCGATAACAGGCGTATTTATGAACCGATTTGGATGTAACTTTGTGTGTACATAGTACATACCAATGTCTCGACCGAGTTCGTTGGTCGGCTTCATTCGCCATCTTGTTTCCAAAGGGCTGCCATTAAAAAAAAATTAAATTTTAAATTTAAAATGAGGTATCAAAAAATTGAAAAATGAAAAAGATTTTTTTTATGTGTTTGACCTTGATACAAAGATTCCGGAGCAGTTTTTGTTTCATATATATCTTAAAAAATTGTTGAATTATAGCACTTTGAATTTCTAGCATGGCTGACATTTTGAAACGATCTGATATTTGTCACGTGATAACACGCGCATTTATTAACCTATTTCGATGTAAGAAGGCATGTGGGTAGTATATCGTAATGTCTCGACCAAGTTCGCTGGCCAGCTTCATCAGCCATCTTGTTTCAAAATGGAGGCCATTAAATTAAATAAAAAATTATATTTAAAGTGAGGTGCAAAAGAATTAGAAAGTGGAATAGGTTTCTTTCTTAAGTATATTTGACCATGATATAAGGATTCCGGAGCATTTTTTGTTTTGTCTTTATCTTAGAAAATGGCTTACATATAGCAGTTTGAATTTCTACTGTGGGTGACATTTTGAAAAATCTGATTTTTTGCATGCGACAGAACTTGTATATATCAACCGATTCGGATGTGAGTGAGCATGTGCACAGGAATTATTAAGGTCTCGACCAAGTTCACTCGTTAGCCTCATCCACCATGTTGTCTTAAAATGTCAGGAACTTCAAGATATCGCCGAATTTGGCAACCAAATATAAGTTACTTTAAATAAAAGCAGCTTGGATAAAGCTGACTAATTTAGCGAGATTCTCATTCATAATGGTTTAATATTGATAAAGTTTACGATTGAATCTCCTATAATCGGTTTCCACTAAATTGAGCTTCGTGTGTTTGAATAATATAAGCTTGCTTTTTAAAAATAAGGAATATGAAAGCTACCTCTTCCTCCCGGCACTGGCCGGAAGGACTTTTAAGGTATGCAATATTTAGATGTTTAAGCATTGTTTTATTATATGTGAAATTCATGTATTATTTTTATTCATCAAATTATTGGAATTTGATTGAAAAGAATTAATTTGCAGTCTAAAACATGCAGTATTAAATATTATACCGCGATCCTTTTTCATTTATTGCTCTTAATCGGTTTCAATTAGCCGTTTAAAGACGTTCGGAAAAATCGCACTTACTAAGTCCAGGATTTTAATTTGGAGTTAACCATTCAAATTGGCTCAATAAATAAAAATTTTAAACGTAATTTCAAAATTGTCTTGAAAATTTGCGTTTTGATTAATCAAAGAAGTATTTATCCTGTTAAATTTGGATGATTAAAAAAAAAGTTTTAGCATTTCATTAATTATTATTTGACTCATTAGCAAACTTTTAAATATAATTTTATATTAGATGCAATTCTCAATGCTTTAGTACAGTATAATTATTTGTATAAGAATTAAGAGGGAGTTTTTACAATTTAAAATAAACCTGAAAAACAATTGAAATTAGTGTTTCTTTTATTCACCCATAAATATAAATAAGATACAATAAATCAGTGGTTCCCAAACTTTTTGACTCGCGGAGCCCTTTTTAGAAAGAAATTTTTAGAGGGAGACCCTGAAGCTTACTGTACATTATGTTACGAGTTAATGTTTTTTAGGTGCATTTCTACTGAGCACAGAAAGAAGGCATGAATAGTAATTTAAACAATTATGCATTATTCCAGAAATAAAATTATATTTTAAAACTTTAACCGTAATACTGAATTTATTTTTTATTACCATCAAAACAGGCGGAAAATAAATACAACAACAGTGTGGACAATAAATCTTACATTGTTAGAGTGATAATCTACACATGAATGTTTAATGTCCCAGCTGAAAATGAACTGTAGTTTTTTTTTTTTTACAGAAATGAAGCATTTTTGAAGTTTTTCTACGGTCAACTGTAGTTTTTTTTGTAGTGCAATCTCAACAGTAAAAACACTTCAGTTATTTTCCGGTTGCTGTCAAGTATTTTTTCAACCCAAAATTAAAAAAGTAGTAAGACTTTATGTCTGCAGTAAAACGGTACTGAATTTGAAGTGATTTTCCAGTCATTAATTCAGAAGAATATTTAGTGATGTATCTCCAGTATAACTGCAGTTACTGAAGAACTTTACAGGTCTTAATTTTTCTAAGTATGATCATGATAATAGTAACTGCAGTGTAACTGTAGTTACTCTAAGATTCTTTTGCAAGACATAATGTAGTATGATTGTGCGATATTTTCTAAAGTTTCAAAAGTGGTTCAAAATGTTTTAATTTTTTGATAGTTGCATATGTGATGAAACACACTTAATAATAATTAATATTTTTTCCAAAACTTTTAAGGACTTAATTAAAAAACACATGGGGAAAAGCTTTATCCTTATTTCCATTCTTTTTAAGTGAAAGAAAATATACATTACAAAATCAAATAACATTTTTGTTTATTGTTAAAATCTAACACTTATATTGGGAGCATAGCAGCCATAAAAATACAGCATATTTTCCAATTATTGATCTATAGCTAATTTCTAAAGTGTTATAGTTTTAGATATATAATTCTAATTTTAAAATGTTTAAAATGAGATAAGTATTCGTTTAGTGATTACCTTTGAGACATTGAATGAATTTCTGAGTTATGAAAATTAACTTTTTACAGAGTGTCCTGGTCCCATAAGTAATATTTGAAAAAAATTTATTCATGCGTTTGGCATACCTAACGTAAAATAATTCCTCTTTCATTTTAAAGTAAGAGAAAAAATTAAATTTCACTATGATTTTCAAAATCAGAGAAAAAAATTATTTAAATTTTAAAATCGAGGGAGGGGCGGTGGCATCAGCTCAGCCGTGCCCCTGCTCACAACGGAAAATTCTTAGTTCTTCTTTTTTTTTTTTTTTTAGTTATCCTAAAGGAATAAATTTTGCTATTTTTTTCAAAATCGCAGAAAAAAATATTAATTAAATTTCAAAAGTTAGGGAGGAGCAATGGGCCTCTCCCTCACCAGCCCCTTAATGAGAAATTTCTTCTCATTTTTTTATAGCAAATTACTCGAAAAGTATACATTTTACTGTGTTTTTGAAAATAAAAGAAAAGAAAATTTTAATTAATTAACTTTTGAAATCCAGGGAGGGGTAAGAGGTTTTTCCTCCCCCCTCCCCCCCCCTATCCCTAACGGAAAATTCTTAATTCCCCTTTTATTCTAAGGTAAACAAATTTAAATTTCAGTATGTTTCTCAAAAGCGAAGAAAATAGTTAAAATTGAAATTCGAAGGAGGGGCAATGGCGCATCTATGGCCCCCTTCCCCCTAACAGAAAATTCTTAGTTGCTCGAAAAGAATAAATTTTACTACTTTTTCAAAAGTGGAAAAAAAAAAAATTATTAGTTACATTTTAAAATCCAGCGAGGGGCAGAAAGGAACTTCTCATCCCCTCCCCTCCCGCCTTTTTAATGTAAAATTTCTTATTTTTCTATTCTAAGTTACTCGAAAAGTATAAACTTTACTATGTTTTTGAAAATAAAAGAAAAGGATAATTTAATTACAGTTTAAAATTTAGGGAGGGACAAAGCTCTCTTCTACCTTCGGCCCCCTAACAGAAAATACTTAGTTATTCTTTTATTTTAAGTTAAGAAAAAAGATTAATTAAATTTAAAATTTGAGGGAGGGGCAATGACTCACCTATGCCCCCTTCCCCTAACGGAAAATTCTTAGCTCCTTTATTTTAAGTTATCCGAAAAGAATAAATTTTATTATGTTTTTGTAAATTGGAGAAAAAAAATACTAATTAAATTTCAAAATCCAGGAAGGGGCAATGAGTCTCCTACCCCCCCCCCCCCACACACACACACACCTTAACTGAAAATTTCTTATTTCTTTTCCTTTTAAGTTACTTGAAAAGTTTACACTATGTTTTTGAAAACAGAAGAAAAGGAAATTTTAATTAATTACATTTTAAAATCCAGGGAGGGGCAATAGGTCTCCCTTGCTCACTGCCCCACCATCTTCATAACTGAAAATTTTTAGTTCCTTTTTTATTTTAAATAGCTAGAAAAAAAAATACTATGTTTTTCAAAATCGAAGAAAAAGAAAATTTAATTAGATAAATTTCAAAATCGATGGAGGGACAGTGCCCCCCCCCCCCTTCTTTTTTGTGTCGCCCATGTTTAGAACTTAGAAACACAGGTGGGTTTACTATTTATTCATTGCATTATTGCATAAATTGTCTTTCTTCCGTATCGGACAAACACATAATTTCGAATTTTCCACTTTTACTTCAGAAAAACAAAGAACAACAACAAAATAATAATAATAATTTTCTTCCTTCATTTATTTAAAATTCTCATTTGAACATATGATTTATTTTTTCAAGTGCTTAGACTTGCAATTCTGACCCCATGGTTTCTTGTTCACTGGAAGAGAAGTAACAAAGAAACATCTCAACTCCTCTCCGAATCGGCTGTTCGACATGTGAATCGCGCGCCGTAGTCGCGTATCACGTTGTTTTGCTAGAAAAAGATCGTTAATTCTGTAGAAAAAATAACTTATTTTTATTGAATTCAAGTCAGAACGCGTGGTTTTTGGAGCATTTTTACTTTGTAAATATAATGAAATTATTGTCAGATCCAGAAGTTTCAATGAATATCAATTAAAGCGATAAGTAGAACGCCTTTTCCTGAAGCTTTAAAAGAATGTGCGTAATAGCTGAACACATATCGTATTTTGCGATTCGAGCTTAAATTAGACACTTAAAACTGAATGAAGAAAGTAACAAATAAAAATAGTGGAGTAGTGAAATTATTTAAAGTGGAAGAAATGAAAACCCCTGTTCACAAAAAAACAAAATTTTAAGTATTATGCACCATTGCAATGTAGTATTACAGATGCAAGTAATGTCCTATTAACGTAACGGTTACAACATACAGAAAACATTTTGTTTCATTTCACGTTCAGAAGATTAAACTTATACTATTCTTATTAAATTCAAGTAACATTACATTTTGTTTCTATCTAGAGAGCTTGCGTTTACATTATTTAATGCACGATTTAAGTGCTACTACTAGTTATAAAAACAATTTAAAATGTTTTATTTCAGATTTACAGTAGCTTCAATCATTATCTTTTAGATTAAAATTTTCAGAAATTTTAAATAAAATATGTGTGCTGTCTATAATTATATGCCTTTAATGTTGTTCAGTTACATAAAAAATCAATTCTGAACTACAAATTTCGATGCCTAAGATACCTACAATAGGTGTCAGTGGAGTTACATTTCATTGGTAAGTAACTTATTTTCCTTTTAGGGATGAAATATTTTAATATGTACAAAGCAGTTATTAAAAAAGGACTGCTATATATAGGCTAATTTGAAATAAAATATATTTCTGCACCAGTCTACTCATAAATCATATCAGAAAAAAAAGAGTACTACTACTTGGTTACCCCATCGGCCAATTTCGCCAGATTATATAAATTGACATAATTTTTATTTTAAATAACGAGAGAACAAATAAATTAGTATAGCATTAATAAAAATACAAATCAAACGTTGAAATAAAAATCATCTGATGACGTAAACACGTGTAACTTGCTTAAAGTCAAATGAATGTGACATAACTTTAAAAAGGTGTCATTTTTGCACAGATAGCAATAGTGTTAATAATAATTTTAATTTATGAGTACATAGTACTTGCTAATAATGTTAAAATATCAAATTTTTTAAAAGAAAGTCTTTTATTACTGTCATATCAACCCGTCAGCACACACGCTGGGATAAAATTACCCTAATTACATTGTGAAGCTGATCTACAAATGTAGGCTGAGTGTCTGCTGATGGGTTAGTTGTGTTAATATGTAAAAAAAAAAAAAAAAAAAAAAAAAAAAATCCCTGCCGGCTCGGCCCTACAGGCGGAGGTAGATTTCGAAGTTAAGTACTAAATTCACCAACAAAACTTAAATCAAGATTAAAGATAAACCCAGTTCCTTCGCTAAGAATGAGGTCTAGGGAGCTAAGCATTTTGTGAAAATTCTAATATACACAAATACACACACGCATCTATATGGAATAGGTTTTAAAATGGCTAAATCAAATTCAGAGAACCTCAAAGTGTTAAAATATGTTAATATTTCCATACTCGGGTTTTTATCATGTTTTAATACGTTTCTTCAAACTCACATGACGTTACATATTCACCTGCTGTGGTACTGTTTACCCGTAACGAGAAAGACCCTGAGAAATATCTTTCTCCCCGTGGTCACTATAGAAACGGACTTGTCCACTTCATTTTTGGGTGACCGTAGTTGACCGTTGGCTTCTTTTGTATATACTAGGCGCGAAAACAAGGGGAGAAACACGCAGTCTGCTTTGTGTTCATGCCATCGCCAGACGGTTATATTCTTCTCTCTTCATTATTGCGCATTTGATTTTATATTTTCCCACTGATTTAACTTTTAATCATTGCTATCTGAGACTGTATACCACTGTCAGATTCCCTATCGTTAAAATGACATCCACTTTTAAGAAAGGGAAAACCCTGCATTCTCAAGCACGTGAAATAGTCAGTAACGTGACTGGTTTCTTTAAAGCAGAGGCTGCTGCGAAATCTTTGAAAATACCGATTTTCCAAGCCACTAAAAGAGCAGCTGAAGCAACAGGAGTGTCCGAATCTACTGTGAAAAAAATTAAACGTGAAGTTAGTAAAATGGAGCAGAGTGATAATAATATTTTGTGTACTCCAGGAAAACACAGGAAAAGACCAGAAATTCGGAACTGTGTTATTGATGATTTCAATAAATGTGCTATAAGACAAATCATCCAGTATTTTTATATTAATAAGAAGAAAGTCCCTCCAATATCAAAATTATTGCCTATATTGAAAGAAAACATTCAATTCAAGTTTCAGAGAGAATCTCTTCGAAAAATTTTGCATTCAATGAATTTCCGCTGGAAAAAAAGCAGCAGTCGCAGAAATATTCTGATGGAAAGATCTGATATTGTATTTTGGCGAAATTGGTATCTGCGTGACATGAAAAATCATAGAAGAAATGATCGATGCATTGTTTACATCGATGAAACTTGGATCGATAGTAATTTGACATTTGGAAAATGTTGGCAAGATAATGATAAAATAACGGGCATTCAAGTGGACACAAATTGTAAAAATCGGCTTATAGTGGTGCATGCCGGATCCTCTAGTGGGTTTATTCCTGGAGCTGAACTGGTATATAAAGCTTCTTCAACTGTTGGAGATTATCATGGCCAGATGAACTTCGATAACTTTCAAAAATGGATCCTGGAAAAATTAATACCAAACTTGCAGCCAAAAAGCGTAATTTGTATGGATAACGCTCCATACCATACTAAAAAAGTTGATCCCGTTCCCACAAAATATTCCACAAAATCTGTCATGCTTGATTGGTTACTGCTGAAAGGGATAGTACATGACACAAACATGCGAAAAGCCGAACTTTTTGATATAATCACTCAAAATGCCCCTAAAACTATTGAGTATAAAATAGACACATTATTAAGAGATGAAGGGCATGAAGTTCTCCGATTACCCCCGTATCATTGTCACCTTAATGCAATAGAATATGCGTGGTCGTCTGTGAAACGTTACATAAGAGAAAACAACGTAACCGGCGATTTAAGTTTGGGAAGTTTACACTCATTACTGGACGAGGCATTCTCACAAATTACTTCAAATGAGTGGGAAGAGCATTGTAAGCATATTGAGCATATCGAAAATGAATATTGGAAAAAAGACGGTTTGATAGAAGACCTCGTAGATAAGTTAATTATACAAGTGGACGAAAACGAGTGTGATTCTGATACCGACACTGCTGAATCATCAAATTATGATAGTGAAAGAGATTTCGATGACATTCGACCATTTGATTAATCGATTTCATTTTCATAAACAAAAAACAGTCCTTTGTAGGACTAAAAAATAGTCTTTTAAAGACTAAGCTCTTCCCAGAGCTAAAAAAAAAAAAAAAAAAAAAAAAAAAAAAAAAAAAGGAATTACACCAACACACATAATTTCTTCTGTAATTTTACATCCATAGTATATTTATTCTATAAAGCATATACGCAATTTTTGATTTTTTTTTTCCATTGTTAAGAAGGCATTCATTTTTTTTATGAGTTTCCCTTAAGCAGTTTCAGGCCATTAACCAAACCAAATCTTATTTTGACCAATTTTGATCTTAAAGCTGTTCTTAACTGCTCTGCTCAACAAGCGCAAAACGTTTTGACACTTTTACAAATTCATTTTTTAACGGAAAGATATAAAATTGGAAAGCCTGGCCATAGAAGCGATTTAGAATTGAACTGAGTTTTCCATTTTTTGATCAATAAATTACCTATTGAGTTAAAAGCGATTTCGATCACGTGACAAACACGTTTTTCCACCTTTTTTGAGTGTTATTTTACTTTCGCGCGAAAATTCGGTTTAAAACGTCCATTTTGACACTATTTTCTGAAAGATCTATTGCTTTTTAAGAAAACGGAAAAAACAGCTCGATTACATAGTTTCTGAACAACAACTTCTGCTAGTTTCATGCATTTCCGAACAAAAATGAATTAAAACTTATGTCAAAGTTGCCCTTTCGGATTTGAGAACATCCTTAAACCAAAATTGCCATTTTGGTTTAAGAAATATCCCCATTTGCCCCCCCCCCCCCCCCCCCGCAAAAAAATGACCTTCTTGCCCCTAAGTAAAAAAATGGCAACTTTACTGTCGTTTGGATCTAGGGAAAACCGTGCTTTGTTCGGTAGAAAATTAAATCCAAACTAACTAGTCGGATGTGCAATTCCAAAACTTTTTTCTATCTCATACATGTTAATACTGGCGTAGCCTAATCAGAACAAACTTACGTCAACAAAATAAGAAATTTTAGGGAATTATGTCCATTAAGTTCTTAAAATATGAATATCATTAAAATTTTGTCAGAAAATAGAAAACGCTGTTTGATTCCATAGCTTCTTAATAAGAAAATTTGGCAGTGACGAATAAACGCTAATTCAGGAATGTGTCAGAAAGTAGCTAGATTGTTAATATAAATAAAATACAAATTTAACAGACATGTAGTTGAACTACTCGCTTAAAGCACTGAAAAGATCAGAATCAAAAAGACTGTTGTACGTAGCACAATCTCCGGCTAATAATTCCTGGCATGCGACTAATACAAAAGCTTTTAATAAATTTCGGAACTTTATTTGATTGCATAATAACATTCCTCAGATAAAAATGCATTTCGGTATTAGTGGGCACAGGGCCGAAACTAAGGGGGGGGGAGAGGAGGCATGTGCCCCGGGCGCCAGAGCCAAGGGGCGCCAAATGAAAGATTATACCTTTGTAATGGATCATTTTCTTCGAAAACAAAAATTATGGCCATTTTTTTCCTTCCCATTCTGACCAGAAAAACAGAGTTCTAATTTTTACGGCTGCTCTTTCATCTTCACCTAACACTTCATTTATAATGGCTGTTTCATAATAATAGAAGCCATCAGTCCATCAGAAGAAAATAACTCGGTGAAAGCGGAAACTCGGTTAAGCAGGACTCTGATAATCGGGACTCTAACTGTATATTTCATTTTAAAAATGATCTTTAGAATATTTTTGTTGTTGTTCAGAGGGGAGTCATCACCTCCGTGACCTCCTCCTTTGATCCGCCATTGTAGATTACCTACTTCAGTATTACATATTTTAAGATTACATATTTTAAATTTTAAAATAAGCCGGCTATTAGTAAATTAGTAAAATTCTCTTTGTAAATATACTTTGCGAAAGAGGGGGGGGGGGCGCCAAAATCCACGCTTGCACCGGGTGCAAAAAAGGCTAGTTTCGGCCTTGAGTGGGCAAACTTAAAAATATAGTACATGTAAAAAAAGTATTATTAATATTAGAAAAAAATGGTTTTCTCCTATACTCTGTAACCCTGAGAACCCGGGTACGATCCCCTAGTATTATTAAATTCGATATATTCGTGTTGTCGAAAAGAGAAAATAGAAAAAAAAGGAGAGCATAAAACGAATGCTAATCGCGCCAAAACTGTAACCTCCTCCGATTCCAACCCACCTCTCCTACTTGGTATCTTCTGAAGAAGCAAACCCTCTCAGGGTTTTTCTCCTTACGGTAGATCAGTACATTATATTTTCAATATGACGCAATATTTTGTTGTTGTTTTTTAATTCGTCAAACTATTTATTTCATTTTGAATTTTCATGCAGAAATCTTGCTCTAGAAAACTTATGACGTAATATTCAATTTGTTTTCAATTCGTCAAACTATTTATTTCATTTTGAATTTTCATGCAGAAATCTTGCTCTAGAAAACTTATGACGTAATATTCAATTTGTTATCAATTCGTCAAACTGTTTATCTAATTTAATTTTTCACGTGAAAACATTGTATTAGAAAAGCAATTGTTGTGGTGAGAATTTTATTGCTTTTTTTTAATTGTTGGCAACAGCTATAACGAAAAGTATTTATTTTTTCCTGCCATTGTTGTGTAAAAGCAGGTTTTATCAGAATCATGTTAAGACGGTATTCAAAATTTTTAACCTTCCCCATTCCCATTCCCTTGGACCGATTTTGCTCATTTTCAATCCCCGCCGAGAAATTAGCCATCTTAAAGTTGTTGGCGAGTTAGAAGACGTTCCGTGCATAATTGCGTCTTTCATCGCGCGGACAAAATTTAGTACATATCCCTCATAGCATGCATGGTCACGGTGACGTCGTTGTGACGTCACTGTGAGTCACTGTGGTCACGTCACATCTGTGACCAAAATACCACCACTCAGTGATGTCACATTGTGACTGAGATGTGAACTTCTTAGAAAACATAAAAAAATTACAAAAAATATTCAAAACCTGTTATTTATGTAAAATTATATTTTCTGGCAATTAAAAAAAATTGCGACGTCACTGTTATGACACTGCAAGTAACGTACGTCACGTCACATATGTTACGAAAAAAATCACCATATTGTAAGTCACAGTGTGACAAAAATATGAACATCAAAAATCTTTGAAAATGAACAGAAATATTACATGCCCGAGTTACAGTGACATAAGGAATGAAAATATATTAGTGGATAGGAAATAGTAAATTCTTACACGAAAAGAGGGGGGGGGGGGGGCAAAAAAAGAAAATGCACGGTAGAAGTATCAACAAACTAGATTTTCATGCTATACTTTATCAATTTGTTATTTAAGACAGTGAAAGTATACTTTTTTATGATTTCAATTTTATCTACTGTTGCAATTTAATCCTTCACTGATTGCTATTATTATAAAAGTGTTTCTCGGAAAAATGGTACGTATTGGAGCAATTTGGATAACATATTTAGAATTAGGAATATTAAATCTGTACACTTTATATATTTAGTTTGCAGGGAGGAAGTTGTTTTATTTTATTTTATTTATTTATTTTTTTATTTTTTGTCGACCAGTGGTATTCGAAACCCTTCTGTGGTTTCAAACTAAAATTTTCTATTACAGTTAAGTCTGTATCTATTAATGAGCACATAGAAAGAATACTCAGTGTTTAGTCATATATGCATTTCTTGCTTTAGAATTTGCATTCAAGTCATAAATTCTACTTCTTTCAGACTTTTTAAATAAAATTAGCATTTTCCGAAAATAAAAGAAATATACAAAATTTGTGCAAAACCCATGATATAATTACTTATTCGTAATTAAAATCTAATCGTATTTAAAATATACGTATTTATTTATTACGTGTTAAACAAACTTCACTTTAAAAAAAAGAAAGAAAAAAGGCAGGTGTTTAATTCAAATAGAAAATTTTCATTACATATACTCTTAAATAAGATAAAATTATTGCGCATTTAAACTCTGTTGTGTACAAAAAAAAATATATATATATATATAATAATACAGTAGGAGCACCTGCTTGCAATATCGTCTGCGCTCGATTAAACCGCAGAATAAAATAAGGATCAGAGAACTATTGACGCGGGAAGTTATTTTTTTAAGCTAACAGAAATATGCCTGACAATTTAGGATAAAATACGGATATTATAAAAATATTTATGGAACTTAAAAGGTATGTCTTATTTAATTTAAAATTTTTGTTCCTGTTTGATAGATTATTATCATGAGTTAAATAGTTGTATGTTATATACAATGAGACTGAGCTGGGATTCTTTTCAGAAGCAATATGACGATGGAAAGATTTTTGAGAAATTGTTAAATGCATTTAATTCATCTATTAGAGTTTGTTGTTGTTTAATAGTACACTTATAAATACTAATTATTTAGTGTTTTTCAAATTGTTATAATTATTTTATTAATTGTATTTAAGCATTTTTTTTTTTTTTTGCTGTTTGTCATTTTAATCAAACATTTAATTGTAGACATTCAGAATCAGTTATTAAATTTTCTTTGATTGTAAACTCATTTTCTACGTTTTCGATACATTTATTTTATTGGCATTAAAAAATAAAATATAATATTTAAGCATTGAAATAAAGTGTTTTTCATGCCCGATAAAGTTGAAAAGTGTTTATGACTTCGGTTTGTCTGGCCGTCTGTCCCCGCTCTAACTCGCGTAAATATACTCGGATTGACCTGAAATTTTTGGATGTTATTGACGTTTACCATAGCAAGGTCCCTATTTGTAATGAAGTTTGTAGCATGTTTAGTTCATTTACAGGGACAGTCAATTGTATTCCATTACATTACGGCCTGTAAGAAAAAATCGTTTCAAATGATTTTTAATGATTTTACACGCTTTCAAACAGAATAAAATTGATATGCATTTATGAAGCGCACTAAAATGTGCATTCCGTAGAATATGCGATGCAAATGCGATTTTTCATTTACAGGGCTAAAAAAGGAATTCCAATACATAATGATATAGGGGTGGAGGGAATTGTTTGCGGCGTACTTTATTTATGTTAATCTATTTGATATGTTATGAAATTGATATACGTCATTGAGGTTTACATACTATGAATTATTTCATGTATAATACGAAGTGTATATAGCATTTACAGGGACACACAAAATTTTTCAGATACTATATTGTATCCGAAGTACTGTTCATTAGCGATGATTGCTGGAAATGCATTTTTAATTATGATTCTCTACATTTATGCATAGCATATGGCGTATATATATATATGCTATAATTCATATACAGGACTACACAAAAGTATTCGTAAGGGTTACTGGGTATTGCTTAAAGGTGGTTTTTAAATAAGTTATGCATTTTTACGCTGCACTGTATTTAATTTACTAAGAAATGTTTGTAGTATATAGATAAAATGATATACAGGGTCACGCAAAGAATTGGATACGTTGCCGTCTATAGTTTATAATTTCTGGAAATGTGATTTCAGCAGTTTTAAGAGTGTTTTCGTTTGAATTAAATTTTAACTAAATAGTGGCGTGTAATAAAGGTTCTAGGTAAACTACGGGGTTGTACAAAATTATTTAAGTATATTTCCATGTATTAGTATAAATTGCTGAAAGAGAATTTCAACCTGTTATGCGTTTCCTTGATAAACTAAATTTTCCCATTATATAGTATATATATATATCAATCTACAGATCAAATACAGGACTGTTTAAAAGAATTAGAAAACATATTTGGCTGTGGATGGTAACTGCGTAAATCAGTTTTTCAAATGTTTTACGCGTTTTCATGTTTACTTAGTTATCTTATTTACGTTATTTCCCCCGATGTCTTGTTAAAACATTTAGGAAGAGTTGGAAAGTGTTTTATAATCTATTCTTAACGCATGATATATCTTACCTTGTTGTTTCTATTTCCCAGATCAGTCTTTTCCTATAAAACATACCAAATCTAATTTGCTCATATTCACAAAATATAATATATACGGGGATAAAAAATTTAAATAAATAGGGCTTATCCTGTCGTTCTATAAATAACAGTTGTATTAATGTCCCTAAGACTCCATGTTCGTATTTAATAAAGCAATGACAAATCACATCACATTAAAAAACTTACACATTCTTAATATTAAGCTTGAATTCAAGATCAAGCTTAGAACTTATTAAAAAAAGATGTCAGTTGATAAGCATTGTTTTTTAAATGGAAAATTAAAAATATTTTAAAAGAATAGGACTCCAAAATAGCGATATCTTGCTAAAAAGTACGGTAAAAAGATAAGATTTTATATTTCAAACAAAACTTTACTTTAAAATTACCGTAGTGTTTATGACAAGAATTATCACAGTATTAATACTTGGAAATTTTTCCAGAGAGAAACATTCGCCTTGCATACAATATTTCAAATGAAAATGAAATTTCAAATAAATTGCTTAAAAGGCACAAAGGCCAACATAGTGAAAAATATCCACGCCGGGACTCGATCCCGGGTCATCAATATAGCGCACTGACATTCTACCGACTAAACCATATGGAACGATACCCAGCCTGGAAAATTTCTCCCTATTACATGTTGGCAAGGCTACAAACGCAGCACAAGATGGGATATTTATCGTGAGCCACCGACGTGGGGTAAACACGAAACTTAATTAAATCCAGCATCGATTGAAACTATTTTAATAATTGGAAATTTTTCCAGAGAGAAACATTCGCCTTGCATACAGTATTTCAAATGAAAATCAAATTTCAAATTAAAATTGCCTTTTAAGCTATTAATTTGAAATTTGATTTTCATTTGAAATACTGTATGCAAGGCGAATGTTTCTCTCTGGAAAAATTTCCAATTATTAATATAGTTTCAATCGATGCTGGATTTACTTAAGTTTCGTGTTTGCCCCATGTCGGTGGCTCACGATAAATATTCCATCTTGTGCTGCGTTTGTAGCCTTTCCAACATGTAATAGTGAGAAATTTTCCAGGCTGGGTATCGTTCCACGTGGTTTAGTCGGTAGAATGTCAGTGCTCTATACTGATGGCCCGGGTTCCAGTTCCAGCATGGAATCTTTTTCACTAGCTCGCCTTTGCGCCTTTTAAGCAATTAATTTGAAATTTGATTTTCATTTGAAATCATCACAGAGTTTATGACAAGTTCGTCACAAATGACACATATTTCACAAATTGGTCACAGTGTGACTTCAAAGCATTGTCACTTTCGTCACAGGTTCGTCACAAAGTTAATGCCAAAATAGTCACAAATGACACACTTTTCACAAATTTGTCACACCGTGACTTCACAGAGTGGTCACAATGTGACGTCACAAACGACCTCCAAAACGGCCATAACGACCTCGCATTTTAGTCACTATGACGTCACATCCACGTCACGTGACGTCACATCGACGGTCACAAAATCACAGTGTGACTTCACAACGACGTCGCCGTGAAGTCACCATGCCTTACGGGTACATACATACATACATATATATATACACAGTGAGGCCGGTCTCAACGGTGTCCAATGGCTAATTCCTAAACCGTTAGTCATAGACATATAGTTTCAATTACAAAAATGTTTTAAATCAGGTAAAGAAATGTTTTAAAAGCGATTTGGGTCAATAAAAAATTTCTTAAAAAATTACGAAATTTAAATTTTTATACGGTCCCCCGGTCCTATAAGTTATATTTAGTAAAATTTTCCTATTACACTGATAAGTAAGACAAAAAAAATCCCATTCATATAACACTAAAATTGAGCTTGTTATGAAACTTTAAAAATGCATGACTTATGCCACTTTTATGTTCTCAAAACAAATCAATTCGGCTTGGCTTTGAGGGGTCACATAACAAGTACTTAAAGTATTCGAAGATCATATTTCATGTGTATCTGCGCTTTGAAAAAGATCATACAAGTATTACTATTAAGTTAACATTTATTAAGTTTCAGATTGGCTAAAATAACATATCTTTTATTTTGTCAGGATTTGAGACTGTTTCTTTTATGATATCTTTTAACAAAAATTGTGTTATTTTTATAAGTTTTTATGTTACTGCAACGATCGTATGTATGTTTTCCCAGTTTAAAATTGGCCCCACCAGTGGCCGAGAGGTTCTGCTCTCGAAGCTGGTAGACGGGAGGTGCTGGGTTCGATCCCAATCGCGCCCGTCGGCCTAATCGTTCGGAGTTTTCGTGGTTTTCTTCGAGCCGTGGATCTTCCATGCGTTAATACGGATTAAGTTCCCTTAGAAAGACCCCCACGGAGGGCACTCCCCCCGGGCCTATATCCCTCGTGTAGATAATTGACCGTCAAAAATCAACCCAACCCAACCCAACCCAGTTTAAAATTTGTACTCGAGGTTTAACTCACTTTTAAATATCCGATCGAGATTACATTTTACATACTGGCGCAAATCCAATAACAATCTGACATTATTATGATTTTCGGTGGTTACCATTTATGCTTCTTTTACAGGATAACACAAAAAATTTCGGATAGATTACCGCCAAGAAGTTTAAGAAAAAATTTTATATTAGATAATACAAGACTGCGATTGTTTTTTTTTTTTTTTTTTTTTTTTTACTTTTACGTATTTTTTAGCTCTGAATACGAAAATTACATTAATTTTCAACCATCATGTCAGGATATTTCGCAAATCATAAATTGTCATATTTAAAGAATAACAAAAATAGGATTCTATAAAGTAGAGGAGATGGTTGTGTTTTTTAACTTTTGATAATTCATTTTTACGTACTTTTTAGCGGTGAATCTGGAAATGACCTTCATTTCTAACCATCACGTTAGAATTTTTTTGCAAATCGTAAATGTGTAAGTTAAAATATAGCGAAAATCTCATACTATAAAACATATGTAAAACTTTTTTGTTTTATTTTATTTTATTTTATTCAATAATTTATTCGATATTTTTGCTTATCCTGTAATTCTTACAGCTAAATAGCTGAGTGATCCGATGAGATGAGGGAGGGGTTTCAGTTTTATCTTTGAACTTTTTAACTTTGTGATGGTTAAAAATAAAGGTCAATTTCAGATTCAACGGTACAGAATACATAAGAATCAATTATCAAAAGCTAAAAAACATGACAGAACCCAACTTTTGCAGGCTATTGTAATCTAGTAATATTTTAAAATACGTGTCATTTTGTAAAGAATTGAGGCTGTTAATTTAGCATCATTTTATTTAACAAAAAATCTGTTTTTTCTTTCTTCTTAAATGCTTATTACAAATTGTATATTTTGCATTAATACGTCAGAACGATTAAAGATTTAAAATTTATATTGCAATGTTAATTTTACTCTCAACCATTTTTTATATCTGACGAAATTATATTTCGACTAGATTTGTGAATGATCCCCAATTTGCAGCAAAAAATATGCTCCAACTTTAAACAGCTATTATTCGGTCAATTTTAATCGTAGAATAACGTGACTTTTTGTGTATTACTTGTCAGTGTAAAAGGAAAATTTTACTAAATATAACTTATAGGACCGGGGGACCGTATAAAAATTTAAATTTCGTAATTTTTTAAGAAATTTTTTTATTGACCCAAATCGCTTTTAAAATATTTCTTTACCTGATTTTAAACATTTTTGTAATTGGAACTAGATGTCTATGACTAACGGTTTAGGAATTAGCAATTGGACACCGTTTAGACCGGACACCCTGTATATATATATATATATAAACTTTTTAGGTGGGGGTGGTTTTGAGTTCCTGGGGTCATGTAATGAAAAGTTATGAAGGAATTTTTCAAAAGTCGCACCATGGTAACGAACGACTGCAATAGGTAGTATTTCTTACGAAATCTACCTAAAAATCACATTTCTGAATGATTATAGTGCCAAATAAGTTTTTTTCGCCAATTATGACACTTCTCAGACTCAAATAATAAAGAAGTTATGTTTTGATTTTCTCAAAAACTGGTTTTTAAGGTTTATAAATTTTTGGTACTTTTCGGTTAGCTGGTTGCCAGTGTTATATATACATGCATATGTATGCATATATGTCTATATTTATGCATATATTCTTATTTTGCATACTGTTTTCCTATGTTCATTTCTAAATCTTCTTTAGACCTTTACCAATTTCTTCATTCTAGAAAAAAGGGCTGCTGAGTGCGAATTTTTAAAAGGGCACTCACAGAACAGAGGTGTAAAAATCTAGGTGCCAGTGGGCAGTATCTCACCACTAAATTTTATTAGTTCTCTTCACTTAAATTCTTGCAAAAAATTTAGGTGAATTATTAGACGAAAAATAACAAAATTTAGTGGTGAGAGACTGCCCGTTAGCGCCTAATTTTTTTTCCTGCACTCATGTACCTTGTTCACAAAAAATAATTTGAATTGGTTTTCTTTTATTTTATCCATATTTCTTTGTTTTTATCGATAGAATTTTGCAATGGTTTCCTGTGACAGATTGAATTTCGCGATTTTTCCCCCATTTAATGTTATTGTGCATTCTTTTTTTAAATTATTAATATTCAATATTAATGTTATTGTGCATTCTTTTTTTAAATTATTAATATTCAATATTAATGTTATTGTGCATTCTTTTTTAAAATTATTAATATTCAATAACTATTTTTCAAAGGTAATATTCAATTATCAGTTAATGTGACTTATTTAGCAGTTTTTCAGCTGCAATCGGTTGACAAATTGCACATTTTTCCCTGCCATCGACTGAAGAATCTTGTGATTTTTGTCTCACAATTGACTGATGAATTTCACGATTTATTTCTGCAACAGAATGACAAATTTCACAATATTTTAAAGCAGCTGACTGAAGAATTGTTCTTTTTTTTTTTTTCGATAATGGACTGGGGAATTTCATAAATTTTTTTGTTGAGTGAGTAATGATTTCCAATTATTTTCACGCTACCAATTCACGAGTTTTGCAATATTTTATTTCTACTGATTGGGGAAATGTGCTGGAGTTTCCTTGCGATCGATTTGCAAAACTCGTGGGATTTTTTTCATATTGTCGATGGATGAATTTCGCAGATTTTCACCATGGCCGAACGAAGAATTTCATTATTTCTCTTACTTTTTGAACTTTTTTAATATTTTCATCCTTTCAGATTTAATTTTTTTACAGAGCCCTCAGATAAATGTCATTTATAATATATAAAAATTTCATATAGGAGGGAGGGTGTATTCTGGGTGGTGCAGCCCCCACTTTTCTAAATTTTGCTGACATCCCTCATGTGACTATTGTTAGAAAGGCCCTGTGACCACTTATTTATGTTATGCACATCCGGTTTCTCTCCCCCCCCCCCCCCATAAAGATGAAAATAAGGAATTTTGCTTAGTAGCCACTGGCCGGTAGATTGATTTTATTTAGGAGCCAGTTACTGGTGAGTGAGAATAATTTCTTTAGTAGGCAGTAAGTACATTTTAGTCACTGAATATTTAATTTATGGATATATTTTAACTATGTTTATGCACTGAGTAGCAGGTATGATTCAAAATTGAAAAAAATAGGTTTAAAAAATCTGAAATTTCAGCAAATTTTCTGAAATGTAAAGGAGGGGATGGGAGGGGATCCCTCCTGGTACTAATTATACGTTTTTTCCACGATACTTTAACGAAATTCGTGTTTTTTGCAATGTTTGCGTTTTTTTGGTGATCCTTTGACAAAATGTGCGTTTTTTTCACGATCTTTTGACAATATTAGCATTCGTTTTCGCAGTTCTTTGACGAAATTCTCGTTTTTTCCCCCCTGGGATTCTTTAACAAAATTTGCGTTTTCTTGACGATCTATTGACGAATTTCGCGTTTTTGCCACGATCCATTGACAATATTTGTGTTCTTTCCGCGATCCATTGATGATATTTGCGTTTTTTTCTTTGCTCTATTGATGATATTTGCGTTTTTTCGCGATTCTTTTACGAAATTTTGGATTTTCAGCGATCGTTTGACAAAATGTGTAATTTTTCGCGATTCTTTGACGAAATTCGTGTTTTTTTTCTGCGATCTGTTGACGATATTTGTGTTTTTTTCGCGATCCACTGACCATATTTGTGTTTATTACACGATCCTTTGACGAAATTTTGGATTCTTCGCGATCCGAAATTTTGTCAATTCGATCTTTGATGAAATTCGGGTTTTTCGCGATCCTTTACGAAATGTGCTGTTTTTATCGTGATTTTTTGACAAAATTCTCGCCTTTTTCGCGATTCTTTGAAAAAATTCGCTTTTTTTGGCGACCCTTCGATGAAATTTACGTTTTTTTTTTTTTTTTTTTCGTAATCCTTTGACGAAATGTGCGTTTTTTCGCGATCTTTTGACAAAATTCACGTCTTTTTCTTCCGCGATTATTTGACGAGATCCCTTTTAGAAAATATTGTGCTTGGCCGGTACTTCCCATATTTTTAATCGTCAGTTTTTCATGCTTACTCGACGAGTGGTGACTAGCGAGTGCTTATTTTCTTCTTTACCCCCCCACACTTTGCACCCCCCCCTGAGGAGGCACTTTTCTAAATTTTGCCGACACCCCTCATATGACCCATTGCTGGAAAGGCCTGTGACAATTTATTCAAGTTATGCACATCCGGATTTCCTCCCCCCACTTTGCCCCCGTCAAGGGGGGCACTTTCCTAAATTTTGCAGTCACCCATCATGTGCCACATTGTTGGAAAGGCCTTATAACACTCATTCATGTTATGCACATCCCGCTTACCTCCCCCCACTTTGCCTCCCCAAGGGGGCACTTTTCCAAATTTTGCAGTCACCTGCATCATGTGACATATTACTGGAAAGGACTAATAACACTTATTCATGTTATGCACATCCGGCTTTCCTCCCCCTACTTTGCCCACCCCCAAAGAGGGCACTTTTGTAAATTTTGCCGTCACCCATCAAGTGACATATTGTTGGAAAGCCCTAATACCACTTATTCATGTTATGCACATCCGGCTTTCCTCCCCCCCACTTTGTCCTCCATAGGGGGCGCACTTTTCTAAATTTTGCCGTCACCCATCATGTGCCACATTGTTGGAAAGGCCTTATAACACTCATTCATGTTATGCACATCCCGCTTACCTCCCCCCACTTTGCCTCCCCAAGGGGGCACTTTTCCAAATTTTGCAGTCACCTGCATCATGTGACATATTACTGGAAAGGACTAATAACACTTATTCATGTTATGCACATCCGGCTTTCCTCCCCCCACTTTACCCACCATAGGGGGGGGCCCTTTTCTAAATTTTGCCGTCGCCATCATGTGATATATTGTTGGAAAGGCCTAATAACACTCATTCATGTTATGCACATGCGGCTTTCCTCCCCCCACTTTGTCCCCCCAAGGGGGCACTTTTCCAAATTTTGCAGTCATCCATCATGTGACACATTATTGGAAAGGCCAAATACCACTTATTCATGTTATGCACATCCGGCTTTCCTCCCCCCACTTTTCCACCCCAAGGGGGGCACTTTTCTAAATTTTGCCGTCACCCATCAAGTGACATATTGTTGGAAAGGCCTAATACCACTTATTCATGTTATGCACATCCAGCTTTCCTCCCCCCAATTTGCCCCCCCCAAGGGGGCACTTTTCTAAATTTTGCAGTCATCGATCATGTGACACATTATTGGAAAGGCTTAATACCACTTATTCATGTTATGCACATCCGGCTTTCCTCCCCCCAATTTTCCACCCCCAAGGGGGGCACTTTTCTAAATTTTGCCTTCACCCATCAAGTGACATATTGTTGGAAAGGCCTAATACCACTTATTCATGTTATGCACATTCGGCTTTCCTCTCCCCACTTTGCCCCCCAAGGGGGGCACTTTTCTAAATTTTGCCATCTCCCATCAAGTGACATATTGTTGGAAATGCCTAATACCAATTATTCATGTTATGCAGATCCGGCTTTCCTCCCCCCACTTTGCACTACCAAGGGGGCTCTTTTCCAAATTTTGCCGTCACCCATCAAGAGACATATTGTTGGAAAGGCCTAATACCACTTATTCATGTTATGCAGATCCGGCTTTCCTCCCCCCACTTTGCCCACCATATGGGGGCCCTTTTCTAAATTTTACCGTCGCCATCATGTGACCTATTGTTGAAAAGGCCTAATACCACTTATTCATGTTATGCACATCCGGCTTTCCTCCCCCCACTTTGCCCCCCCAAGGGGGCACTTTTCTAAATTTTGCCGTCACCCATCAAGTGACATATTGTTGGCAAGGCCTAATGCCACTTATTCATGTTATGCACATCCGGCTTTCCTCCCCCCACTTTGCCCCCCCAAGGGGGCACTTTTCTAAATTTTGCCGTCACCCATCAAGTGACATATTGTTGGAAAGGCCTAATACCACTTATTCATGTTATGCACATCCGGCTATCCTCCCCCCCCACTTTGCCCACCATAGGGGCCCCCTTTTCTAAATTTTGCCGTCAACCATCATGTGACACATTGTTGGAAAGGCCTAATACCACTCATTCATGTTATGCACATGCGGCCTTCCTCCACCCCCTTTGCCCCCCAATGGGGGCAATTTTCCAAATTTTGCAGTCATCCATCATGTGACACATTATTGGAAAGGCCTAATACTACTTATTCATGTTATGCACATCCGGCTTTCCTCCCCCCACTTTTCCACCCCCAAGGGGGGCACTTTTCTAAATTTTGACGTCACCCATCAAGTGACATATTGTTGGCAAGGCCTAATGCCACTTATTCATGTTATGCACATCCGGCTTTCCTCCCCCCAATTTGCCCCCCCAAGGGGGGCACTTTTCTAAATTTTTCCGTCACCCATCAAGTGACATATTGTTGGAAAGGCCTAATACCACTTATTCATGTTATGCACATCCGGCTTTCCTCCCCCCACTTTTCCACCCCCAAGGGGGGCACTTTTCTAAATTTTGACGTCACACATCAAGTGACATATTGTTGGCAAGGCCTAATGCCACTTATTCATGTTATGCACATCCGGCTTTCCTCCCCCCACTTTGCCCCCCCAAGGGGGCACTTTTCTAAATTTTGCCGTCACCCATCAAGTGACATATTGTTGGAAAGGCCTAATACCACTTATTCATGTTATGCACATCCGGCTTTCCTCCCCCCACTTTTCCACCCCCAAGGGGGGCACTTTTCTAAATTTTGCCGTCACCCATCAAGTGACATATTGTTGGAAAGGCCTAATACCACTTATTCATGTTATGCACATCCAGCTTTCCTCCCCCACTTTGCCCCCCCTCCAAGGGGGCACTTTTCCAAATTTTGCAGTCACCCATCATGTGACATATTATTGAAAAGGCCTAATACCACTTATTCATGTTATGCACATCCGGCTTTCCTCCCCCCTAGGGGGGCCCTTTTCTAAATTTTGCCGTCGCCATCATGTGACATGTTGTTGGAAAGGCCTAATACCACTTATTCATGTTATGCACATCCGGCTTCCCCCCCCCCCCCAATTTGCCCCCCCAAGAGGAGCACTTTTTTAAATTTTGCCTGTCCGGTTTCTCTTTCCCCACTTTACCAAAACCATCATACCAAAATCAGACAGCATGGTGATAATACAAGAGGTTTTTATGCAAAGAGAAGATGCAGGTTTTATACCTAAGAGAAAATTGCAGGTATTTCAGACAAAATGTGACCACATACTACAACAAAATCATAACTTGAAGATTGAAGTCCTACGATTATTTTAAATGCTTCACTAATCTGACATCTTTTAATATTATTATCTTGAGTAAAGTCATTCGTACAATTTCTTAAGTTCTTTCTTTTTTCAAAATGTAACCATAATAATTGAATAAATCAGCCATGGGCAAACATTTTTCTATGATGATTATAGTTGTTGCATGCATGATATAATTTTATGTACAGAATACAAATAAATTGAGATGTGAAAAAAATATTTAATTAGATTTTAGTGCTGATTTTTACATGCAGAAAAATTAAAATTAATTTTATATATGTACATGTTTTGTAATAAATTTTTAAAAGGCTACAGTGAAACTGCAAAAAAGATGCAGTTGGAAGACTGCGGTGATTTGGCAGAAATCCCTGCAGTTCTTTTGAAGTCGACATAACTATAAATTTACTGCGGTGAGTGTGTAGTTATCAACTACACACTTACTGCGGTTAATTTATAGTTGCGTCCCCGTCTAGCTGACCCTTGGGTTAATTTATAGTTATGTCGACTTTAAAAACACTGCAGGGATTTGTGCCAAATCACCGCAGTCTTCCAACTGCCTTTTTTTAAAGTTTCACTGCAGTTCATTTTCAGCTGGGGTGATTAGATTGTTTAGCACAAATATCTGAATTCTTGTCCAGTTGATAGTAATTGCATGCGAATGTTCCGTTCTATATTTAAAAGTCTTCTGTATTTGGTTTTGGTGGCAGCGTTAGTCGATTTTATTTAAAATATATTAGACCAGAATTTTTATTCAAAATTATTTATCTCTCTTTTTTTTTTTGTATAACTTATATCGGATTGAGTGCTATCTGTTTGTTTTTTCTTATATTAAAAACATTTTTATATCTTCGTATTAAAGGGGAAAAAAATTCATTTTCCCTATATTGAAATATATAGGGAAAAAATGTATGACCCTAATTAGTGCCCATTTTTCTTGTTAATGTGGCTTTTGATGCCTCCTTACAGTTTTTCCTGCCCATGTTTGGTGAATATACATTTTATGTAAGTGCACGTTTTATGTACTTTCAGAAATTTTCAGCTTTATCTAAGTTAACATTTATCTCATCTAGAGTCATCATGTCTAGAGTAACTCTGAACAGTGCTAACTTTTTCCCCCTTTTCATCCTTTTCCTTTTATATAGTAGTTTTATAACTACAGCTAGACCTTTTATTAAGATTTCTAAGATTTCTAAGATTTTTATCATTTTTCTTACTTAAGTTTTAATCTTAATTTTTAACTTTAATACTTAATAATATTTCAGCTTTATTTTTTCTTTATTTTTCTTAACGTTTTCTTTTAAGTAGTGTTAGACTACAGTTTTACTTATCCCAATGGCTCATTAAAATATAAGATATTTCATTTTCAAGACTAGGTTTTCAGCTGATATCGGCTAGGAAACTCCTCAATGCTGCTCACCTGTTCAGTATGTCGGATAGATTTTTATTTTATGCATAATTTCTTGTTCGAATCGAAATATTTTCATTTGGTACCACCAAGTAACCGGTTGTTGGTATATTCAGTGTTTATTTCCTATCAGATGTCAAATCAACGAAGACATCGTGTTTCACTGAGTTTAAAATGTTTTTTTTTTTTTTTTTTTTTTTTTTTTTTTTTTTTTTTTTTATAAAGCTGAACACATTTAATATAGATTTTAAGTCGTCCAACGGCTTTTCTATTCAGCTGCTGAAAAATGTTGTTTAAACAAGGTTTTCATTTATTTTTACTTTTTTATGTCGTGTTGTTTGCATTATTTTTTAACAAAAGGCACGTAATCGATATCATTCTTTCCCTCAGAATTCGACCAATACACGTTTCATCTTAAAAGTAATGTTTGATTAAAGTTACGTTTGGTAATTGCATCGGAAATTGTGACAGATTTTCATTGCAGTGATAAATACATTTATTTCATTTTGCTGAACATATCGGCCAAATATGATTTAGCATTTCATTAATTAAAAGTTTTGCCAGTTTAAAGTTATGGTTCTTCTAATATCACCTCTGCAGTTGCAACAATCGTGTAAACGGCCTGTCTCGACGTGACCATCTTATTTCAGTATGGAGTAGGAGGGGGAATGCAGGCTTCCAATAACTTCATACATAAATTTAAAAGTTTGCTTTTAAGAGTTAGTGATTTTATATAGTGTATTAGTTTAATGGCGTCATTTTATCTTTTTCATAAGCTCAGAAGACATTTTTTGGGGACAGCATGTATCTGTAAAGAGCGCAAAAGATGGTGCTACAGCTACAGTGCTTTGCTATCTCTTTAATTTTTGCAAATGCTCCATCATTGTGACCCATCATTGCTTTCGCATCATCAGTGCATTCATGTCCTCATGTGTTTCCCATGTAGTCATCCAAAAATATTTCGTCCCTTAGTTTGTTGATGTGTAGTTATCTACAAACAATACGATCTTAATAGATTTGTGAAACCTCTTTCGGACTAGCGTTAGTTACGTACTTAATTTTAATCAAGTTAATTTTCTGAAACATCAATGTAATAAAGCAGTCAAATGTAGTTCCCGGTGCCTGTTTTAAAAAAAGTAAGTTCAGTACATTCATGCATTTGTAGTGCAAATTTAGTACATCTGAAGAGTCTGTTAAGTGTTACTTTACTCCATTAGTCATATAGTTAATATTTTTTTAAAAAGATGTTATTTGACAAGAGAAATTTGAGCACTAAATTAACAACTTTTTCATAAAGCAAATTCTTGACAATACCAATTTTACAAGGTTTAGTAAGGGTCTCTGCAAGCATATGATCTTCGCGATCTCAAGCGACTCATTAAACTATCAGATAGGCGCCAGTGGGTCATAGGCGCCGGCTTAATGGAAGCGAAGTTGTCAAACCAAGCAAACTTCCATTACTAATTTTAGAACATTATTTTTGTCCTAATGAATCACAGTGATTAAGCAGGACAAAAGTAAAAAATTGAATTAGTGGTAGAAGTATATCTTTTTGCCTATTTCGCCCCCTTGAAGTCTGCGCTTATTTCCAGGACATTTCATATTTGCTTTAACAAATATTGTGATAGTTTCTTTTGAAGCATGCATACGTTACTTTGCTCTTCATATTGAAACAAAATCAGGTGGTTTATCTTTCAAATCAGAATTGTTTTTTTCGAAATGATGACGCAATTGAGCATGAAACGTGGTGTTATTGGATAATACTTTAACTCAAGCGAGGAATTAAAATAACCACTTTTTCCTTCAGAATACAATTTTTCGCTTTAAATCTGTGTTTATTTCTCCATTTATCGCACTTTTTTTTTTTTTTAATTAGAAAACATAAAAATAGAGTACTAGCGGAAACTAATATTTGCATTGGATATTTTTTAAAAGAAAATAACATTTAGTTTATTAAAAGAGTTCAAATAGTTGACAATAATTATCAATGTATAAGTATTTTTGTATCTAAAAATTCTGTTTACAATTTTGAAAAAAAAATTCTTGCTTAAAATGTGTTGGTTTCACTCAATTTTTTTTTATTTTCCTAAAGCCCGGCGGAGACCCTGGAAAGTTCACACAGAGCCCTTAGGGCTCCACGGAGCACAGTTTGGGAACCTCTGCAATAAATAAAAGTTATTTTGTGTAGAAATATTTCTTTTAGATAAACTAAAAGATGTATTGATATACTTTCCATGGCCTTGTTGATATATATACTCATTTTTCAAGAAATAAGCATTCTAATTTTGCGAATACTGAAAACTTAATTCTGAGTAGAAATTACAAGAAAATATAAAATGAACATATGAGCAAAAAGCAGACTTAAATTTCTAAACTTATATGTTTATTAAATTAAATAATATCTATTCATACATTAAAAATAATAATCTAGACCAATTTTTGTAAAAAAAAAAAAATAAATAAATAAAAAAAAATAAAAAAAAGACGTTTTTAATAAATTAATATCAAAAGTCTTTTTCCGCAGTTTTAATGCCTAGATTAAAAAATAATTATATTAAAATTTTCAGGCGATAGAGAAATTTTTCGGAAGTAAGGAAGTTCAAAGCCACTTTTGTTTGATTTTTTTGAAACAATGAAAGCATATTTCTAGAAATATTTCTAGAAATATTTCTAGAAACAATAATAATTTAGAAAATACCACCTTAATTTCCTTGAGAGTAAAATTTGAAATTCTTTTCGCAAAGCAAATAAAAGTCAAAAACTCTCATGTGTCATCCGTTCAAAGTATGGCTAGAAAGCATACATTTACGGCATTTTTAGTGTCAGGATATATTTGAATGAGTATAATAGGTTTATTACTTTAAAATGAAAGGAAAAAAATCCTTTTGGAAACTCCGTATAAAGTTTGTAAAGTTTTTCTAGATGAGATAAATGTTAACTTAGATAAAGCTGAAAATTTCCTGAAAGTAAATGAAACGTGCACTTAGATAAAATGTATATTAAAACAAAAAGTGGATATAAAATTTTAAAAGTATTATAGAAATGAAAAGTGTTTGCAAGAGTGTGCTTCATTAAATTAGTACATAAAACGATTTTTCAAAATTTTAAGGCCAGATTTAATGTTAATTTCATTAAATGTAACTTAGAATATGGAATTTGTGTTAAAAAGAAGACAAAACACAAACAACTTAATTGATTTTCTTGAAATTATAAACCTTATTAAAGTAATAATGTGGTTTAAGATCAACCATTTTAAACAATTTAAAACTAACTTCTGTTGTAAATGAAAATTTGAATTATTATTTTTATTATTTCAACGGAGGATTTACAAACGTAAATTCGAGGCTTCTTTTACCGTTAAAAATATTTAAATAAATGTATGATAGCTTTTTTTTAAATAAAAATCTTTTTTGAATCTTTTTCACTAAATTTGTTTATACAAGTAGATTTTTCAAGCTATTAATGTAAGCGACTGCTGCAAGTTTAACTCGGAGCAGGAAATAAAATTCGTATACATCTACGTGATAAAGCAAAAACATGTCTGCGAATAACGTTGATGCTATATTGACAACGGTAACAACTGACCAATAAATTTTGTCTTTTTCTGGGACTTTTTTAACTTCTAAAAATCGAACGATTTCGTTTTTTGCACCGCCTAATAGTAAAACAAAGGTTCTTACCATTGAAAATTGTTTGAAAACTGTATATCAATTTACTACTATTTTATTGTTGAAAAATGATTCAATCATGTATTTTTTAACTATATAGCGAGAATACTGATTACAGAAGATTTACCCATGTGCTCTTAATACGATATAAATAGTTTAGTACTATTTGTTTGTCTTATATAACTAATTTAAAATTTCATCAGTAAATAAATAAATTAATAAAATGTAAACAAAATACAAATTTAACAGATAAGTAGTTGAATTGCGTTTTATACACTGAAATTATTATAATAAAAAAGGCTGCTGTAAGTAGCGAAATCTTTGGGGATTTCTGCGGCTGTTAACTTCTGATATGAAGGTATCGATTTTTAATCAATTTCAAAACTTTATTTCAATGCATAACTAATATTTTTCATATAAAAAATGTGTTTCCGTGTTGAATATGGGCAATATAATATATATATATATATATATATATACTTAATACAATATATATATATATATATATTACACCGTAAATTAAAATGTCTGTAATTCAGACACTTGAGTGTCTGAAACGGGGTGTTCAATTTTCAGACATTTTAAAGTGTGTTTTCAGACATTTTTTTGCGTCTGAATTTCAGGCACATCAAACGTCTGAATAGCAGCCATATATTTATTATTACTCCGCGTCCCAAAAGTTTAGACAATCAATAAAATTTGCATTAACATAAAAAGTTAAAAGGTACAAATAAAATTCGTGATACAGGTAATAATTTAAGAGCAGTTTTGCTGATATACACATATAAATTATGATCAAAGATTTGAAATTATAAAATATACATTAAATTATATAAAAATGTACTGTCCCAAAAGTATAGACACATGTAATTTTGTTTGGTTTTACATTTATAAAAGTAACTAAAAACTTACTTTTAATATTTAATTGTATTGCCACGACACTTTATAACATCAAATACACGTTGTTACACAGAATTAACAAAGCGTTGCTTTACAGAAGGAGGTATGTCATACCACGCTTGATCAATTGTAATTTTTAAGTTGTCAATTATAATTTTTAAATCATTTACACATGTATATCGCTTTCCATTTTCATATATTTTAAGAGATAAGAATTCCCATATAACTTCAAAAATCCAGCCTCGTTGGGATCGAAATTAAGCTAGATTTTTGAAAATTACGGATTTTTGAAAGAATATCAAAAGCACTTTCGATATTCTTAATGGTGCCTTTCTTCATAATTTAATTCTTAGGTAAGTGATATTTATGGTAGGAAAAAAACTAAAAAAAAAAAAAAAACTTACTTTAATTTGTATTTTCTATGTTACAAAAATAATTCTAATAAACAGTGACGCAATTTTTTGTCGTGTAATTTCCGAAACATCGATATCAATTTTATTTGCGTCAATTTTTTTTGGCCGTTTTTTAACAAGTTTTTCTTGGATTATATACAAATGCTAAATATCAGTTTCGGAAGTACAGTCTTGTTTGTCACAAGCAGGTGTTAATTTTCCATTCATATTTATACAATTTTCCAGTGACACCTTTTCTTTTCTCAGCTCCATATCTCGTTCCTCTGCTCTTCTACCAGCGTTATCCACGGTTCCATTTAGCTCACTGTCATCGATCTCGCTGTCTGCTAATCCATCGTTATCAATCTCGAAATTTTTAATTCGTAAAAAATTGCCATTTTTCTGTTTTCCGTAAGTTGGAAGTCTAGAAAAAAAAGGGAAGGGGGAGGAAGATGATTTCGATGGCGGATTTTTTAAGTTGTCGGATTTGCTTATGCCATATTTTCAAGGTCAGACAGTATATTAAAAGTTAGAGGCTAGAAAGTCTCCAAAAGTTTTAACACATGTTTTAACACGTTTTAAACCTGTTCCATTAAGTGATTGAGGCTAGAAAACATGTTTTATAAAATAAAGAAATTCTAGATAACCTTTTTTTTTATTTATATTAAGTAATAAAATTCCATCAAAATTTTATTTCATTTTCAAAACACGACGAACGTCATAGAAGTAATAACAGTTTAAAATACATGATCTTAATCACTTGGTAATGTATTTGAATGTATTTGTAAATCAAATTAAAAGTAAAAATGCTTGTTTGTAATCATTCAAAATATGACTTGATAAAGTAAATTTCAAAATCATGTTTCAAACTATGAAAATTGTAGAATCTTGAAAATTTAATTCTTAATTTAAAATGCAACATACACACAAATGCACAAAACGAGTATTGCATCAAAAGAAGAATTTACAATTTTACATTCATATACTGATTAAAATGAATACATAAAATTACGATGGAAAGGGAAGCTTGTCCAATTGATTTAATTAATGCAGAATTCTCCAAAAGTTTTAACACATTTAAAAACCTGTTCCACTAAATGATTGAGGCTAGAAAACATGTTTTATAAAATAAAGAAATTCTAGATAACCTTTTTTTTTATTAACCAAAAATGATGAAAGAAAAAGATGTAGTAACATTTTAAAAATCCCCCTTCATAATACCTTTAAAAATTATATTTGAAATGCTTATTTTGAAGGAAACGACAGTTAAGAATTCTTACCTTTTCATCTATCAAAGTATGACTTGAAAATGTAAATTAAGTGTATACAATTTTTTTTTATACATATGTACCATTATATGTATATAAGAAATATATAATTCCCTTAAAATTGATATATATATATATATATATATGTGTGTGTATATATATATATATATATATATAATACCTTTAAAATTGATATATACAATACGGGAGACCGGGGCTAGTTGGCTACAGGGGTAAGTAGGCGCAGTTCTTATAAATCGGCTGTTTGTGGATAGATTACGCACCCAGTCACAGAGTACCTTTCTTCTTGATTTTTACAATCCTCATTGTAGTTTTGCAGCGTTACCTACGTTCAGTGGACATTTATTAGATTTTTCTGTTTTTTGCACTCATAAGTAATTTTTTGTTGCTTCATTCTTTTTCTAATTTATAATACTTATCTTAATAATTACTATTTAACTTGCGCAGTTTTTCTTAGTGTATGATTAACTGTACCTACCTCATATGTGATTTATTAGGATTATTTATGCTTAGATGGTTACGTGTCCCTTTTGTGAAGAAATTCATTATGAGGCTAGTAGGCGCATTGAACACGGGGCAAGTTGGCTCGATGTCTGGTGTGTGCTGGTAGCTTGGAAAACAGAAAACACCGAGAAAAGTGGTTGCAATGCAAGATTTTGGGCACACGACGCTTGACCAAACGGAGAAACTCGTTTTTTTATTTGTGACAACTGCAACTCTGATGATGATATCGAGTAGGATAGAAGTTACTGATTGTTAATGTTTTATTCATCATTTTTATGTCTGTATAATTTAGAAATTACATTGAGCGGCGATAACGCCGTTGTTTAAACTTACTGGTAATAATGAAATTGATTTCTCTTAACTGCGTGTCTTATTTAAATTTTTATAAAGCGTGTGCCAACTTACCCCATAGGTATAGGCAACTTGCCCCGTGACGGGTTAGGTTAGCGCACAATTTTCCTTTTACTTTAGGGTTCCGCTAAACATAAACTACAAAAGCTACAAACTCAAAACTCCAGGTATTTATAGCCCAATGCCTGTTCTTTAAAAGTACAGTTAAAGTTTTATAAAAAACTTAAACAAAAAATTAATAAAAATCAATAACTGAAAATTGCGCCTACTAGGCCGGGTCTCCTCTAACTTTAAAATAGATATTTGCATGCTTATGAAATTGAAGAATGTTTATAATAATAGTAAATCTTATAAAAAATGATAAATTTTGTACAACAAAGAGGTTTTACACTAAATTAATACCTAAAGCATTTTCCCGGAATTTAAATGCTTAGATGCAAATTTAAATATGTTAAAAGTTTGAGTTTGGTAAAGATTTTTCAGATAGTAGAAAAATTGAAGATAATTTTCATTCGATTTTTTTAACATGATGAATTTAATAGAAGTGATATCATTTTTAAATTTATGATCCTTAATGCTTTGAAGTAAACATTTGAAACGACTTTGTAAAGCAATTAAAAATGTTTAAATGCTTGTTTAAAATCTTGCCAAACATGGCTTGATAATGTAAATTTAAAACTCTTTTAATGTAAAATATATTTAAATAAGTCTTAAATTTGAAGACAATTTTTATTTTTTTAATTTCTGTATAAAATGTGTTTGTACAAAATTGTGTTGTATGGTGAAATGTCTGTATACAAAATTAGTACCCATTTTCTAAAATATGAAAAATACAGAGAATTTAATAAAAATTTTATTCTGAATAAGAAATACAACATACATTCAAATGTATAAAACGAACATTGTATCAAATGATGGATTTACAATTGTAAACTTATATGCTTATTAAAATGAAGAATATTTATGTGAATATGTATATAAAATTACAACTCAAGGGAAACTTTGTTAAACAAAGAGGATTTTCATTAAATTAATGTTGAATTTTTCAATAACTTTAACACTTAATTTTATAACTTGTTATTTTAAAAATTCGATGCTAGAAAATATGTTTCAGAAAATAAAGAAATTCTAGTTAACTTTTTTTTATTATTAACTAAAACTGATCAAAGAAAAAGACGTAATAACAATTTAGAAATATTCTATCATAGTATCGTTAAAATTAATATTTCAAATGTTTATTGTGAAGCAAATGACAGTTAATAAGGCTTCCATTTCACCTTTCAAGCAAGGTTTTGAAATTGAAATTAAATGTATATGAAATCTCTCATACTGTCGGAAGAGTTAAATAAAGGATTATTTCTGTTCGATAAGAAAAAAAAAATCATTTAGAAGGCTTCTGTATAAAGTATTTTTTGTACAGGTTCAGTTTTTAAGTTATGAAAATGATAACTTCAGGAATGCTGATTTTTTTTTTCTAATTGAGAAAAAACATATAGAGGAAGTTCGGGTATTATGGAATGATCGGATAAAATGGAATACTTCAGTATCTGGCGCATACGGTGTCGCAGCCAAGCGTAAATCGGCTATATGACTTCCTACACTGTAAAAAAAAAAAAAAAAAAAAAAAAAAAAAAAAAAAAAAAATACTGCCAGTTTTCCAGTAGGAATCGGAAATATAGTTATCGTACCGGAATAATTTCCGACCCAGTTCGGAATAAAATCCGTAAAAATAAGGAAATAGTCAGTAAAACGGTATTTTACGGATTTTATTCCGATTTTACGGATTTTATTCTGAGCTGGGTTGGAAATTATTCCGGTACGATAAGGGCAACTATTTTTCCGATTCCTACCGGAAAACTGGCAGTATTTTTTTTTACAGTGTAGTACTCCCATAAGGCACTGTGCTCAGTTCTGTTTGAATGCTTGTTGTTAGAGCGCGACCTTGAAATAAAGTCTTATTCTTACTTTTTGCAGTATTTTGTATGTAAATTTTATTAAATTTGTATTAATTATAAAATTTTATTGTCAGTGCACTGTAAAACAAATACTGCCAGTTTTCCGGTAGGAATCGGAAAAAAAGTTGCCCTTATCGTACCGGAATAATTTCCGACCGAGCTCGGAATAAAATCCGTAAAAATAAGGAAATAGTCAGTAAAACGGTATTTTACGGATTTTATTCCGATTTTACGGATTTTATTCTGAGCTGGGTTGGAAATTATTCCGGTACGATAAGGGCAACTATTTTTCCGATTCCTACCGGAAAACTGGCAGTATTTTTTTTTACAGTGTAGTACTCCCATAAGGCACTGTGCTCAGTTCTGTTTGAATGCTTGTTGTTAGAGCGCGACCTTGAAATAAAGTCTTATTCTTACTTTTTGCAGTATTTTGTATGTAAATTTTATTAAATTTGTATTAATTATAAAATTTTATTGTCAGTGCACTGTAAAACAAATACTGCCAGTTTTCCGGTAGGAATCGGAAAAAAAGTTGCCTTTATCGTACCGGAATAATTTCCGACCGAGCTCGGAATAAAATCAGTAAAAATAAGGAAATAGTCAGTAAAACGGTATTTTACGGATTTTATTCCAATTTTACGGATTTTATTCTGAGCTGGGTTGGAAATTATTCCGGTACGATAAGGGCAACTATTTTTCCGATTCCTTCCGGAAAACTGGCAGTATTTTTTTTACAGTGTAGTACTCCCATAAGGCTCTGTGCTCAGTTCTGTTTGAATGCTTGTTGTTAGAGTGGGACCTTGAAATAAAGTCTTATTCTTAATATTTGCAGTTTTTTGTATGTAAATTTTATTAAATTTGTATTAATTATAAAATTTTATTGTCAGTGCACTGTAAAACAAATACTGCCAGTTTTCCGGTAGGAATCGGAAAAATAGCTGCCCTTATCGTACCGGAATAATTTCTGACACAGCTCGGAATAAAATCCGTAAAAATAAGGAAATAGTCAGTAAAAAGGTATTTTACGGATTTTATTCCGATTTTACGGATTTTATTCTGAGCTGGGTTGGAAATTATTCCGGTACGATAAGGGCAACTATTTTTCCGATTCCTACCGGAAAACTGGCAGTATTTTTTTTACAGTGTAGTACTCCCATAAGGCACTGTGCTCAGTTCTGTTTGAATGCTTGTTGTTAGAGCGCGACCTTGAAATAAAGTCTTATTCTTACTTTTTGCAGTATTTTGTATGTAAATTTTATTAAATTTGTATTAATTATAAAATTTTATTGTCAGTGCACTGTAAAACAAATACTGCCAGTTTTCCGGTAGGAATCGGAAAAAAAGTTGCCTTTATCGTACCGGAATAATTTCCGACCGAGCTCGGAATAAAATCCGTAAAAATAATCAAATAGTCAGTAAAACGGTATTTTACGGATTTTATTCCAATTTTACGGATTTTATTCTGAGCTGGGTTGGAAATTATTCCGGTACGATAAGGGCAACTATTTTTCCGATTCCTTCCGGAAAACTGGCAGTATTTTTTTTACAGTGTAGTACTCCCATAAGGCGCTGTGCTCAGTTCTGTTTGAATGCTTGTTGTTAGAGTGGGACCTTGAAATAAAGTCTTATTCTTAATATTTGCAGTTTTTTGTATGTAAATTTTATTAAATTTGTATTAATTATAAAATTTTATTGTCAGTGCACTGTAAAACAAATACTGCCAGTTTTCCGGTAGGAATCGGAAAAATAGCTGCCCTTATCGTACCGGAATAATTTCTGACACAGCTCGGAATAAAATCCGTAAAAATAAGGAAATAGTCAGTAAAACGGTAATTTACGGATTATATTCCGATTTTACGGATTTTATTCTGAGCTGGGTTGGAAATTATTCCAGTACGATAAGGGCAACTATTTTTCCGATTCCTACCGGAAAACTGGCAGTATTTTTTTTACAGTGTAGTACTCCCATAAGGCACTGTGCTCAGTTCTGTTTGAATGCTTGTTGTTAGAGCGCGACCTTGAAATAAAGTCTTATTCTTACTTTTTGCAGTATTTTGTATGTAAATTTTATTAAATTTGTATTAATTATAAAATTTTATTGTCAGTGCACTGTAAACAAATACTGTCAGTTTTCCGGTAGGAATCGGAAAAAAAGTTGCCTTTATCGTACCGGAATAATTTCCGAACGAGCTCGGAATAAAATCCGTAAAAATAAGGAAATAGTCAGTAAAACGGTATTTTACGGATTTTATTCCAATTTTACGGATTTTATTCTGAGCTGGGTTGGAAATTATTCCGGTACGATAAGGGCAACTATTTTTCCGATTCCTTCCGGAAAACTGGCAGTATTTTTTTTACAGTGTATTACTCCCATAAGGCGCTGTGCTCAGTTCTGTTTGAATGCTTGTTGTTAGAGTGGGACCTTGAAATAAAGTCTTATTCTTAATATTTGCAGTTTTTTATATGTAAATTTTATTAAATTTGTATTAATTATAAAATTTTATTGTCAGTGCACTGTAAAACAAATACTGCCAGTTTTCCGGTAGGAATCGGAAAAATAGCTGCCCTTATTGTACCGGAATAATTTCTGACACAGCTCGGAATAAAATCCGTAAAAATAATCAAATAGTCAGTAAAACGGTATTTTACGGATTTTATTCCGATTTTACGGATTTTATTCTGAGCTGGGTTGGAAATTATTCCGGTACGATAAGGGCAACTATTTTTCCGATTCCTACCGGAAAACTGGCAGTATTTTTTTTACAGTGTAGTACTCCCATAAGGCACTGTGCTCAGTTCTGTTTGAATGCTTGTTGTTAGAGCGCGACCTTGAAATAAAGTCTTATTCTTACTTTTTGCAGTATTTTGTATGTAAATTTTATTAAATTTGTATTAATTATAAAATTTTATTGTCAGTGCACTGTAAAACAAATACTGCCAGTTTTCCGGTAGGAATCGGAAAAAAAGTTGCCTTTATCGTACCGGAATAATTTCCGACCGAGCTCGGAATAAAATCCGTAAAAATCAGGAAATAGTCAGTAAAACGGTATTTTACGGATTTTATTCCAATTTTACGGATTTTATTCTGAGCTGGGTTGGAAATTATTCCGGTATGATAAGGGCAACTATTTTTCCGATTCCTTCCGGAAAACTGGCAGTATTTTTTTTACAGTGTAGTACTCCCATAAGGCGCTGTGCTCAGTTCTGTTTGAATGCTTGTTGTTAGAGTGGGACTTTGAAATAAAGTCTTATTCTTAATATTTGCAGTTTTTTGTATGTAAATTTTATTAAATTTGTATTAATTATAAAATTTTATTGTCAGTGCACTGTAAAACAAATACTGCCAGTTTTCCGGTAGGAATCGGAAAAATAGCTGTCCTTATCGTACCGGAATAATTTCTGACACAGCTCGGAATAAAATCCGTAAAAATAAGGAAATAGTCAGTAAAACGGTAATGTACGGATTTTATTCCGATTTTACGGATTTTATTCTTAGCTGGGTTGGAAATTATTCCGGTACGATAAGGGCAACTATTTTTCCGATTCCTACCGGAAAACTGGCAGTATTTTTTTTACAGTGTAGTACTCCCATAAGGCACTGTGCTCAGTTCTGTTTGAATGCTTGTTGTTAGAGCGCGACCTTGAAATAAAGTCTTATTCTTACTTTTTGCAGTATTTTGTATGTAAATTTTATTAAATTTGTATTAATTATAAAATTTTATTGTCAGTGCACTGTAAAACAAATACTGCCAGTTTTCCGGTAGGAATCGGAAAAAAAGTTGCCTTTATCGTACCGGAATAATTTCCGACCGAGCTCGGAATAAAATCCGTAAAAATCAGTAAATAGTCAGTAAAACGGTATTTTACGGATTTTATTCCAATTTTACGGATTTTATTCTGAGCTGGGTTGGAAATTATTCCGGTACGATAAGAGCAACTATTTTTCGATTCCTACCGGAAAACTGGCAGTATTTTTTTTACAGTGTAGTACTCCCATCTGTGCTCAGTTCTGTTTGAATGCTTGTTGTTAGAGCGCGACCTTGAAATAAAGTCTTATTCTTAATTTTTGCAGTTTTTTGTATGTAAATTTTATTAAATTTGTATTAATTATAAAATTTTATTGTCAGTGCACTGTAAAATAAATACTGCCAGTTTTCCGGTAGGAATCGGAAAAATAGTTGCCCTTATCGTACCGGAATAATTTGCGACCCAGCTCGGAATAAAATCCGTAAAAATAAGGAAATAGTCAGTAAAACGGTATTTTACGGATTTTTTCCGATTTTACGGATTTTATTCCGAGCTGGGTTGGAAATTATTCCGGTACGATAAGGGCAACTAATTTTCCGATTCCTACCGAAAAACTGGCTTTATTTTTTTTACAGTGTAGTGTTAACCAAGTTCAGTATAAAGTTGAACAGTTGTATTTATTGCTGTGTTAGTTTTCGTCAATGCTAACTTGTTCACGCGTGAAGGGGTTATGTTTTTAAAGAGAGTGTAATATGGAATATCAGCTCGACAACTGCTTCAAGATGAGTCTAAAAATTAAAAGAATTTTTCTAAGAATCTGATAATTTGTAGATGATGTAATAAGGTTTACTCATTAAATAAATTTAATTAATCTTTTAAATTGTGTTTTTTCTTGCAATTTTAATATTCTATATGACCCTATTCCATATTACTGACTGGTTGCCATTACCCAAAAAGTGGAGATTTTTTTTTTTTTTTTTTAAAGCTAATTATTGATACGTACTTTTTTCTCCCACTTTAAACGCATTAAAAGTGTATTAAGAACCAGTCAAAGTTTGTTCTTTACTAAATTTACTATTTTTCAAAATTTTTATGTTGACTTACAAAGGAAAATAAAATGGTATTCCATATACCCTAACTTCCTGTACATATCTACATAGAATGAAGACTGGAATAGAAACTGGATTCAAATTTGCAAACTGACATGCTTATGAAATTGAAAAAAAGTTTATAACAACAGCAAATCTTATGAAGAATGAGAAATTTTGTGCAACAAAGAGGTTTTAAATAAAATTAATACCGAGAGTAATTTTCAGAAATTTCAATGCCTTGTTCCAAATTTAAATATGCTAAATGTTTGAGCCTAGAACACATTTTTTTAGAAAACAGAGGATTACGAGAAAAATTTCATTAATTTTTTATCAAATCATGAACGTCATATAAATAATAATAGTTGTTCAAAGTTTTATTTGCTTTAATTTTAACATTTGAAATGCTCTTGGTAAAGCAAATGAGGTGTATTGTGTGAGGAGAATGTGTGTTTTCCGCCTTTCAAAGCATGGCTTACGAAAATGAGAGAATGTTCAAAATTTAATGTCGAACGGTAAATACAATACGAACACATATCCATAAAATGAACATGCTTATAAAAGCTATTCAAAATTGTAAACTTATACGTTGATTAATACGCTGATACGTTGATAAGGAGAATTTTTTTTGTAAAAATAAAAGAGGCTTTTCATTGAATTAATATCGAAAACTATTTTTAGTAAACACAATTTCTTGTTTCAAATGTACTAGTTAAAGTTTCAGGTTACTTAAAAAAATCCAGCAAACATTCATTTTATTTTCTTTATACCATAATGGTAATGTTAGTAACAATGTAAATTCAAACCTGCAATCTTCTTTTTTATTTAGAAATGCTTTTCGTATGACAAATGAAAGTTTAAAATGTTTATCTTTCAAAACATTGTGTAAGAACATAGAACTCTTTTATTGTCGAAACTAATAATAATAAGAAATATAATAAATTCTGAATTATTTCTTTTATATTAAAATATATATATATTCTAAATCTCTTTATAAAGCTTGCTTGTCATATATATATATATATTTTTTTTTTTTTTTTTTTTTTTTTTTTTGAGAATTTGCAAGAATGCTGAAAAATTAAATTCATGGAAATATATATAATGTAGAAATGCAAAAATCAACATCGCAACAAAGGGTGGAATTAATATTAGAAAAACTATTCTTATTAAGTTAAAGGCTGCTTATAAAATATAAAATATGCAATAAAGATGTTTTCATTAATTTAATACCAAAACCTTTTTCTGTAACTTAATGCACAGTTTGAAATCCAGACGCTTTATATCATTTACTTGAAAATAATGAACACAATATATTTTCATGATTGGTTGAAATAGAAGTAAACTAGCGTAGTTATGTGCTTCAATAGTATAATCTGAAATTGTATTTGAGAAGAAGTGAAAGTTTAGATTTTTTGCCTTTAATCTTTCATCTGAAATTGCGTTTGAGAAGAAATAAAAGTTTTGAAAGTATTTCTTGAAGATGTAAATTAACAATACCTATACTGTAAAAAAAGTTATCAAATGAGTAGGGTAGACCGAGGAACGTTTACGCGTTTTTTTTTTTCAATAAATTTTCTAATTTGTATGCTTTAACTTGGGAAATTTTAGATATTGGGGTTTTATAAAGCAGTTAATAAATCTCTGTTTAAAAATAAAAAAATAAAGATAATTAATTAAAGAACATTTTATAGGCTAAACTGAAAACATAGGGCTTATTGATAATTAAAAACAGAAACTATTTAGTCATCTTCATCATCACTGTTACAGTTTTTACAAACAAAAAATGAAGTATTTACTTTTGCACACTTGTCATGAGACTACCTTTGGATCTAAGACATTCAAACCAGTCTTGTTCTGTTTTGGATTGGTTGTATGATTTCAAACAATAAAAATACACAAACAGTTTACGTCTTCGTCATCAGATTCATTCACTATTTTCTTTTTATCGAGTTTACCAACTTTTTTCCTTTTGCAGTTTTTGGTTTCATACTGTTTACTTTGCTGTCCTCTTGTTCTTCTTCCATAAAAACTAGGAATTTTTTATGTAATTTCTTCTTTTGTTTTTGTTGTGCCATTATTTTTTTCTTTTTCGCTTCTAACTACTCTTGTTTGAGGGCTTCTTTAACCAGAGTATCAGGATGAGGACTTCCTCTTTTCTTCCCTTCCTTGGTGCCAAGCCTTGGTCCTGCCTTTTCAAATGGTCTCATTTGTTCAGGTGTTGGTGACACGCGTGACGAAGTGGAAAGCTTACTGTGAGAAATACTAGGAGGATCGATAGGCATATAAGTCTCAGAGAGTTCTGTTGCAGTGCCAGAGGCAGTTTGGCAGCCCCTAGAATAGTATTTTGACCACGTCTCACTTGCAAAACGGTCTTTTTCATTTTTTTTCATCTAATTTGGTTCTATTAGTTTTTTTAACATAATGTCTTACCATCTGTAAAATAAAGGAAATTTATTTCAGGCTGGATAGTTTATAAAATTAGAGCTAAAGAGGGATGAAGACGAATCTGTTACTCAATTAAACATTAAATGATGATTTTCAAAACTAAATAGCCCGAAAATACTAAAAAGGTTTGAGACAATACGGAGCAAAAAAGTTTCAGAGGCACGTTTACGCGGTAAGAATGTGCGTAAAAGTGCCCCGATGTCAATTCGTAAACGTACCCCGTCTCCATGTTTGGATTTATTTTTAACGTGTAACGAACATTAATAACATTTCTGTTCATACAAATACAGTTCTCAAAAAAGGATAAAATTCCGCTAATGTTAATATATTTGTTTATCCTTAACTAAGTATTATTAGCTCACAATAAGTTTCAATAAGTTCAACACAAAATTTACTCACCTTCACAGAAAACAGGTTATCCTTTCCGAATGCTAGACCGAAGCTCGACTGACGCTCAAAAACATGTGAGAATACCCTCTAGGAAGCAGCATTAATCTGTCATGACTGGTAGCGCGCCAGTTATAACTCGTTTCGGGAAAAGTGCATGGCGTAAACGTGCTCCATGCGTAAACGTGCCCCGGTCTACCATATGGGATTATTGCTATAAAATATTCTCTAGGACATTTCTCTAAAAAACTTGTTTATAGAAATTCATTTTCGGGATATGAAAATTACAGAATACTGAAAATTTAATTCTGAAAAGGCAATACTGAAAAACGAACATTACATCAAATCCCTGATTTACAATTGTAAATTTGCATGTTCATTGAAGTGAAGAATATTTATAAAAATACATAAAAGTACAAATTAGGGTAAACTTTGCTCAACAAAGGGTCTTCTCATTAGATTAATACTCAAATAATTTTTTAGCAGCTTTAACACTCCATTTTACAGCTTGAGGCTAGCTTTCTAAAAATATTTTTTAGAGAATAAATAACGTTAAGACAAGTTTTATTTGATTAACTTAAAATGATAAAAGTAATAGAAGTAGTTATAGTTTTAAAATTCTTTATCTTTGTTTCTTCAAAAACCTTTTAAATACTGTTTGTAAAGAAGATAAAAATGAAAAATTCTCGATTTCTTCTTTCAAAGTATGGTTTGAAAACATATATTAAAAACCTTTTATCGCAACAGGGTTCGTACGCTTCAAAGACTTTAAAGCAACTTTTACCAGAATTTTTGTAAAGTAATATTTGCCTTAGTTAATGAAAAAGAAATCTATCTTCAGATATAGCGACCAGTACTTTATGAAATTTTTGGTACTAAAACACTTAAAATCCCTTGACACCCTTGATACATACCAACCCTGTGTAAAGAAATTGCTAAATGTGAACAGGATTATTTCTTTTGGATAATGTTTTAAAATATCTTTCAGGAAGTTTCTGTATAAAACATGTTAGTATAGGTTAATTTTTTAAGTTCTGATGTAACTTCCAAAATGCTAAAAATGTTTGCTAAATGAGAAATACAACACAAACATATATATACGTAAAATGCACATTGTATTACAACTTAAGTAGGAATAAAAATTTATAGAATTATATCAATATGAAATTAGAATAGAAAAAATAAATTATAATATTAAAAAAAGAGAGAGAGAGAATGTGAGAACCCTTTTGTGTAACAAAGAGACTTATTACCAAACTAATACTGGAGAAATTCTTCGCAATTTCAGGGTCCCTTTTCAAATTTACATTAAAGTTACAAATTTGATCCCAGAAAACTGTTTTTAGAAATTAGAGAAAATCTAAAATAATCCTATTTGATTTTAATGAAATGATGACCAAAATAGAAATAATAACAGTTAAAAGCTACCATTTTACTTTCTTTAAACTTAACATTTGAAACTGTGATTGGGAAGCAAATGACAGTAAAACTTTTTTGCTTTTCATCTTTCAGAGAATTGCCTCAAAACATATATAAACAGCTCTTTTACTTTCAAAACATATTTAAACAAGTGTATGGTGTTTTCTTTTAAATTAAGGCTGTTCTCAACTGCTCTGCTCAACAAGCGCAAAACGTTTTGACACATTTACAAATTCATTTTTTAACGGAAAGATATAAAATTGGAAAGTCTGATCATGGAAGCGATTTGGAATGGAGCTGTGTTTTCCATTTTTTTGATCAACCTACTGAGTTATAAGAGATTTTGATCACGTGACAAACACGTTTTTCAGCCTTTCTAAAGTGGTTTTTCCCTTTTCGCGCGGAAATTTGGTTCAAAACTTCCACTTTGACATTATTTTCTGAAAGATCTATTGCGTTTGCAAGAAAACGGAAAAACAGCTCGATAACATAGTTTCTAAACAACAACAACAACAACAACTGCTAGTTTCATGCATTTCCGAACAAAAATAAATTAAAACTTATGTCATAAATTTGCCCTTTTGGATTTGAGAACAGCCTTAAAGAGATATTATACAAGAATTACCAGTCGGGTCCATTGGAGCTATGTGAAAATGTATGGCAGATTTATACTGAGTACAAACAATACAACAATACTGAGTATAAACAGTACAACATAATCTGTACAAAGAGGAAGAAAATATGATATTGTTATTCTTAGACACTTACTTTTATTATTTTCAATTACCGTGTATACGACATGCAACTGAAGAGATTGCTTTCGTGTAAATTGACCCGTCCTGGTGGTTGAAAGATTTAATGAATACAGCATTATTTTTTTTAGTTCAATTTTTAAAAAGTCATTTAGGAAATTTCTGTGTAAAGCTTGTTTATAGAGTTTTATTTGTTAAGTTATGAAAATGACCAGGTCGAGAATTATGAAAACTTAATTCGATATGAAAATTAGAATATGAATTATAGATAATACGAATATTGCAACAAATTACAGCTTCATAATTGTATATTTATATTTGTATGCTTTTGAAAAAATTGATAATAAGATAGAGAAGGGAACGTCCATTCGTTACTCTTGTGATAATTAGAGCAAATTTTCATATATAATTCCAATTATTTTATTATAAAATATAATTAAGATAAAAATTGATATAACCAGCTAAATACCACTGTGTTCCACACATAAACATATACCTAATTTGTAACGAAAAGCATTTTACTTATGTATATATTAAATTACTCTTGTGACACTCTGGTCACAAGAGTAACAAAATTTTGATTGATTATATAGACAAGGGAAATGCTTTTCGCTACAATTTAGATATATTTTATGCGAGTAAAACATAACTGTATTCAACTGGTTATATCAATTTTTGTTTTAATTATATTTTGTAATAAAATAATTGGAAGTATTTGTGAAAATTTGCTCTAATGGTCACAAGAGTAACAATGGACGTTTCCAGAATATACATAGAATAGGAGGATTAATGGATGGATACATTAAAACTTATAAAAAGGCAGAACTTTTTTGCATAAAAGATTTTAATTTAACTTGAAAACTTTCGTAGCAATTTCATATCCCTCTTTCATATATAAAAATATTAAAAGTTTGAGGTTGTAATTTAGAAAAAAAAAATTATATAAGACAGTGACAAATTTTATTTCATATTCATGTTATGACAAATGTAACAGAATAATAATAATTAAAAATCTGCCATTTTAATTTGTTTAAATTTAATATTTGTAACTTTTTTTAAAAAATATCAATAAAAAAAAAACTCCTGAATTTCATCGATAAAAAAATTGCTTAAAAAAAATGTTGACTAATCTTTTATTGTCAGAAAATTTATAAATGAGTGTGGGGTTATTCCTTTAAATTTTAAAATAATCCTTTTAAAACTCCTACACAAAACTTGTTGGCATAAGTTCATTTTTTCAACTCTAAACATAACATTGAGACCGGAGAAAATTTAATTCTTTAATGCTTATAAAACATATACATTTCTAAAAAAAAAAAAAAAATGGACTTACAATTATAAATTTAAATGCTTTTGAAATTGAAGAATATTTATAGAATAATATATTTATTGAAAATTTCTTTTTAGGGTTCTGTACTTAAAAAGTAAGAACCATTATACGATCATGAATGTGTCTGCCTGTCTCGAAAATTGTCAGATTTATCAAAGGTATTGACACACACATTTTTATATATTATTAGCCATTCACAAATATTTTTAGAAAAGATTTAGGGGCTAATTAAGTTTTGTATCGCGTGGGGTATCGCTTAAAAATCTTATAAGACTGAACTCGAAAATATACAGAGTGGTCATAAAAAAACTTCCCCAGTATATATACCCCTAGCGACTTAACCGCTCAACCAATCGAAAGGAAATTTCAGATTTAGTTATTTGAAGGTATTCGCTCGAGATCGTGATGATTTTAAACAATAGAGCACTCACGATTACGGTTACAGTGAAAAAATTTCGAAATTTTCTAATGACAGCAGATTTTTTTTTCCTGCGCAAATTCATTAGCACATTGAAAAAACTATAAATGGCATTAGAACGATACACGTATGACTAAAATTGTCGGTGTAATATCGTGGCACTCGTTCCTAATCAGTCCCTATGCAATGTAACATTCAGCACTCTAAAACAAATGATTATATTTTTATTCTCACTATGTGTACACAAACACAACTCAAAAACACATTTTGAAACAAATCTTTCAACATTACTCAGTTCACAAGTGGGGGAAAAAATCGTCTTTTTTGCAACTGTTTTACGCCGGCAATTTTCATCGTATGTGTACCATTCCAACGCCATTTATGGTTTTGCAATGCGCTAATGAATTTTCGCATAAAAAAAAAAAAAAAAAAAAAAAAAAATGGGTGTTGACATTTGAAAATTTCGAATTTTTTTCACTGTAACCGTAACCTTGAGGGATATATATTTTTAAATAATCACGATCTCGATCGCATACCTTAAAATAAGTATATCTAAAATTTCTTTTCGATTGGTTGAGCGGTTAGGCTACTAGGGGTCCATATATCGGGGAAGTTTTTTTTATGACATTCACTTCTCATTACTTCACTTCTCATTTCATCGCTTATGATATTTTCAGAGATATCTTCAACATTATACTGCAATAATATGTACCCTCTCTATTTCCGAATGTACTGCAACTAAATTTATGAAAAAATTAGGGATAGTAGGAGTTTATTTTCCTTGCAGGAAAGATATAGAGATTATCCTAGAGATATCCCTGATTACCCTCACATACACTGTCAGAAGAACGCGTCAATATACACTAAATTATTCCTAATTTTTTACATATAATTTCCGTACTCCTAGAAAACATGTTTTACCCGTGAATTCTCCCTGAACGTCTGAAAAAGAGGGAGAAATTCCGTTCATTTCCAGCACGCATGGTATTGGGTCTTTTAATAATGAATCCGAATTTATTTTAAAAATGAAAAACCAAAAATTCTATAAATTAAGATTTCAAATTTAATTAAAAAAGACAAAAAAGTTTTCGAATTTTAAAATAAATAACAATTACTTTTCTCATTCATTCAAAAGTACTTACAATTTATTATTAAAGTTGAATCAAGTTAAATAAAGTTGAATTCATAAAGTAGTTTATAAATAAATATTAGCATTTAAAATATACTTTAAATGAACACACTTAAAAGATATTTTAATTAAGAAAATTAAATGGAAAAAAATCGATATTACTCAAAAAAATATCTTATCGAATAAAAATGGAATACAAAAATATATATATATGAATAAACATATATCGTTGGAAATATCACATTCACCTTGAAAAATAGCGAAATAAAATCAAAGAAAAATTTGCTTAAAAGGTGCATTTTATATAAAAGATGTCACAATATAAAAGATGTTATTACATATACTTTAATTTTTTTTTTTTTTTTTTTTTTTTTTTTTAACTTAGGAGTTTACAAAATTCGCGCCTAGCGCTTTCAATCAAAGTCTTGATCATCTTCAGGGCCGCTTCGCGTAAGCTGACACGTCTTAATCGTTCTTTCACCCTCGGCCGGATAACCAGGCTAGTCAATTTAACATTGGGGGGGGGGGGGGGAGACAGTATAACAGTCCAAATTACAGTGGAGAGGAGGGAAGAGAAGAGGGACAAAACTGAACATTATTATCCAATCCTAATAATACAATATCTATTTTTAAAAAATTAACAATATATTCGAAATGTTATATGACATATTATCATTTATAGCCTTATTATTCTTTATTAAGATTTCAATGGATTCTTTTATTAACGACAAATGATAATGGTATGAAGGAATAATCATTCTTGCGTCATTAAAACGGATATTTAAATTATGCTGTAAGTTAAGTCTTGCTAACGCTGTGGTGGTTCTATTAAACTTAATGTCACTTACGTGTTCTTTTAATCGTCTTTGAATTTCCTTCGGGTCATTCCGATATAAACCTTTTCTTCTTGTGCTTCAGTTAACAATGGAATAATGTAAATATACCTGCGATTTCATCATTAGGAACAGGATCAATCTTGCTATGGATAATGTCTTTGAGTTTTCTTGTTGTTTTAGATACCAGATTAATATTGAACTTCTTTACTGCATATCTTAACTTCTCATACAGACCAGGAACATAGGAAAATTACAAAATTTATTTTGTAGCGGCCCTGAAGACAATCAAGGTTTTGATTGAAATTGCTCGGCGCGAATTTTATGAACTCTTTTTAAGTTTAAAAAAAAAAAAAAAAAAAAAAAAAAAAAGGTTTAAAAAAAAAGTATAATATGTAATAACACCTTTTATATTGTGACACCTTTTATATAAAATGCATTTTTTAAGCAAATTTTTCTTGATTTTATTTCGCTAAAAATATAATATTCGTATTTTACCTCTAGCAATCTACCTAAAACTATTTAAAATTAATTTTTTTATTCTATATTAATACTAAAGTATAAAAACCCGAACCACAGTGTCATTAAAGACGAAATCGTCCCGAAATGAACTTCAAAATTAAAAGCTTCAAAGATATTGATCAAGTCATATCCATCTGAAGCAAACATATTTACTTCAAAGCATTTCGCTGCGGTACAACTCCGTGTTAGCGCGTTCGTCTCGTAACGCTGAGAGCGCTGGTTCGAATCCAACGTCTTATGCTTCTCCCCCCTTTCTTTAATTGAAGGATATATTACGTCCTGTAACGGGGGGGGGGGGACGGATATTCGTAAATTCACGGAAAAATGCCGGCAGCACTGCTGCCAGTAGAATTTACAGGAATTGAAGAAAGTTTTTTCGAGAGTGTAGGTTTTGAGAAAATTGTATTTTTCCGTTACACACAGACTTTACTTTGCGGGCGTTCAGCGGGGGAGATGAGGGACGCTCGGTGTACATATAAACGAGAAATCATTCAATGATTGTTGATAACGTTTTTCTAAAAAAATTATCTGTAATTCGCCGAAATATTAAATAACAGCCTATCTAGAAAATAATCAATCCCCTTGGTTCGGACGAAAACGATGTTGCAAATTTACGATCTTCTTTCGAAGAGCGCTTGGTACAGTGCCAAGTTTAAACATTGTGCAAGGTCTTTGTTGTACCTAACCCTTTGTATGCGATTAAAACTCGCATTTGACTGATTATTACTCTTATAGACGAAATAAAAGTTTTATTTAAAACTCAAAGTTGTGAATTTATGTATGAAGTTTACTTGTACAAGTTCATTTATCGAAATATGAAAGTTCCAACTCCGAGAATGATTAAAATTTAAATCATGAAAGTACTTTAAAAGTACACATGCATAATAAGAAATCTCCAGTTAATAATATCTTTTCTGATATTTGTAGAATGTTTAAATTTGTAAATTAGCAGAATTTGTGCGCAAAAAATGAGCTTTTAATTAAAATATAACAAAAAAGAGTTTTTCTACATTTTTAATGCCTAGCTTTAAATTTAATTATATATAAAAAAAATTGAGTCTAGAACATGTGTTTTAGAAAGTCGAAAAATTCTCGACAATTTTCAGAAATTGATAAACGTAATAGAAATAATAATGCAACTTAAAATTTTTAGAATTAACTTTTGAAATTATATTTTTTCTGAAGCAAATGAAAATTAAAAATTCATGCTTTTCAACTGTCAAACATGGCTTTAAAATGTAAATTAACGACTCTTTTACTGTAAAAAATATTTAAATTTATGTATGAATATCTCTTTTAAATAAAAAAAAATCTTTTAAATTTCTGTATATTTCTGTATTTCTTACTTGCACAAGTTCACTTTTCGAAGTATGAAAGCACCAACATCAAAAATGATTAAAATTTTATTCCCGAAAGTACGTTAAGCATGTACATGTATAAAATAACAGAGAAGCAGAAAAATTTGGAAACTATATGGTTAAAATTCGAGAATATTAATACAAGAATAGAAATATATAAATTATAAAGATTTTTGTTCATATTTTGTATATCATATAAATAATAGTGAAAGAATTTTTCAACAATTTTGGCGTTTAGTTTCAAAGCAATTATTAATAATAATAATTTTAAACTAGGTAATTTCTTTAACTATTACAGAAATTCCAGGAATATTTCTGCATTTCCTTTATTTGATGAAGATAACTAAAGTTTAAATCGTTTAAAATCTACCGCTATAATTACTTTAAAATTAAGATTTATAATACTCCTCGTAAAGCAAATGAGAATAAAAAAATTCATTTTCCATATTTCAAAGCATCTTTTCAAAACGTAATTTAAACAACTCAACAGCTCTTTTAAAATCAAAAGATATTTGAATGCACTTTGTATTATTCTATTTAAATAATTAAAACATGAAAATCCTGTTGTTAATTCGTAGGCTTATTTGTTTAGGTTCAATTTTCAAGAAATATAAATTCTAATTGGGAGAATGCTGAAAATTTAATTCTATATGAAATATGAATTTGCGAGTGTTACTGAAATATAGGAATATGACATTAAATAATTAGATTTAAAAATGCACTCCTATACTTTTTAAAATTTGTTTTGTTAATAATTAATTTAAGACATTTTAAAGCTTACTGATTTTTGACATTCAAAATATGTAATTTTATGTGCGATTTGAAATAGAAAGGATTTTTTTTTCTTGGTGGAATATTTTGTTGAAAGAATATATGTGTATATATTAATTTCTAATATTTTCTTCAATCTCTGACATTTAAAATACTTCTAGAAAAATCAGCTGACTCGTTTGAATTATTCAGTACTAGCAAAAAGCGCGGCTTTGCTCGCGTAATAGTTGAAATATGTCAAGAGATATTTGTGTGCCTATTTTTATTAGAAGAAATTATACTATAGAAGAAATTATGAGACTATAATTTAAAAATTACTGATAAAGTCACGGTTTAAATAAACTTCATTATGACACTGCATTAGGCGAAAATGAGATTTAAGTTAATGAGAAACATTAAAACTAATTCTAAATAAATGATAATGTATGTCTTACAATGTATGTTGAAGCTTTTATGCTCATTTCATACATTCATTTCAATTTTCATTTTAAGTTCTGAATTTTTTAGAAACCATTTTTAGCAAACATTTACATCTTAAAAGTATTCATCATGCGATGTTCCAAGTTACTAGTCTATTCCCCTGGTGGTAGTAACACTAACATAAAATATAGCCTATATTGGAGCAGGGACCGTCACCATCAATTTGACAATATTACTTTCGAAATCGGATAGGTATTTAATGAAATTACATAGAAATTGTAATTTATAAAGTTGTTAGGAGCTTTTAGCTAATTTAAAATAGCTAAATAAATGCGACATTAATTTTAACTACGGTAATATTCTAATATTCTAAATGTTATGCTGCAAATTACTTTTGTTAATGGTTAGACCCGCAATTGCACGTGAGTAAATTTCCCCGGTACATGGAAAATTTAATTGAGGTAACGTTTCTGCAGGTAAAATTCAAGATTCTTTTTATTATAAAAAAAACAGTTTTATTTAACACGTTTATTAAAACTGATGCAGTTATTTTTTTGCAAGTCAACGCGTTAGTTAATTTTCTCTAACACTTTAAATTGCTTTTTCTCGTCAAAACATTCGATATATAACTGTGTTTACTTTGTTTTAGAATATAAAAATGTTTATTTCTTTAAATAAGTTTCATTTATTATTTCATATACTAAAATAACAAATAGATCAAATTTTTGTCATATCATTAACTAGTTAGATGTAATCCCAAAACTTTCTTCTATCTCATACATGTTAATACTTCAAAATTCGCTATCACAGAGTCAAAATTAAATGACAATCTATGCTCATCGTGAGGATGAGGATTCTGAAATTCCGTGCATTAGTTCTTGAAATAAGACTATTGCGGATATTGTGAAAAATGAAGCATAAAATCGCCACCTGTTGGATGATTTACGCCAAAACATAATCAGCAATAATATTTATCAAGGTATACTTGAATCTGAAGTTTGATGAAAATTCGTGCATTAGTTCTTGAGATAGAGCTACTGCGGGAATAGGGAAAAATTGACAATAGCAGCGCCACCTGTTGGGCGATTGGCACCAAACCGTAAACAGAACCAACTCATATCACGTATTAATTGAATCTGAAGTTTGATCAAAATCCGCGCATTAATTCTTGCGATAAAGCTATTGCGGAATTCGGGAAAAATGCAGCATAGCAGCGCCACCTCTTGAGCGATTTACATCAAAATGTAAACAGAATCAAATCATGTCAAGGACTAACTGAATCTGAAGTTTTATGGAAGTATGTGCATTAAGAATGGTGTTCTGGAGATAGAGCTGCTGCGGAAATCGTAAAAAATGCAGCATAGCACCGCCACTTGTTGAGCGATTTGCACCAAAAACTAATAAGCGTCAATTTATATCAGGTGCTACCTGAATATAAATTTTTATTAAATTTCTTGCATTAGTTCTTGAGATAGGGTGCCCACAATATTTGTGTCACATACAGACAGACAGAGTCACAAACACACAGACAGACATTTTGTAAAAACATGTTTTTTGGAATCTCTGACCCCTAAAAAGTGTAAATCCGTCAAAAACCGGAATTCGAAAATTTCCACGGATCCAATACTTTCTTCTTGTAAAGGTAGAGTAAGAAGAAAGTAAAAAAGATACAATATGAACTAGGTGTCCATCATTCGGCGTTAAACTTACAACAAAAATGTTATTAATATACGGTCTTCTTTATGAAACATAGATTGTAGCAAGATTTGTATTTATGATTTTTATATTTATAAGTGAAAGTTTACTAAAATGAAGATTTTACAAAATTTTATACTATATTACAGAAGGTCTCTCCTGAAAGAATCATCCTTGCGAATCTAAACTGGATTCATTTAACCAACGTGCAGAAAAACTGAACGTGATTTTTACTTTATCCTTAATTCTCAAATTCATAAAATCAACTGATTATATTAATAAGTAATTTACATAAGCAACCTATACTGTAATATTTTCGACAAAAAAAAAAAAAACAACTCTATTCTTGTGTAACTTTGATAAATATTGCTTGTGAATTTCTATCACAGGCGAGAAAAAAGTTTCGCCATCACTGCTCTAGATTAGAGTGCCTTAATTTAAGAGAATAGTGACATAGAGCGATAAGAATTCATTAGTTAAGAATAGTTTAGACACAAACACACTTGGTGCATCTGCAATTATCACCAAGCTATTATAGGTTTACACGTAAATGGATTGATACAAGTAAGTCTGCCAAGTTCTGGATTGTGGGTGAATAGTTTGGATAAAAATTCTAATTTGAGCATGCTCTCTGTGCATAGATCACCATTTTCTATTAAAGATATTCTACTATTTTATTAAAAAAAATTAAAACATATATTGACCTACACTGATTGGCATTTGTCATCCTTTATTCATATAAATATTTTTGCACAATTATTAAATCAGGCTTCGAATACATTATATTTAAAACATAAAAACTTCAAAGGGTTTGGATTATAAAATCTATTTTATTTTTAAATATTAAATGACTCGACGGGGGAAAAATGAGAAGAAGAAATCACGCTTGTGTACGCTCCTAAAGGCAGCGGAGCCCTCAACTTCAGAATCGCTTGAAAAGATTTTCATTAAAACTGATTTTATGTATATTTAAGGTATATCACGGACCCGAACAACGCTTGTGGAAGTCATCAAGTAATTATATAAAATATCATTGTTTGCTACTCTTCCAAAAAAAAAAAAAAAACTCCTGAAAATTAATTATGACATTTTCACCAGCGGAAGCTTTGAAGTTTGTAATTTATAAATTCGAATAAACGTGATCTGCACAATATAACACTACTTTTACATGTAAAAAACGTACCATAAATGCTAATGTACTGATATTAAAATACTTTAAATATTAGTTTTATTTTTTTTACAAATGCGGACACAACAACAACAAAAAATGAATTACGTTTAAAGTTAGTTAAATATTTTAAATAATCTTAAAAATAAAAATAAAAGATAATAGACTGGGAGGCGGCATCACAGACAATCACTTGATCGAGTTCACAACTGAAATTCCAGAATTAGTTAAAACTCAATTCGCATATTAAAACGCAATCGGTCTGCAAGTCACATCTTGGTGGAAAACACCTGAAAACCCGATTTTAGCGGTTCACTCGTAGCTTTACCATTGTGTTTTTCTACTCCCAGTCCTCCATGTTTTCATACATTTGGGCGTAGGAAAACACAATGGTAAACCTACGAGTGAACCGCTAAAATCGGGTTTTCAGGTGTTTTCCACCAAGATGTGACTTGCAGACCGATTGCGTTTTAATATGCGAATTGAGTTTTAACTAATTCTGCAATCTCAGCCGTGAACTCGATGAGGTGATTGTCTGTGCTGTCGCCTTCCGGTCTATAAGAAAAACCTGCTCTTAATTATGACTGCAAAATTCTTCTCTATATGGGGCATTCTCACAATCTTTTGACTTTCATGTCCCGGAATAATAAGTTTTATTTTAATACACTTTTTTTTATTATTATTTCATATACTGGGTAACATCCCATTGTATGATTGCACAACAATATTAACGAGATAAGTAAGTTTTGGACGATGTTGGGGGGTCCAAACACCTGGAAAACTCCTTTACCGTCCCGTGTCCCTCATGATGATTTTTAAGTTTGGAGCTGTCTGGATAAAATTGTTTAAAAAAAAATAATTCGATGTAATTATTTTCTGAAACTAGAACTATTGTTTTATGTAAATATGTAGCTAAAAATTAACCTGCATACATTTTTAGGGTTGTTATTATTTTTTAAACTCTGTCCCTGGGTTTTAGATACCTTACCATCCCTCTTCTAAAATTATACAGAAAATCATTTTAGATTTAGCCACAGAATTTTTTTCAAGTTTTTTCTCATGCAGGAGTATGCTAGAGAAATAATGTCCAAAATTCTTTGGCAGGAAATTGACTGCAGAATTTAAATCAGTATTTAAGTATCAATTTCAAGCATCGTGGCTATATTGGTAGTCTTAAGGTGTTATTGCACGAGGAGTCAAAGTCGCTTGAAATTCCAGGCGTCTAGCGACAAAAGCTGTCTCACGTCTCGTCAGATTTCCTGAAACATACGTGTTTTCCAAGCATTTCATTGGCTGTTCCAGAAAAAGCTTTTCTATTATCAGATTTCCAAGCATTTGATTGGCTGTTACTGGCGACTCGCTTCGTTTCAGGCTACAAAGACGCTCCGACAGAAAAAAGTTGCTTACTTTCGGAACGACTCCCCTGGAGCCATAGAAATAACATGGAGACGCCTGGAATTTGAAGCGACTTTGACCCCTCGTGTAATAACACTATTACCGTCCCCAAGGTTTATTCCTGCACTTTTCGAGGTAAATAAAAAATAAAAAATTAATTTAATCCAATGTTAGTAACTGTTTCTAAAAATCAATGAACATTATGGCTGTCACTTAGTCTTAACGTGATTTTCCTAAAAATAGGTGGTAATTTTCCTTACCGTTCCATCCTTACCGTCCCCTTTTTTACCATTTCGTCCCTTTTTTCCTATACCATCCCCTTTCTTTACCTAACTGTCCCTTCTTTAACACCCCTATAAGACAATGTTATACAAAAATTCTGCATTAAAAGAACTACATTGTTATTATTTCTTTTTTGAATGCCCTGTGGGTACTATGCAAATTCATTATAACTAAAAATTTAGAAGAAAATAAAAAGTTATAGGGGTAAAATGGTAAGGAAAAATTAAACTCGCAAGCTTAACTTAAACCTCAGTAAATCAAAACATTTTCACTGCAGACCACTTTTTCTGTATTATGAATCATTAAGGCATTCGTCTATCAGATTAAAATGTTATTTTAGCAGGTTTAATTTTGTCAGATTTTTTCTCCCTGAAGTCAAAAGATTGTGAGAATGGCCCATATACTGTTGTCTATGTAGCATTATAAAATCGTGCTCCATGCATCATTAAAAAATACTTCAAATATGTTAAAAATGCACAATTCACTGTAAGTATGAAGTATTTTTTACTTGTAAATGCTTTTCTCAGGAAACTATTTATTTGACAGTTTCTTTTTTCGATAATCGCATGTAAATATATGCAGTGTGTTCCCGAATTCGACCGGCAAATTCAGACGGGTGATAGTAAGCTTCAACAGGAACAAACTTATGTAACTGAACTATCTTGGTCAATTTAACACCGAAAAGCGGTTAAAATAAACAACTGATTAAAAACCAATTAACTTTAGCCTTTTTATCATACATTTCTCGATATAAACTCCAAGTTTTGATAATTTTTATCTAACAGTTTTTACAGTATAGGTTGAGAAATTGAAAAAAGACATGGAAGAGTAAAAAACAGCAGGGGAACGATAGTAAGTTTTTTTAAAAAAATAAAGATTATACTTTTCGTAAAATATTTTAGTTCATAAGACATTTCAAATTCTGATGCTTCATTTCTATTGTTATACTTTTACATATGACAAATATGTAAGATATATATTTAGCGTACTAATAGTATCATGTTGAAATAATTTTAATGTTAAAGTGTAATATTTTTTATAATGCAAAGTTTAGAACGTGCAAGTTCTACTTTTTTTTACCTGAACTTCGTTTGTAATAAATTCATCAAAAAAATTCATCGTTTTATTTAATTGCAAAATTCCGATCATTAACAAAAGCGAAAAAATTTCGTAGCTCTGCGGCCCGCAGGACTCAAGTTGGACAACCCTGGTTCAGAAAACACACATTAGAGAGGCGATTTCATTTTTCAATGTTAAAAAATAATTTTTCTTCTTCGAATATAGCAGAAAAGTCATTTTCATTTTAGAATGGATAATTCGAACTTTGAATAATTTGACTCTTTTCTCAGTTCCTTTCGAACTTTGATTAATTTGACTCTTTTCTCAGTTCCTTTCGTACTTTGAATAATTTGACTCTTTTCTCAGTTCCTACGATCTTGAAGTAACGAGCATCAACTGTATTAACTTACGTTTAAAAGAAAAAGAGTTGATTTGCAAATTGTATCTGATTTCTAAAAATTACATCGTGTTTCAGTTTTAATTGAAGAATGATGCATCAAAGGGCCATTCCATGAAAAACGGAAGAAATGACCTGCACAAGACACTTACATAAATACGTTTGTAAAATATAAACTATATATATTAAAAATAACAAAAAACCCTAGATTGTCATATTAGCTTAGTTGTTTTAATTTGAGGATATTGAGGAGAGCGTGGTGGATTGGCGACGATGGGATTTGAACCAGGGATCTCGGGATTAGGAGACGAGAACGTTAACGTCAAGCAAAAGGTCAAGTCAGTTACTCTAAGCTAGTAACTCTCTTTATACTGATCAAGTGAGATGAGATGGTCTTCACACTCCATCCCCAGTGAGGAAGACATCTTGTTGACGTAAGACGAGCGATATGCACTCGTGTGTGATGCTGTCGCACGCATGTGTGATGCGCAGCATGACAAGCTTATGTGCTGTAAGCGTTTCACAGGCTTTGCTTGCTGGAGATGATTTATTTCGTGCTGCCATCTGTTGGTTATGAGCAGAGATGATTGCTGCTGAAGGTTGTTTTTGTGTGTTTGTCTGGATCACTAATGAGGAGAGCGTGGTGGATTGGCGCAGATAGGATTTGAGTCAAAGATCTCATGATCAGGAGGCGAGAACGTTATTGTCAAGCAAAATGCCAAGCCAGTTACTCTAAGCTAGTAACTCGCTTTATACTGATCAAGGGAGATGAAATCGCTACAATATAATAACATCGTTAAAACAGCACTAATAGTAGAAAAGATGTCACACACATGGCATGGAATGGCACCAAAGTTTTTAAAAATCGTCAATAAGTTTTGGTATTTCAAATGTACCTGAAACATTTCAAAGGTAGTGCTAGAACATAAAGAAAAGAAGAAAGAAAAATAATGCATACAGCATTGATTATGAAACACTTTCCAACACATTCAGAATACTGTAAGAAAATTTAAATGTTTAATAGGGTGATGGACTATTTCTGAGAAAAGAGTTTGGAAAACGCATAAAACATTATAAAACCTGTTTTAGCAAATACAATCTATAAGTTCAAAAAATATCTGAATTATTTTGCGCAGCCCTGTATATGAGCTATAGATTTGCATATACGCTACAGTGTATACAAAAATTTAGTTCAGTTAGGTAGCGCATAACACACTTGATTATACCGTTTCAGCATTTTCGACAATAAACGGAAATGTACTCGGAAAATTTTTTGAGCAATCCCATGTATATCTAGAGTTTATACAGAAAATTAATTACGTCATTAGTTAAAACGCATACCAGAACTGAAAACGCACTTGTAGTAATTATCACTGAAAAACATTACTGCAATCGAAATATTTTGTGTACTCCTGTAAATGAACGATGACTATGCACATTATATTCTACACTAAGTATCACGTAGTGCATCTCGTTGATGTACATCAATTTTAACGTGTTTCAAGTAGTGTGAAGTCATTAAAATATATTTCAATATATTCCCCATAGACCATAACGCAACGGAATTCTTTTGAATGTCCCTGTAAACGAACTGTAAAATGTTACATACTTCAATTTCAATATCAAACATGCCATAGTAAACCTCAATAACATTTATGAATTGCATAGCAATCCGAGAATACAGGGTGATTCTAAATTGTTTTTACAAAATAAGAGGGGTGATAGTACCCATCCAGAAGAGTAATAATTACCATAGAACATGGGGTCGCAAACCACTTATTGAGTCACAAATACAGGGTGTTTCCTCCTAACTGAAGTCGGTGATAATTTTGCGAAAAATTAAAATATTGCAATAAAAATATAACGATAGGCACCTTATTTTGTATGAAATGTGATAACATCACAAAAAGTTCTGGAAAAACAGGATACTCACACACTCGATGATATCGTATTAGCTGATAATCACAGTCCAAAATGTGGAGCGTCAAATGCATACTGCTGGCGCGCATAATGGAAACTTCTACCACTATTTTTTTGTTTGTTATCCTATTTACAACAAAAGAGAGCATGCCAATTAAAAGTTTCATTATAATGTACTTCAGTTTGCTGAAAATTATTACCGTCAGTCAGTGTTCGATTATGGTAGAACACCGGGCATTTGTGACTCAATAAGTGGATTGCGACCTCATGTTCTATGGTAATTATTGCTCGTCTGGATGTGTACTATCACCCCTCTTATTTTGTAAAAACAATTTAGAATCACTCTGTATTTACGAGAGTTAGAGCACGGACAGACATCCCGAAGTCATAAATATTTTTTAATTGTGTTGGAAAGTCTGTTTGAAAAGTCTTCAGACAATCGGAACCAAATGTAATATACTGCACCACTAAATCGTAATTTAATAAAGAGATATTTATTTTAATAAAAATTAGGTTCATATTTCATCTGTAATTAGTTTTCTGAAATATTTTTTTTCCTTTTTGATTAACTAGTTACTTGGATATGGACCATTATATATAATTATAATAGAAAATGTAAGACTTTTTAAAAATATCTAATGAAATAAATTAACTCTCTTCAAATTTTATTATAGTTAAAATAATGTTTACTATTTTATTCTAAAATTAGCATTATTCAGCTTAATAACTAAACATTTTCGCATTATTATTTTGTTAATTATTAGGGTGTGTTAGCTCAAACATATTAATTTTCATTACATGAAGATATTGGATTTCTAATAATTGAAAGGGAAATGTTACAGTAATTACATTAGTATTCTTGTTATGTTTCTGGGAATTATATAACTGAAAAACTGCAACTGTATACTAGAAATAATTATAAACATTGAATTTTGCTGGGAAACTATTGTTAACATTAGAACAAAATATTTCTCTTCTACGTATCGACAATAAATGACAAATCACCATACTGTGTTTTGAATAAAAATATGCATGAATATATATAATTTAATGAAATTTCTTTTATGTTTTGTAGAAATTTTTAATAGAAATTATTTTATGAAAAACTTACTGAATAATTATTAAATATGTTACTTAAATATTAACTAATTAAAACTATTAAATATGAACTTATTAAATATGTTTATATAAAGAAAAAAGTTCGATTGATTTGAAAATTAGTACATGTTCATTTGTAAGTCTCAGATACAAATTCACTATTTTTTGACATATTCGCAGTCATTTTCATTCCTAAATATATAATATTTACAACTCTTCATATTCAATTATAAAGAAAACAAATTACGTTCGCCATTTTTTTAATAAAGTTAAACGGTCTTTCAGAAAATGGTGACGAAGTTTTTTTGGGACGTGACAGAAACAGAAAGGTTGGTTGGTTGGTTGATTTTTGACGGCCGATTATCTACTCTAGGGATATAGGCCCGAGGGGGGAGTGCCCTTCGTGGGGATTTTTCTAAGGGAACATAACGCATATTTACGCATGGAAATCCCCGGTTCGAAGAAAACCACGAAAACTCCGAGCGATTAGGCCGACGGGCGCGATTGGGTTCGAACCCAGCACCTCCCGTCTACCAGAAACAGAGAGATTGTTATTTAAGGTTAAAACGATTTTAATTAAAAATGTGTTTCATTTAGGAGAAAATGAAAAACGCTATTTACATATTAATGTGAAAAACATGAGCTCATGTTTGTGTCAAGAATTTTGAGATTTTGAGAGGGAAAATAAAGAAATTTAAAATACTTTTAATTTCACCTTTTACAATAAATATTACTTATGAACCTACGTTGTTGTAATGGATGCTATTTTTGTTCACGTAAAAAATTTACGGCATTTTGTAATCCTAAAATGCCGATGATTAAAATTAATTGATATGAAACACTTGATAAATAATACTTTAAATGTTGGTTGCTGTTTCAATACGACTTGATTATAAAGTATCAAAATAGCATAAAAACTTGACGTATACTGCCAGAAAAACTCACCTTTATACACTAGATTATTCCTCATTTGTTAACAAATAATTTCCGTACTCCTAGAAAACATATTTTTTTCCGTTAATTATTCCCGAAAGTCTGAAAAGATGTAAACATTCCGTCTATTCCTTGCACGCATGCACATTGGCTCTATTAATACTAAATTTCGAATTTATTTTTAAAATGAAAAACCGAAAATTCAATAAATTAAAATTTCTAATTAATTAAAAAACAAACAAATGCTTTCGAATTTAATAAAGTAGCAATTTTCTCATTCATTAAAAATTATTCGCAATTTATGTTGTACAGTAATGAAAAAATATTCGCATTTAAAATACATTCTAAACGAATACGTTTAAAAAATATATAGTAAGTTCAATTGACTTAAAACAAGTAATATAAAAATTTTGTTTTTAAAGTCAATTCCTACTTAGGTCGTCAAAGAAAAATTTAATATAATCCCTTAAGCTAATATGAGTTTTTGTTGCATTAAAATATCTCAATTTGTTGATTTTCTATAAGCAATTAGATTTACAATGGAACTCTATGGGAATTTGGCGAAATATTAGAGATATCACCAAGTTGGCGACAAACTTGGCGGTATTTGGCGACAGAACAGGGTCCCCCGTATGGTAACCCCCCTTATAGATATGAAGATGCATTTTAAGCTTCAATAACCAATGGCCGCCATTTTGTCTCCCGTGCAAAACTAAAATTAATTAATTAAAATGTAATTAATTAATTAAAATTTGAAAAAAACTGTATTAACATCAATTATTATCCAGTAGAAGATAAAAAAAAATTATTTCAACTTGATAGGATGAAAAAAAAATCAATTTTACTCAAAAAAGCAAATATACCTTCTTGAATTTAACTAAAACTATAACGTTCATATTCATATTCATATTTAAATTTAAAAAATAAAATTATGCCATATTAAAAAAAAGCCTAATTCACATTTTATCCTCTATTATTCTATAAGTGTTAAAACACCAACTATTATCTGATAAGGGAGAATTCTCCTCGTAATTAAGTTTAAATTTGTGAGGTTTCTGAACAAGAAATTTATTCAGCCTTACCCAAGACCCCATTTGAAGAAATCCCTTATCTTAATTTTAAACACGACCTCTAGTAAGCGATCTTTGGTTTAGTGGTTAAGATACTCGATTCGGAGCAGTCCGGTCCACACGCCATGGTCAGCCACAGAAGAAAGAGAGAGGTATTTAAAAAAAAAAAAAAAAAACTTCTTTCTTCAAATTACGGAAAATTTCTGTTCTACAATGAAAACTAGTTGGATGCGCCAATCCCAAAACTTTCTTCTATCTCATACATCTTCATATTTCAAAAAGTAGTTACACATGTTAATACTTCTATATTATTAGTTCAATATTATACCAACTTTGACTTTCATCTTAAATTTCTGCTTCAGTCAATTAATCGCAGTAAACACGAGTTAATCTAGATCATGATATTTATTAAATCAATAGTTTTTCCTTATTCTTTTGTCATCAGCTGTTTGCGAATAGTCTGCATTGCAGGAGGTGAGTTCCCGTTGATGCACGAGCCACCGATGGACAATAGAACTACGAAAAATCAAGGAATTATACAAAAATCGCTATCACAGCACCCCTTTCCCTCGGAATATTTTCAAATTAAAGGAGGACCTGCTGGCCATAGCCAAAAACATACACAAAAACTTTGGTTCAATTCTATGCATAACTGTATACACTTTACCATGGTGCAATAATGCAAATGACACAGACATCTCAGTTACAGCGCCCCCTTCCGGCGGATTTCTTTTCAAATTCAGGGAGGACCTCCTGGTCATAGCCAGAAATATTCACAAAAAGTTTGTTTTGCTTCTATGCATAACTTCATACACTTTTCGATAGTACAATATTAAAAATTGCACAAAAATCACTATTACAGGGCCCCCTTCCGGTGGAATATTTCAAAATTGAAGGAGGACCTGTTTGCCATAGTCAAAAACATACACAATTTTTTTTTAATTCTATGTATAACTTCATACACTTTTCGATGGTACAATAGCGACAGATGGACAGACAGACATTTTGTATAAGCATGTTTTTTGAGATATCTGACCCCTAAAACGTGTAAATGTGTCGAAAACAGGAAGGGAAAAAAATTCCGATTACAATAGTTTCCTCTATTGAAGATAGAAGGAAGTAAAAACTGGACGGACGTTACTTCACTTGGCAGATATTTTCCTCTTGTCATGGAGAAAAAAAGAAATGGGCATTTTTCAAATAATGGAAATATTCCGGACACTCTGCTTCCAGGAATATTTCCGTGAATTGAAGAAAGTGTTTCTGCGAGTGTATATCAAGCATACATTTCCTTACTGAAGAATGATTCGATATATGTATATTTAATAGCCGTAGTTTAAAAGAATATATTTTATTGGAGTTTCTATGTTTTCTATTAGGGAAAAGAAGAAGAAAAATAAAGATGTGGTTTTCAAGTGACCAATCTACTTGTAATATTCCCATAGATCTCGCTTTATATTTACTCTTCAGGGATATAGCAAAAAGTAAAAAGAGAAAAAGACTGCAAAGTAAAAACAAAGTATGGCAATATAAGAATGGTCAGATGCAGTAAAATAAACTTTTGTGAGTGTATACTAAAAATTGAAGGCAAACAAATTTATGATTGGGGGAATTTCTTTTATATTTAACCCAAACTTTTGAGGTAGAAACAAGTTTTAAGGAATAATGTGCATCTTCAGTAGAAAAATAAGCAAGAGTTATTCAAAAAATTACGCATACTAACCACTAAATCTTTCAATATTTTTTAGTGTTATAATTTATGCCAATTATCTTTAAATTATGCATTTAAAATCCCGATTTATCAGTGCTTAAAGTGAAGTGAAATTGCTTAAAATATAAACTTTGATAAACAAGAATTTGAAGTTAAGTTGATCTCTCAGATCGCTTTAAATTCTAAATTTAACTTTAAATATCACGAACATTTGACATGGATATTGAACTTTAAAGTATCCTAAATACATTCTCTCATAGAAGATTAAACATGTTTTCAGCTCTACATACATGTGATACCACAATAAAAAAGCATATTTATCGAAACTTCTATGTTTTCTACTAAGGAAAAAAAGAAAAGAAAAGAAAAAAAAACAAGACAGCTCTAAAGTGACCAATCCTGTAACATTCTCAAAGCTCTCGCTTTACGTTTATTCTTCAGGGATAGAGCAAAAAGTAATATGAGAAAAAAGCCCGCAAGCTTTTTCCAAGGAAAAGAAACAACAAGACGGAACTAGAGAAAGAGAACTTTATATGAGAATGTGCAAAAAACTGCCTTATTTCTAGAGGCGATATTTGTTTGAGTTTCTTTGTAAGCCGATATGAACTGCAGAAAAGTTTTGTTATACAATTATTTAAAAAAGCGTAGTTAAATAAATGTTTTTGATTGATAAATAGACACATTCACATCCTTCTACATTAATTCCCCATCTACCGAGCCTTTATATTTTTTATACAATATTATTCTAGTTATTTTACAATTTATTAAAATAACTATTAATTGTTATTGCACAATCACTTCATGTGATTGTCAGAATTGTAAGCACGGTCATGGTGTTAATATAGAGGCCCCACCAGTGGCTGAGAGGTTCTGCTCTCGAAGCTGGTAGACGGGAGGTGCTGGGTTCGATCCCAATCGCGGCCGTCGGCCTAATCGTTCGGAGTTTTCGGAGTTTTCTTCGAACCTTGGATTTTCAAGCGTTAATACGGGTTAGGTTCCCTTAGAAAGACCCCCACGAAGGGCACTCCTCCCCTGGGCCTATATCCCTCGTGCAGACAATTAGCCGTCATAAATACAACCAACCAACCAACCGTGTTAACATAGAAATGGTTAGTTCTTTTTCTACCCTGTTTAAATCTGTTCATTACAACATTTTATGATGTTTTAATGTTTCATGTTTTCTCATGTTTTGATTTTTAGACTTTATGTATTCATAATTCAAATCATTTCACAGGTGGTACCGTAGTTGATTGGTAATTTGAATACAGTAATTAATGCTTCTTTGCCTTCCTTATTGAAACAGAAATCAATTGCGATTTACTTTAGAATATTGCCTTGATAACGTGTTTCGCAATATAAATTTCCATTTTCCTGTTGTAATATTTTTACATTTTGTTCATGCATGTTTCCTCCTAAGACTTTTACTTACTTTTCACTTTATGCATTTTACATTATCGGATAATACATTTTTATATTGATTATAATTAATTGTTAATTTATCTATTGTAGATTATCTTGCCATTTATTATTAACAATTGTTTTAATATATATATATTAAAACATATTAAAGAATATACAACAATAAGAAGTTTTAATATATAGGGGAGACTAAGGAGGGTTGACCAACTTTTTACAAAAGGAATTTTTATTTTTTAAATATTGAACATAGAATAAAGTTTTATACATCATTTTATTTGTTATGCAATTATTTATCAAAATAAAATTGCTACATACGTGAAATATATAAGAAATTTGAAAAATGATTGATTTTATTCATGAAAAAATAATGGGTCAAGGCTCCCCACATATTTGAGGGTTGATCCACTATAGGGGAGGCTTGACCCACTTTGTTTTATATTGGAATGTTTGTGAAGAGAAATAAAATTAATTGAAAAAAAAAGCAAAATAAATTTATGCTACATGCTTTAATTATTATTTTAAAAAATATTTTTGAAAATATGACGCTGAAACAAACCGGTTTAGACGCAATCGCAAGTCAGAAGAAAAAAACTTTTGTTTTAAACATGATTTTGTCTGAGCAGGTATAATTGTACAGCAGGGAAAATGAAGTTTTAAACATTTAAAACAGTATTCCGTTAGAGACAGGTTCAGTTTTCATAGGGTTTCATGTATTATTAGTTCTGGATTTAGGAGCCACTCTTCCGCATTTTTTTGTCTCCTTGGCCTACTTTTTGTGACACTTTGTATTCATCCTGGTAAGATTTGCCTACATCCCTTCCTAAAGTTTTTCGATCAATGCTATGTTCTTTTGTAGCCGCATGAGCACTTAACTTATCATTAACATCTTTTAACCCTTTCAGGTACAAAGTACTTTCAGTACTAAAATGTTGAAATAAATGACTGGAACCGGAATTTATGAACAAATTTATTTGGAAATAAGAAAAAGGCTATATTTCACATACATATTAAATGGAAAAGATTTTAGCACAATTCTGTGTCATTGCGACATTTGGGAATTAAAATTAAGTGGTTTCATAAACATGCCACTGCCCCTGAAAGGGTTAAGACTGCTGCTTTCATACTTTCTTGTCCTTTCTATTCTTCTCTACTGTTTCTATTTATCTATTGTAAGTAATATTTAGATGGAGAAAAGTTCCTAACAGCTTTTCCCATTTATATTTCATTAATTTTTTTTTCTTGAAGTGGATACTATAACAATTTTTCACATCTTTCTTTAATCAGTTTTAAAGATTTTCTTTTCTATCACCTCATTGTACTGTAGCTTTACAGAATAAATTTGCATTCTTTTTATGTATAACCATTAACCTTTCATTATGCACAGTCTATAATAAAAAGATTTATAAAACCACTTAATTAAGGGATCCTTGAGCATCTGGTCAACCCTCCCTCACAATGACTGGGTCAAGCCTCCCCACATAGCCCTTTTCTAAAGAATAGCACATTGTTATGTTAAGCCTAACTTACTGTACAATCTTTATGCCTGGAATGAAAGCTCGATATTTCTGCATTACTTAAAAGGTACTTACTTAAATTTCTATGATATATTTTATCTGAAAAAAGCTTACAAAATATTTCTAAAAAACACAACTTTTAGGTTGAAAACGCTTCACAATCGATTTTTCCACACCTGTTTCGATTAGCTGTATGAAACAAAGACTGTTGTTTGAACATTTAAGTAGCTTTGGTTGACACCTATTAATAAAACTCTGAAATATTTTTAAATATGAAAACTGAGGGATGGGTCAAGCCTCCCGTATGGTCAACCCTCCCTAGTCTCCCCTAAATATATATATATATATATATATATGTCGTCAATTGGCAGGTTTTGGGTAGATTGCCACATGACTGAATAAATAATCCGCCATTGGGATGTTGTCATCTGTAGAAAATAACGCAGTCGAAGATTAGTTGCAGTCGAAGACCAAGTTATAGTGTCCAGCAACGGTCACTTAAGAACAGTAATGAAGTCAAAATTAGCTAAGTGGTAGGCAAATATCACACTGAGTATTTCTACAAAAGAATCAAGTAATCATTTAAGTGAACATTTCTTTATTGATATCATTAGAGCTCACAATTCCAATGCATCATAGTCGGCAAAAACGCTTTTAGAGCGCGCGATGCAGCAGGCTGACGCTCAAACGATGTTGGTTAAGCAATCCTCATATTCTACGAAATCAGATAACACCAGATAGATATTATATCATTTTAAGACAGGCGAAATTCTGTGTAAATATCTGAAATTTGCGTTCCGATGTCGTGCAGTTCGATTTTGTTAAGTCCGCGTAAAGATACATTTGATTACCTAGCACGCGAAACGAACGAATGAAAAAGGTGGCCGCTCTCAGACGATTGTCTAGAATCAATCGGGAGAGAGGGTGAGGCTTAAAATAAATGAATTCTTGTTTTAAGATCGGAAGCTTTTTAGGGTGAAAAGTCAAGAGCGGGAAAGATGTTTCGTAGAATGAAAACTAGGAACGAAAAGAAAATGGCTTTTGAAAACATTCGAACATAAAAATTAATATATATATACATATATTATAAGCATTTTGATGTAAATAGAAAGTAACATTTAATATTCTGAATATGAAATGTCGAATCTACCTAGGAAATTATACAAAGTTTTCTTCGATACGAAAATGAAATTTTGTTTTATTTTCATTTCCTTGATCAAAAATTAGAAAAGAAAAGAGCAATCAAATGTTGACTACATTAAAAAATCCGTCACTCAAACAACATCTAAATTACATGCTTGTTGCTTCATGACATATAAAAGTTGTTTGTAGAGAGATTTGTAAAGCAATAAATTTTCCTTTTTCTGTTTTCCGTTAATTAATTCGCATTTATACTAACTTTTTTCACACCCAAACTTTTAATAGGCTGTTCACCAATTCAGGGGAATATTCTGAATTTATACAGAATGCGTAAAGTATTTGAGAGCATACTTTTTTCCTGGCTTTTGCTGAAATTTACTAAATTGAATTTAATTTTCGATAGGTATAATCTGTAATGTTTAATTCAGACATTCCTCACCGGGGGGGGGGGGGGGGGTAGTAGTATGAAGTCTTACACTTTCTAACAGCAGTACAAAATTTGGTGCAATAATAAAAACAGAAACTCATGAAATTAAACACTTTTCCCACTGTTTCCCATAAAAGTTATAATAGTAAAATGTTATTAAAAGTTTCTGGTGAAAATCTTCGATAAAATTAGGCAGGATATAGTATATCCCATCGCCCTCAAGGAGTTAATTGAAGCTTTAAAGATCGATAAATGATACTTGAAAAAAATTCCCTGTCTTAGAAGGAACAAAAATAATTGTTGTTACTGGAGACACAAGATATAAATCTTATGTGATTAGACAAGAACAATTTCTGAAAATAATAGAAACTTTTTTAAACAGATCAAAAGGTTCTTAAACCAACTAAAAAAATCTAACAAAAGAATATGTAATTTGGCTTTTCTCAGACGAGAAAAACATTCACCAAAATCAAAAAGTTAACAGATGAAATGGTAGATTGTTATTTAAAGACACTTCGGACCTACCAATAGTTATACACACAAAATTTCCCGTAACTGTCATGGGTTTGAGTACTGTCAGAAATAAAACTCACATGATGCCTGCTTGAATTTTTCAAAAGACTTTAGAGTTAACTCTGCTGCCTACTATGACGTTTAAAAAAATGTTACTAAGCCAGTGTATGAAATGGATGCTGTTATACGTTTCAGCAACACTATGAGCACCATCACGCAAGGCTTAAGTAATATAAGAATGGTTAGCTTAAAATCGCTATATTTGGTCCTTAACACTCTTTTCTTCGATTCACTGGACTACTACTTACAGTGTTCCACAAAAATCATGGTACAGGAAGTAGTTCTTGAAAAATATGCAAATTTCACCATGGTGAATGGAAATAAAATTAGTTAACGAACAGTAAAAATTAATTAGCAACCATTGTTACATTATATAATGAAATATCAATAGACATTTACTTTAGATATACTAAAACAATTATAAAATTATTACATTTCAAAATACTGCCACAAAAGTCGTGGTACATTTGTATAAAATGTAAAACTTTTCACTCATTGGCATATTTCACTTAACAAAATTGTAGTCCCGCAGATTCCACAGCAAATTTAAATTGTGCCTGTTCTTATCTCAGTAGAAAAGTATCAATCTGAATTTAGAAAAATGGCGCGAAAAGAACTTACAAATGAGGGAAGAAAATTAATTGTTAATCATCATGTTAAAAAGGATAAAACTTATAGTGAGATTTCTGAAATAATGTATAGAGCTGTTCCACCAACTAAAAGGTAATTAATCGGTACGTAAAAGAAAAGAGGATTGAAAATAATGCTCGAAATGGCCGACCTAAAAAACTCACAGTGAGCGATATTAGAATAATAAAACGTTGCATTTCTGAAAATCCCTCAATTAGTGCTAGAAAAATAGCAGAAGAGTTGCAAAAAATAGCAATAAAATAGTACATAAAGAAACTATCAGAAGAGCCATTAATGATGCTGGGTTTAGATGAAGAACTGCAGGGAAGAAACCGTGTGTCTCTCCGATCAACAGAAAGAAAATAATCGAGTTTGCAAGAAAATATTTACATTAAACCCCTGATTTCTGGAATCAGGTAATTTTCTCTTATTAATCTAAATTTAATATTTTCAACATGAATGGTCAAATTAGAGTTTGGAGGTGAAGTGGTAATGCACTGAATCCCAAATATACAGCAAAAACTGTAAAGCATGGTGAAGGAAATGTAATGGTTTGGGGCTGTATGGCAGCTTTAGGAGCAGGAAATTTAGATTTCATTGAGACTATCATGTATAGATTTGAATATTTAAATATTTTAAAGAAAATCTTGAAGGATAGTGCATTGAAGTTAGTGCTCGAACAGAATTATTACTTTCAACAATATAATGATCCCAAGCACACAGCTCATATTGTCCGATTATGGCTACTCTGCAATACACCCCCGCGTACTTATCACTCCTCTACAAAGTCCAGATTTAAACCCCATCGAGCATTTATGGAGTATTTTACAGCAACGAGTGAACAATTTTGATATAAAAAATAAAACAGTTTAAATGAATGAATGAAGTTGAATGATGTTTTACTTGCAGAATGGAATAAAATTCAGACAAATGTTACAGAAAATCTGATAAAATCAATGCCAGATAGACTTAAAGTAGCTCTAAAAATGAAAGGATATGCAACTAAGTGTTAGAAAAAGTTTCGTTTTAATAATTGTAAAATAATTTCAAGTGTACCATACGTTTATGGAAGCATTTTCGAACTTACATTTTATATATTTTACTTTGAAAGTTTCTAAAGGATAGTATCAATGATTTTGTCTTGTATAAAATAGTAAAGACTGTTATTAAATTGTTCTTATTTTTTAATTTAATTTAATTTGTTCTCATAATAGTTAAATTTCCATATATTCCGAAAACTACTTCCTGTACTTTGACTTTTGTCGAATACGTTATGCAGCGTTCTTATGCGAATGCCCAATAATGCCAGATCATTTTTGAAAGATGTCAGAGTAAGATGCTGATATGAATCAGAAACATTCAATTTTAACATGTCGAATATTAAGGCCTCACACAGGAACAGTTATCGAAGTTAAAGGCTGTTTTATTAAATAAAATTATTTAAAACCTAATTTCTTTTTATATTTATAGCATTCTTCAACAATAAATTTATGTGTATTTATATATTTAGGTTTGTAAAACCATTTATTTGTCTTCAAGCACCTTACGCACCGTGTACTAACCTTCTTTCATGATTAGTATTTTAATGCACTAATTTTCCCTTTTAAGTCAATAAATATGTTTACCAAAAATAAATCTTTCATAAAAAAGTTTTTTTTTTGTTTCTAAATTTCTAAACATACTAAATTAGTAGACAATAGACTAATTTGAAGTAAAACTAGATTTAACATTTTGTTTTTGATTTTTTTAGTAATTCACTACAATTTTTCCTTTTTAAACTCATGCATATGTTAAGAATATTCTACCAACATTTTCTAGAATAAGATATAATTAACATTATCTAATTTTTATATGAATATAAAAAAATGTTTAATAAGAATCATATGAAATATTAAATACAGTGTAATATTAAGTAAAGTTTCCTGCAAGAAAACATTTAATTTTGCTTTATTTTTATTTTCTTAAAGAAGAATTTTCCTTTTTTATTTTTTCTGTTTCTTTTTTTAAAGTTTCTTCTTAAATCTATTACTCAACATGTGTTTATATCTCCGTCTTGAAACAGTATTAGTGCACAGTAGGCAAACGTTGTTTATCCATCTGAGTGTCTGGGAGGGGGGGGGGGGGAGATTTCGTGCCTTTTGATACAAATGTTCGTAAAACTAATATTAATTTAAATTGCCTTTCCCTGTTTGTTTCTAAAATACACTTCATATCTCTTTATTTTACATATATCTTAATATTCAGCTAATATATTTTTGTCTACAGGCGATTTCAGTTGTTGTTGGAAAACGAAAAAATACGACAAACCCCGCTTAGAGGTTTATAAGAATATTTAGTAAAGAGGTAATTTTTTTTCCTTCTTTACTTTAGTTCATTCTCATTTGCTTTAAATGGGAAGACTTTTCTTTTTTAGTAATATTTATTGTATGTAAAGCTTTATTTTCATTTGGCTGCAGCTAGGGTTTCCTTTGTAAAGGGAAAATCTTAATCCTTGTTTAACTCAATTCAGCTTCAGAGAAGCCTGATGTTTACACTGAATGACATTTTTATTTTTTAGCTGTAACATAAAGAAACTATAACAATCGAAATTGGGTACTGCTTTAATAATACTGTGAATAATTGTCCAGTTAAACGTGAGAAAAGATTAAATTTATTTATGTTTAAACTAATTGGTTTATCTAAAAATCAATTCCTATGGATTGGTTTTCTAGATGTCAATTGGTCGACAGACGATTTTTTGTTTTGTAGAATAAAAGCTGATTGATAAATGATGCTTAAAAAGTGAAATATTATAAATGGTTAACATAATAAAAGTGAAAATAAAATTTAACAAATGATTTTAAGTGATTTTCATGTATAATTTTCTAGTATTGTTTTCGTAAAAAAATATCATGCAAAATATGAAAGAGAACGTGAAAAATTAAATGATGGCGTTTCATAGACCGTTGCAATTTTAGAATATTTATTATTTATTTGTTTTGAAAAAGACTCGGTTAGAGTCGAAACATGTAAACAGTCGAATAAACATATTTTTACTGTTTCTAAAGTTTTAATTTAAACCTTTTAGCAATTAAAATTAGTAAATTAGTATAAATCAAGTTATGTTTTTATTTTTTTCGAATTAATCATGATTTGTCGTCACTATCTATTCAAGTAAAAAGATAATTCCGCATTTCAATTTTAATGTGCAAATGACGTGAATAATAATAATAAAAAAATAATAATAATCTCTGTAAATAGCCAATAATCCAAATCGAAAATTACGCAATTTTCAAATCTTCATCCTTCAAAAATTTAGCCTTACTGATAAAACTGACGTCAAATTTCCTCACGCATAAAAACGATACTTCAGTTTTAGGAATTAAAAATATGTATATTCTGTATTTTGTACTTTTTTACTGCTTTCTTCTTCTTCATAGGCTCGAATAAGCGATGAAGCTACCGAACGACTCCTGCTACTTTAAGCCTATTATTGCTCTCGGTGGGCGGGTGGGTCAACGAGCGGCCTCTCTTCATCCGCAGCCCTTTATTCTTCTACTCTATCCCGACTCTTTTGCGGAAGCAAGGTTCGTAGGTCCCCAACCACATCCCGAGTGAAAGACACTCTATCGAAAGCGAGGTTGAAAAAAAAAATCAAAAATTGAAACCGGACAAATTTAAAAGACATTGAAGAGACATTGAAAGGGCCTGAAACACTATGTATTTAACCCTTAAATACATAATGTAACTCAGAAATTACATAATCTTTTTTTTGTTGTTTGTTTGTTTTGCCATTTGGCGCTTTCTATTGTTCTTTTGGTGAGCAATAGTGTGATAACATGTATTTAAGGTCGTCAAGGCTGTTTTTGTTCTGATTTGTTATCCATGGAAGGTTATGACATCTTTTGTTAATACTGCTTGCAATGTGCTCGACTGGCTTTTTTCTCTGTCTTTATAAGATAGTCATTATTAATTCTGTAAACTATTAAAAGCATTATAGAAATTATTATACCGTTGAATAGTTGTAATTGTGCAGTATAAACACTTTAAAGTAAGTATATAATTTACAAGTAATATAAAAATTTTGTTTTTAAAGTCAATTCCGACTTAGGTCATCAAAGAAAAATTTAATATAAGCTCTTAAGCTAATATTAGTTTTTGTTGCATTAAAATATCTCAATTTGTGGATTTTCTATAAGCAAGTAGGTTTACTATGGAAGTCTATGGGAATTTGGTGAAATATTAGAGATATCGCCAAGTTGGCGACAAACTTGGCGGTATTTGGCGACAGAACAGGGTCCCCCCTATGGCAACCCCCTTTATAGATATGAAGATGCATTAAATGCTTCAATAACAAATGGCCGCCATTTTGTCTCCCATGTAAAACTAAAATTAATTAATTAAAATTTAATTAATGAATTAATGTTTGAAAAAAAATGTAGTAACATCAAGTGTCATCCAGTACAAGTTCAAAAATTTTATTTCAACTTGATGGGATGAATAATAATTATTTTATTAAGGATTGAAAATTTGAACAAGATATATATATAAATAAATAAATAAATAAATATAGGGAGAGTGTGAACTAATAGTAGGAATTGAAAAATTATCATTTTTTTAGCAATTTTTGTTGTGTAACTCAGGAGTGACATTATGACTAACAGAAACGTAAATAATTTCTTTCACTATTTTTCTGGTGCCTAATTAACAAAAATAGACTCAAATGCAATGTTTCCGAGCAAAATAAAAGATCATGCATTAAAAGGTTAATAAAATTATTAGAAGAAAATGGCATCAACAATCATCTGATAATGCTTTTTTTTTCTTTCACAACAACAAAATATTTCTGAAATTAAGAAATACATTATTAGAACGAAGTTAAACTAAAACATTTCAGATTTATAAATTAAAATAAATGATAAAATTGGTAATTTTTCAAGCGAAACCTTCCTTCTTTTTATTCCTTTGTGCACAGTGTTGAATTCAGGGGGTAGCCCGGGGGGGGGGGGGGGTATTCCCTCTTGGAGCAGTGAGATGTCCCCCCCCCCCCGAAGCTACGGAATTCCCTCCGAAGAAAAGTGTCTGAATTCAAAACTGCTTGTGAAGAGTTTTAAATCCTTCTTTATAAAACGATTATTTGAAATCTTTGTTTCCGCTTTAAATACATTACAAACTTACATGGCTAGAAAAAAAATATTTATATAGATAAAGTAAAATAGAAAATAATGAAAAACTTTTAGATCATTAAAGTTTTAAGAATTCAAAATAGTCACTAAAAATTATAATAGTAGTAGTCAGAACATAATAAGTTAAATAGATTTAGTCATATTATTAACATGTCTAACAACATTCGGTACTTCTTAAAAAAAGGACTTTTTACTTTATTATTTTGATACGCATACAAAATATGATTACTTAAGCATTATATGAAGAGTTGAATCCACTGAAATATTAAATAAAATTTGTTTTGAGAACAATTTTTAATTACCTCTTGAAAAATGTGCTCTTATTCAGAAACAAAAAGATAATAAAAAAAAAAAATAAGTAAAAAAAAAAAATAATAATAATAATAATAATAAAAAGTCCTTCCGGCCAGTGCCGGGAGGAAGAGGTAGCTTTCAAATACCTTAATTTAAAAAAGCCAACTTATATTATTCAAACACACGAAGCTCAATTTAGTGGAAACCGAATATAGGAGATTCAATACTAATTTTTATCAATACTAAATCATTATGAATGAGAATTTCACGAAATTAGTCAGCTATATCCAAGCTGTTTTATTTAAAGTAACTTATATTTGGCTGAGATGTTGATGTATACTATCCACATGCTTTCTCAAATGGAAATAGGCGAATACGTGTGTTATCGCGTGACAAATACAAGATCGTTTCAAAATGTTAGCCATACTAGAAATTCAAAGTGCTATAATTCAACCATTTTTTAAGATATAAACAAAAGAACAAATTTTCAGAAACAAAATCTGCTCCGGAATCTTTGTATCAAGGTCAAACACATAAAAAAACCTTTTTCATTTTCCAATTTTTTAATACCTCATTTTAAATTTTAAATTTAATTTTTTTAAAATGGCAACCCTTTTGAAACAAGATGGCGAATGAAGCTGGCCAACGAACTCGGTCAAGACATTGGTATGTACTATGCACAGACCAAGTGACATCCAAATCGGTTCATAAATACGCTTGTTATCGCGTGACAAAAATCAGGTCGTTTTAAAATGTCAGCCACAATAGAAATTCAAAACGCTATAACTCAGCCATTTTTTTAGATATAGACGAAACAAAAACTGTTCCGGGATCTTTGTATTAAGGTCAAATACATACAAAAAAAATCTTTTACATTTTCCAATATTTTGGTATCTCATTTTAAATTTTAAATTTTTAAATTTTTTTTAAATGGCCGCCATTTTGAAACAAGATGGCGGATGAAGCTGGCCAACGAACTCGGTCGAGATATTTGTATGTACTATGTACACACCAAAGTACATCCAAATAGGTTCATAAATACGTCTGTTATCACGTGACAAATATCAGGACGTTTCAAAATGTCAGCCACGCTAGAAATTCAAAATGCTATAACTCAGCCATTTTTTTGAGATATAGACGAAACAAAAACTGCTCCCGAATCTTTGTATTAAGGTCAAATACATAAGAAAAAAATAATTTTTCAATTTTCAATTTTTTGGTACCACATTCCAAATTAAAATTTTTCTTAAAAATTTAAATGGCTGCCATTTTTAAACAAGATGGCGGATGAAGCTGGCCAACGAACTCGGTCGAGACATTGGTATGTACTATGTACAAACGAAGTTACCTCCAAATCGGTTCATAAATACGCCTTTTATCGCGTGGCAAAATTCAGGACGTTTCAAAATGTCAGCCACGCAAGAAATTCAAAATGCTATAACTCAGCCATTTTTTAAGATATAGACGAAACAAAAACTGCTCCGGAATCTTTGTATAAAGGTCAAATACATAAAAAAAAATATTTTTCCATTTTCAATTCTTTGGTACCACATTTCTAATTTAAAATTTTTAAGAAAATTTTAAATGGCCGCCATTTTGAAACAAAATGGTGGATGAAGCTGGCCAACGAACTCGGTCGAGACATTGGTATGTACTATGTACATACCGAATTACATCCAAATCGGTTCATAAATTCGAGAGTTACAGTATGACAAATGTCAGATATATATATATATATATGGATATATATATATATATATATATATATATATATATATATATATATATATATTCAACTTTTGAACGGAGGGTGGTTTCGGGGTCTGGGGGTCATGATCGATGAAAATATACCAAAATTTTTTGAAATCGCTTTCCTCCGAACGGCTGCAATAGGTAGCTTTTTGTAACCTAAAACAATGTTTACTACACTAAGAAATCCGTTACTCAACAATACATACATTGCTTACAGCTCCGTCGCGACACAGCATTTCACAACAGGCAAAAGTTGTAAGTAGAATGTTTAGTGAAGCAATCTGTATTTTTTTCTCCTCTTCTGAAATGACTTCGGATTTCTTTAAAAGGAGCAGGCATTGAATTTTCTTTTTATTTAGCTGTATTTATTGTAAACAAGAATTTATCTTCTTTTGAAGCAGCTGGGTATTATTTTGTAAATGGAAATTATTAATCCTAGATTAGTGGAGTCGAGTTTTAGAAAAGTCTTAATTTCATTCTGAACGATACTTTTAGTTTTATCTGAAACTAACACTAACGTTTAATTGTGTACAGTAGAAAGTTTTAAAAGAAATAATTGTCGTATATTCCGGCATATAACGCGCGCAAGCTTTTAAAACAAGAAAATTTATTAAAATCTACAAGTGTGTCTCATACGAAATGTCTAAAAGCGAAGTTAAAAAATTTGAAAATATATGCAGAATATTAAAAAAGCAAACAGCTGTCACGAATATTGTAGATTCGTAACAGCTGTATGCTGCTTATCACGCATTATTTGTGCATTTTAAACGTTGGTTTACTGCTTTTTAATGTATGCAGAATAATTGAGATTTCTATATTAATGAATAAGAAATCAAGATGGAGATATAGATTTTGCAGTATCGTATGTCGCCGCGCGCTTTTGGTTATCTCTTTCTACACTGGGTTTCATAATGATATGAACACCCCATTTTCCAAGCATAAAAATCAAGAAAATGTTACAAAACAAACTTAAGTTGAATCACTGTTAAAAATAGAACAAAGTTTTATTTTATAACTAAATATAATTGAAACAGCGATTTATACATAAAATATACTGCATTTTTTCATTTTTAGGTGTTTCATAATGTTATGAAAATTGGCCAAAAATATAGATTAATAGCCGGCGTATGCACCAGATCTTTTAATTAATGTAAAAACGCGATCAGGCATGGACTGGACCAAGCTTTTTAATATATTTTGATCGATTTCATTTCAATGGAAGATGACAGCAGCTTTTAATTCTGGGATTGTGGCATATTGTTTTCCATTTGCGTAAACAGCTCTAACTAGTAGGCTCCATACATTTTCCATGAAATTTAAATCAGGAGAAACAGATGGCTATAGAAATACACCATTATTTAGAAACTATTTCCAAGTGCTGTGTGCCGTGTGGATGGATGCATTGTCTTGTTGGAACTTCCATAAAGGTCTGTCAATTTCCTCAGCAAATGGTAGCAAGTTTTTTCAAGTGTATCTTAGTAGGTTAATGCACTCATTCTGGCAGAGAGAAACGCAACGTTGAGCTTACCATCAAATCCAAACACAGCCCAAACTATGAGTGAACCTCCACAAGACTCGCGTTTTGAAAACGTTTCTTGTTTCTTGCGCAGATCGTGCCAATAATAAGAAAAATCTTCTTTCGGACCATCCAAATTGAATTTTTTTTCATCGTAAAATATTACTCTTTCATATACTATCTTCAAGGACATGCGATCTTTTGCCCATTCCTGGCGATTCTGCTGATGCATTTTAGCCAAACGTGGTTGGAGCTTTCTTTCCTTGTACCTCATCATCTTAGAGCTCTTGACTACTAGCCCAGTGGTAGGGGAGGATATAAAGGCTGATTTCGGAATTAATTAGGCGAAAGCTGGAAATTGTTTTAGTCCATTTAGTTTAGGTCTAGAATGAATATTCTACGTTTTCCCCCTCATAGTAGGTGAGCGTTTGAAAATATGTGCATATTTATAGTCAAAAACGCGTTTTTTTAAAATACGATAACAGTATCTCAAAACACTTAACTCTGTCAGAAACATTGTCAATACAAATGTTTTAGAGCTTAAAATTCTGAGTAAAATGAGTACCTACACTTAACACTTTTGTTGAACATTAAAGTTACAATTCTACTTTAAAATTTTAGACCCGCGGTCAGGGGGTTGAACTCAGAATTAATTAGGAGAAAACTGGAAATTGTTTTAATCCCTTCAGTTTAGGTCTAAAATGAATGTACTATGTTTTCTTCCTCGTACTTGGGTGAATGTTAGAAAATAAATACATATTCATTTTCGAAAAACACGTTTTTTTAATTACCTTAACAATATCTCAAAACAGCTAACTCTGTAAAAAACATTGTCAATACAAATGTTGTAGAGCTTAAAATTCTGAATAAATTGAGTACCATTATTAATATTTTTGTTCAACATTAAGGTCGCAATTCTATTCCAAACTCTTTCAAATCAAGAGCTTGAAGCCAGGAGAGACCAAGTTAACTTAACAACATCTCGAAATTGCGGTCTTAATATTGAAGAAAAATATTAAGTGTATGTACTCAATTTATTCAGAATTCTATGTTCTACAACTTTTGTATTGACAATGATTTTGATAGAGTTACGTGTTTTGGGATATTGTTAAGTTAACTTGGTCTATCTTGGCTTCAAGCTCTTGATTAGCGATTAAGGCAAAATTTTGAAATAGAATTGCGACTTTAATGTTAAACAAAAATATTAATGATGGCACTCATTTTATTCAGAATTTTAAGCTCTACAACATTTGTATTGACAACGTTTTTTATACAGTAGCTGTTTTCAGATATTGTTAAGGTAATTACAAAAACGTGTTTTTCGAAAATAAATATGTACATATTTTCTAACATTCACCCAAGTACGAAGAAGAAAACATAGTACGTTCATTTTAGACCTAAACTGAAGGGATTGAAACAATTTTCAGTTTTCTATAAAAATTAACTCTGAGTTCAACCCCCTGAGTACGGGTCTAAAACTTTAAAGTAGAATTGTGACCTTAATGTCCAACAAAAATATTAAGTGTAGGTACTCATTTTACTCAGAATTTTAAGCTCTACAACATTTGTATTGACAATGTTTTTGACAGAGTTAGGTGTTTTGAGATATTGTTATAGTATGCAAAAAAAAAACGTGTTTTTTGACTATAAATCTATACATATTTCCTAACGCTCATCTAGTACGAGGGGGAAAACATAGCATATTCATTCTAGACCTAAATAAAAGAGATTAAAACAATTTCCAGGTTTCCTCTCATTAATTCCGAATTCAACTCCCTAACCACTGGGCTATACTCTGCACTTTGTCCTTTTTGACACTGCTATGAGTGGAGTTTTTGAAAGTTCGCTTGAAGTTGTTTTCCCATTGCTCATTTTTATAATGGCTATTTTTTCCCTTTTGGACATCTTTGCCAGACGTTCCGGAGACTTCTTTGCTCCATAATCTTCTTTTAATCGAAGAAAAATTAATATTACACCTGGAGATCTTTTCATTTTTTTTGGAGGGGGGGGGGGGCGATAGCTCTGGTCGAAACACCTTAATCCTTAAAAGCCACAATTTTTCCTTTCTCAAAACCACTTAAAGCGCTTTTACGACCCATACTTCTAGAACTCACTTAGCGATCAGCTTTGGAGATTTCCTAGTCTACGAAGTATCTTTATATGCAGAACTAAATTGCATATTTCGGTTTCTTCTTCTTGTAGTGGCATTCAATAATTTTGAACAGTTTCCATGCACGCTCAGTGATAATTTCGATCAATGTTCATATCATTTTGCAACACCATTTTTTAGATAATTCATATTTTCAATGAATTTAAAGTTCGACATTTCTTTTACAGCTATGTATAATGTAAAATTACTGCATTTATCTCGAGAATAGAGTTTTCCGATAATTATTTATGAATTTTTGGCCAGGATATCACAAAATTACTAATTGTTCATATCATTATGAAGCCCATCAGTGTATATGTTCGTACTAGTTATTATACTTTTTAAAGTTATTTATTTTATTTTTTAACTGCATGTCTTCTGAACTTTTTTTTTCCAATAAAGGAGTAAAGCTCTCCTTTCAGGTTCCCATGAGCTTAAAGTCTCTCAAGACGTGAAGGGTGTCGGGGTAATTTTTTTTTCTTTAATTTTTAAGCATTTATTATGCTAAATTTTTAATAAAAAATAAAATAAAATAAAACATTAATAAAATAAATACATTTAATAAAATGTTTAATTTAATAAAATACATTTAATATACTGTTAATAAAATAAAACATTTCATAAGTTCAATGTTTTAGATTTCCAGAATAAAGGTGATATTTAACTTCAATTTGCTATAAAAATTTAGTTTCTCTTATGTATTTTTCAAAAGTTACATTGTATGAAAGAGAAGTAAGTATATAATTTTCTTTTACTTTTGTGTATACATTATATCATGTTAAATAAATATATATAGATAATTTAAATTGGAAATGTTGCGGCATTTTTTTAGAGCTAGGGTTATTATTCTTGAAACTCTGAAAGTTTCACTCCAAAATATGCAAAACTTACTTATTTATGCTGAATCGAAAAAAGTGTGTTATTATGACCAAAATTAGGTACCGAAAGGTACTGGCTCCCCTACGAAAATAACTGCAAATTGTGTTTAAATTTATATTCAGTAAAATTCTGTGCTCTCGCATATTCTACAATAAATTCAGTAAATGCAAATTTAGAAAAACTTAAAACTGAACTCTAATGTATATTAAAATAAAGAAACATAAACCTAAAATATACTGGCTAATATCCATACAATATTTTCTTAAATAAATAAGTATCGCTCATTATGTTTTAAATTTCCTTGCAAAGTTTAATAATGATTCTCTAAGGGATTTTGATGCAATTTATATGTAGAAATGTAAAAAGGATGGGCAATGAAAATTCAAATATAACATGAAAATGAAGTAAGAACGTAGAAATGTGCTGATGATATTTAAGAAATATTTTCTTAAATAAAGGTGTTATTTACCAATATCTGAAGTAAGAGATAAAATTTAGAGAAACGTGAAATAGTGATTATTTAAAATATCCCATACTTGGAAAAGGAAAAGATAAAATAACGTACAAACTCTGGTTAACAGAATAATTAAATTTCCTGTGTATTAATTAAGGAAAAAGATTAATTAAACTTTTTTTCCATTTTAACGGCAGTTCTATTTCTGCTACTAGAAAAATTTCTTTTCACAATTTTGAAGCTTCTCCAATCCCCTTGATCTAATTGCAACAAATGTTGGCATAGATTTCACTGAAAAAAATCCTTATATCTAATGTTCTTTTCATGGGCATTTTCTGTCATTTAACCAAAACTTGGTTAAAAGGAAAAGATTATTTAAATTTTCTTTCCCCTGCAAAGGCCAATAAATTTTTGCTAACTGAAAAATTTCTTTTTACAATTTTGATGTTTCTCCAATCCCCTTGACCGGATTGCAACAAATGTTGACATACGTAGATTTCACTGTAGAAAACTTCTATATATGAGGGGCTCAAAACCATAGTAGACCAAGTCCATAAAAAAAATAGCAATTTAACAAATTACAACGACCATTTGGAAAATTTTTTCAAAGACTAAATTTTAAGACATAAAAAGTCGCACGGAGTTGATCCTACATTACGTACGCCATGGATTAAACGATAACATTCGTGGAAATTCGTGAACAAATTTTAAAAGAAATTTCAGTTTTACAATTTTCGGTACTGTAAATTTTTAAACTTCTACGGAGCTGGTCATACATTACGTACGCCACGAATTAAACATTAATAGTGTTATTACACGTAAAAATTGCAAGATTTCCTGAAACTTGCGTATTATCCAAGCATTTCATTGGCTGTTCGGGAAAAGGCTTTTCTATCATCAGATTCCCAAAAAATCTCACGACCAATTTTAAATAAAATTTCATTCTTAAACTTCTAAACATTCGATTACTTTTTATACCGTCGGATGGAGAAAAAAATGTACTTTTAAATACAATTTGTTTGAAAGCTGTATCTCAATTTGTTTCTGATTTATTAATTTTTTTTGCAGTTTTTATTACTTTTTTGTCATAGTGGCAACACTCTGTTGCTCATCGTTGTTGAAACCAAAGGGAAATACAGATTACTGTATATACCAATCAGATACCGAATAAATTGCGGATTAAACCAATGAAAACGTTCAGATATGCTTTTGATTTCCTACCCTGACGAGAACAATAACCATTTTTCAAATGGTTAAAAAAATAGAAAAAAGCAATTTAACAAATTACAACGACCATTTGGAAAATGATTTTTTCAAAGACTAAAATTTAAGAGATAAAAAATCGCACGGAGTTGATCATACATTACGTATGCCATGAATTAAACATTGATAGTGTTATTACACATAAAAATTGCAAGCGACAAAAATCACCTGCGACCCGTCAGATTTCTTAAAACTTACGTATTATTCACCTGAAACTTACGTACTATCCAAGCATTTCATTGGCTGTTTAGGAAAAGGCTTTTCTATCGTAGAAATCTGACGACCCATTTTAAATTAAATTTCTCATTCTTAAACTTCTAAACATCCCACAATATTGCTTTTTACACCGTCGTATAGAGAAAAAAATGTACTTTTAAATGCAATTTGTTTGAAAGCTGTATCTCAATTTGTTTCTGAGTTATTCATTTTTTTTGTAGTTTTTATTACTTTTTTGTCATAGTGGCAACAGAAGTATCCATCTCTGTTGAAAGTAAAGGGAAATACAGATTACTGTATTGACCAATCAGAAAACGAATAAAATGCGGATTAAACCAATAAAAAGCTTCAGATATGCTTTTGATTTCCTACTCTGACGAGGACAATAACCATTTTCCCAAATGGTTAAAAAAAAGAGAGAGAGAGTCCATTGAGAAGGTGCGTAGAATCTGTTTTATCCACTCCCACAGTAAACCAAGTCTATAAACATATTATGTGTATGAGAAAGTATGTGAAAACATACTTGGTTCACTGTGAGAGTGGATAAAACAGGTTTTACCCACCTTCTAAATGGATTATCATTTTTTTTTCAAAATGGACTTCGTCTACTATGGTTGTGAGTGAATATTTTAATATTGTTCTCAAAAACCTACTGTATAACTCTAAAGAACAGATGTCCAAAAGGTTTTTTACTGTAGAAGAGAGAAAAAGTAAAATGTCATGAAATATGTAAAAATTGAGCAAAACAGACTCATTTACTTAACTTATTTATTTTTTTTTAAATAAGCTATATTAGAAATCCAATCCGTAATTTTATAAAACACAATGTAAGGAACTCCGATAAAAAATATTAATCCTTGGACTCCACACTAGTGCCAATTTGCACCGACCGAAATTTAAAATGTCGGTGTTTTTAGGAAACATGCTTTCATTAATTTAAATTTTTCATTAAGAAAATAAAAATTTTTGATAAAAAAATTGACAGTTCGATTTTCCATTACATTTCGTACAGGAATCTTGTGTTATATTATATATAATCTTGTGTTATCACTGCATTGCCAAAAAAGTTGTACGCAGTTGAAGTTGCGAAATTTCAAATCGCACTGGTGTGGTGCACTTAAAAAAAAAAAAAAAAAACATGAATTGAATTTTTTTTTTTTCCGTTTCTCTTTTTTCGTTAAAATACGAAATTTTTACATGGATTTTTCCAACTTTCCTCAAACTATTGATGATTTACCGATCTAAAGTAAAAACCTCCAATTGAATGGGGCTGTACATACAGTACGTTATCACTTTTGGGGGTAGAGGGGTCTGGTACTTGACATCATAATATATCTCGGGGGGAGGGGGGGTTGTCCTTTGATATCGTTATCATTTTTGATTCAACCAAAATTTTCTTTATTTGGTAACTCTTTCATACATCAACAGTCTTTTATCTTTCTGTTTTAAGTCTGATTTCTAATTTTATGAAAAACAGAATTAATATTAAAACCCTTAAATGATTATAAAATCATTTCATTCCAATATATTTAAAACCCCCCGTTCTTCTGCCTTATGCGCATATAATTATTCAGAGTTACAAAACCAGCTTCGAAATGATACTTGCCATGTTTCAATCTAACGAAAAATAGGGAAGAATGTTGTCCACATGTTTCGTTTATAAGAAGTTCTGCTTATCCCCGTTCAGTGAGCAATTCCAAGAAGACAATATTACAGTTAAATGCTTTATGTAACAAAAATCTATTATTAAATATTTTTAAATAAAATTCCTTTAAAATGTTATTTGATATAAAGTTATTTCATATACTATAGTGATATTTTAATAACTTCTTCTCTTCATTTAAATCTGTAAAGTATGTGAATAATAAATGCATAACATTACTTGTATATTATTGCAAACGTATAAAAAGAAAAATAAGTAATATAAAAATTTTGTTTTTAAAGTCAATTCCTACTTAGGTCATCAAAGAAAAATTTAATATAATCCCTTAAGCTAATATTAGTTTTTGCTGCATTAAAGTATCTCAATTTGTTGATTTTCTATAAGCAAGTAGGTTTACAATGGAAATGTATGGGAATTTGGCGAAATATTAGAGAGATCGCCAAGTTGGTGTCACTTTTGGCGACTCATTTTGGTCGCCAAATTTTGAGATATATCGCCAAGTTGGTCCACAAACTTAGCGGTATTTGGCGACAGAACAGGGTCCCACTTATGGTAACCCCCTTTATAGATATGAAGATGCAATAAATGTTTCAATAACGAATGGCCGCCATTTTGTCTCCCATGTAAAACTAAAATTAATTAATTAAAATTTAATTAATGATTTAATATTTGAAAAGACTGTATTAACATCAATTGTCATCCAGTACGAGTTTTAAAAAATTTATTTCAACTTGATAGGATGAATAATAAGTATTTTATTAACGATTGATAATTTGAACAATATATATAAATATATAAATAAATAAATATATAAATAAATAAATATAGGGAGAGTGTGAACTAACAGTAGGAATTGAATAAATAAATATAGGGAGGGTGTGAACTAATAGTAGGAATTGAAAAAAAGAAAAACTTTTAAAAAAGTAAAAGAATTTTTAAACACTGATAATGTTATCATTAGTGGAGGGGGGGGGGGCGTTGTTGGAGGAATGATAACGTATGATATCGTGAGAGGAGCAGGGTGTCCAAAATCCCCAAAAAGTTGATAAAGCTATATATGTACCGCACCAATCTGCCTCTTCGTCAAATTACAAGGGTGTTCCGGCAACTGCGCTTCCAGCCCCTTTTCTCCCTGTCAGTACTTTTTACGTTTTTTCGTGAAGAATTTTTGGAGACTGTGTGCATAGATGGTGAACCAAAGTGTAGAGTCAGCGGATTAAGTAAATTAAGAAATATGCATTTAATGTTTGAAGATATTGATATAAAGGCATCCCTCGACTTACGTAAGGAATGCGTTCCGTAAACTTTTATGTAACTTGAATTTTACGTAAGTCGAATTTGTAAATTATTTAGGTAAAATTTCGCAAGAAACTGAAATATATGTATATATATGCAATAATAAAAATTTTCGCCTTTTTTTTTTTTTTTTTTTCTTTTAGTAAAACTATTCCAAATTCTTAATATTTTTCCTTTTTTACCTATCTTTAATAATATCTTAATATCTCTTGTCTTTTATTTCATGCATTTAAATTTGCGTATTATTTTATTATTCTAAAAACCTTAACCCATTCGTCTAATCTTATAAAACCCATTAAATTACTTTTTCATTTTCTTCTAAAACTAAATTCTTTTTCTTTCGAATGTTTTTTTAAAAGCATTTGTTCGAGAAGGTTCTATACCCACAATCCCATGCGCCTGCCAGCATTTAATGGCGCTTTAATTCTGACACCGTATAAAGAGTTCATTATCGACGTCATTCACTTCTCATCGAATCGTAGCTTGTTTTTTGTCCCATTCCTCCCCATCTCTCTGCTGGCATTGATTCTCCACATTTCTGTATCCGTCCGCGTTATATTGCTTGTAGTACATATATCGTTACATCGGCGAGGAGAGAGAGAATTTACGCTTTTCCGGTTGTTTAATTAAGCTGCGTCGCTTGGAGTGAACGATTCTAATGTGTAGATCCTAAACTTGTAACATCTAAAGTTTTATGAAGTGAATGATCGATTATTGAGAGTTGATGAAACAGCTACTGGGAATGTTCGATCTGTTTTTGTCAAATAAACAAGTTTAAAGTTACGATGGCTCTATTCATTATGTGATGGGAAATGTCTCAATGTTTATTAAGCCTGTCTAACTCGCCACCCTGACTGCAATCCGATATTTTCATGATAACGGATGGTTGGCCTTGATTGCTCTACTACGTTTTATTTCGAGATGTGTCGCCGAAATGTCTGAAAGTCGATAGCAAAATATCGCATATATATAAATATATATAATTTATACAGTATTATTTGATAAATAAACCATCATGCAGCAGTACTTACTCTGATATAAACTATAAAAGTATGAAAAATATAAAAACAAACTGAAAGCACAGTTTTTAAATAAAAAATATCTTGTGGAATACGGTATTTAGAAGTTTAATATTGATGAATTGATTTATAACAATTTTGAATCTACATCAAAAGACTATAAAAATAAAAAATAACTAAAAAGGAATAAATTACCTCTTCCCCATGAACTTCTGATGGCAAGACAAATAAATAACTTTCACAAAGTAAAATAATTACTGATAAGCATAATATGTATTATGAATTAGATGACTACTATGAATAACTAACAATAAAAATTAAGTTGTTATGACAATACTACTTCTAGCACACCATGAATTGACACTTGTAACAGCTAATTTAGTTCTGTAGTGGGAGAGTCAGTACTTGAGGTGAATAGTTTCGAAGAGAAATGCTGTTCTCTAACAACTTCTACCACTCTCGATATTGAAGGCTGAGGGTTTGATTTGTTAAGGATTTAATTGTATATAAAAAATATAACTCTCTTTAATATATAAAACTATATTATGGCTGTGGTTTTTATTTGCATATTTTATTCACAAAAATAATTAGCAAAAGCGTGCAAATGCGCAACAAACACACTTGTTTGTTCGTAAATGTAATTTTCGAGATTTTATACGAAACTGCGAATTTGCTTAAGTCGCGTAATACGTAAGTCGGTGGATGCCTGTATTGTAAATATTTCATTTTGAACATATTGATATATTGCAAAAATACAAATTGAGAAAAGATAATTTTAAAATTGTAACTCAGAATCTTTTAAAAGGAAACGGATGCAGTAAAAAGACTTTTATCTATAATTATCGAATGTTCACGTAACTTCTCCTGAATATATTTAAACACATTTTAAGCGAAAAATTGATATATTCTTTATCCCCCCTCCAACCTTAGCCAAATAAAGATTAGAGAATCCCCTAACATATTATTAAACGATTTATAACGTTCGTGTTAAACAAGAGAAAAAAACAAAAAAGCTTTTTACTTTATATGAATTATTTATTTTGGATGTGAAAGTGGAGTTCAAGTGTTTAGTGAAGCAATAAATTTTCTTTTTTCTAGTTAAGGTGCCTTTAAAACGTCAATTTCGATCAAAATTTCAATTTTCTGTTTTTTAAATTAATATAAAATTTCAATATTTTTCTTTCGATTTTCGAGCTTTTTTAAACATTTATTCTGGAAATTATTAAATATTCTCAAGGAATTTCTTTAAGAAACATATTTCATTTATTAACTTCGAGAAAGCTAAGATTACTTCGAAACAAGAAGTTCAGTATAAAGCAGTTATTCGCGAATCTGTGGAAATTCGTTTAAGGAACCAGGAAATATGCAACTATAGTGTTTCGTTTCTTATTTCAGAAATCTGTGTCAGCATCATTTTGAAAAGACTGCGATGCTTCCATGTTTTTACAGCCCACAGCCTTCTTTTATTTATTTTGAATAACAAATGGTGCCACTGGGGTTGTTTTTAAATTATTTTTGAAGTTACCATTGCATCTTCCAGTTTGAATATAATTTTTGATGATGTAGCATTTAGATTGTTTCCTGCCAATTTGTGCTTTTAGAAAATTTTACTCCTGAAGATGGTTTTGAAGATTAAACCGAAACGTTATGTTTTATTCATGTATTTTTGTTTTCGTATAATTTTTAAATGAATAAAGTATATGTTGGATAGCAACCTCTATTTTGTTTAGTATTTATATTTCTTTCAAACATAAAAAAAAAAAAAAAAATTTGAAAGTTCCTTTATGATTTGTCACAAAAGTGATTTTTTCACAAAATTGAGTTATCGATTTAAAAAATTGGCATAACTCAATTAATAATAGTCCAATAACCACAAAACTTTTAAATTATATTTAAAATATATATTCAATTAGCATCTTCTGAAGTATTAAATCCATTGTAGTATTAATTAAAGTGTTCTTCAAGAAGATTACTTAATTTATTTTAATTTCCCTGTGTCAAAATTTGCCTTTTTTTCTGAAAAGAACACGAAATGTTTACTGCATTAGATAATCTGTTACTCAATAAAATCTTGTTTAAAACCCACTCGCGACGGAGGGTCTCACAAGAGGCAAAAGTTGTTCACAGAATATTTAGTGAAACAATAAATTTACTTTTATCTACGTTTCGTTAATTTATTCGCATTTGTTTTAAAACCCATGAACATTGATTTCTCTATCTTTTTAGCAGTAACTTTTGTAAACAAGAATTTATTTTCTTTGTTTGCAGTTGGCAGTTATTTTGAAAATGGGAAACATTAATCGTAGATTAAGTAGATAGTTTCAAAGAAGATTAAGTTTTCTTGAAAAACATTTTTAATTTTCAGGTTGGCACCAAATGTACTGTTTGACAAATGTCTTATAGGTGCTTCTATGTATGGGTGAGATAATTCTCAAGGGGCGCACGTGATACTCCTGGTCTGCAATTGCTGATGCATGCATTATTTTAGTGAGCGGTTTAAGTTCGTTGATTGAAAAAAAAAACAATTTAATGGTACTATACAGCCTTTAGCTTTAAATGAAAAAACTCTGGCACACTCAACATCTACATTTATTCACGGTACAAAAGGACATCACACGGTTTAAACAGAAATGCACAAAGTAAGCGCATGCATTTTAATTTAAGCAAATCAGGATGCCAGGTTCACTAAATTGTCTGGCAGAGTTCTCCGTTACCAAGAGACCTCGTCCCTCTCGGTTGCGTTAATTCATTACCCTCTTTGACCTCTCAGCATCAGGTATATATTTCGGTAGAAAGTCAAGTACCTTTTCATGAAGTCTGGAGTAGTTTTCAAGTACCTGAGAATTATGAGTACTTAAATGTTGATGGCTTCGAAGTTACGAGTTCTCTAATGCCAGAATGTTCATTAATAGTAAATTATGGTCTCTTGAGAAGAATGTACGATCTATATCTAGATTTTTTCCTGTCAAGAAGGCAGCTTATTTTAAGAGCAGTAATAACTTATATATAGATGTCCAATTAGCCATGTTTAAATTAATGAATTTTAGCACAAAATCTCACAGTACTGTTACAGAGAAACGTCTAAAATCCCTAGAATTCGTGTTCTCCAACTGGGGAAAATTCTCATATGGCACGAGGTATCATTGCACGTCGTTTTTGGCCGACTTCGTATGAACCAGAAGATTTAGATGCCATATACAAAGTTTCCTTGGATAAGGGCTTCGGTATATTTATGTCAGCCGAGCACGGATGATAAATCACCAAATATTGTTTCCATTGCTATCATCTGTAGTGCATTAATTTAATTTATTATCTAAACCATTTTACCTCATTTCATTTTATTTTATTTTCTCTTATTATAACTCATTTAATTTTAAATGCAAAATGATAATAATAGTAATAATAATAAATTAATAAATAAATAAAATATACACGATACCGTAAACCAAAATATTTTATTTCAACATCAAAGCCTTATTTAAAATTTACACACGTAAAAAAAGAAAAGATGCTATTGGTGAGGGGAAAGACAAAATCCTTTGGCGAGATTTGAATACGATTAACATAAAAGTGCTAAGGCTTCTAACTATAGTAATTTTAAACCTTTCTTTGTCATGTTATCGGTAACACTTTTTTCGTTGGTAGTCAAACACAACAAGTTCTCTGCCGCTTGCTTTGGCTTGAAAACTGTTTATTTAACATCACATATAACCCAAAAATTCTCTATATTTTGTCCCTTAAGAGTCGTAGAGACTTTATGTTTTGAATTTAAAAAATGTGTGTTGGGCGAAAAATTGGAGCTCAAAATCAAGAATTCACCATATTTGTTTCAATCTTTTTCGCTAATATTGATCTTTACACCTTACGATACATTAAAGTCATCATTTACAGATGTCTATTTTTACTCTAACAACAGTAGTAAATTCATTTTTGGCAGAAAAGTGACAATTAGTAAATTTTTTCTGTTGCACTAACAAGTTAGACAAAAAAGTCCCATTCATCTTAGAGTAAGATTGATCAAGTTATGAAACTTTGAATTGCATGACTTATGCCAGTTTTTTGCATCTGAACACAGATAAGTTGGGCCATTCTTCGAGGGATCGTACACAAAGTGCTTAAAGTATTAGAAGGATTTATTTTGCGTGTACATTTCTGGGTGTACATTTTTGCGTGTCGAAGGAAATCACTTCGAGTAAGTTTTAAGATAACATTAATTTGTATTAAGCTTTAGATGAGATAATCTAATAGCATATTAAAATTTGTATCATTTTGTAAAGAATTGCGACTTTTCATCATTTCATTTAACAAAAATTCTGTTATTTTTTAACTTATATTTTTAGTAGAAGTTGTATATTTTTCTTTAATATACCAGAATGAAAATACTTTACTTATTTATATTGTAAAGTTAATTTTACTCACAATTATTAATTTTTATGTCTGACGATTATTTATATTAATAGTAAATTTATGAATAATCCCTATTTCGTAGCAAAAAAGATGCTTCAACTTTAAACAGCTATTACTCGGTCAATTTTAATCGTAAAAGAAGGAACTGTTTTTGTCTTACTTCTTGGTTCAGTACAAAGTCTAAAGTTCGGACACCCAAAGTTCGGACTTTCCAGCGGCAGTATTGAAGAAAGAAGTAAAAAAACAAAATTGTTGAAACAAAAAAAGGTCTGGAGCAAAGAAGCTTTATTACTGAATCTTAACTCATGTCTATGTACAGAATAAAAGAAAACTTCTTAATGATATACCTAAGTTAATAAAGCAGCCCACATTAACTAAAATGTTCGATAGTTCAGAAAGTTACAATTTCTTCTTAAATTGTTTGTTCCCTTAAGGCTGTTCTCAACTGCTCTGCGCAACAAGCGCAAAACGTTTTGACATATTTACATATTATTTTTTAACGGAAAGTCATAAAATTGGAAGGCTGACTATGGAAGCAATTTGGAATCAAACATTTCTTTTAAATAAATAAATTATCTATTGAGTTATAAGCGATTTTGTTCTCGTGACAAAGACGTTTTTTCAGCCTTCCTTGTGCGGTTATTCTTCTTTCACGCGGGAATTCGTTTCAAAACGCCCACTTTGACACTATTTTCTGCAATATCTATTGCGTTTGCAAAAAAACGAAAATACAGTTCGATTACATAGTTTCTGAGCAACAACACCTGCTAGTTTCATGCATCTCCAAACAAAAATAAATTAAAACTTCTGTTATAAAATTGCCCTTTTGGATTTGAGAACAGCCTTAAATAAATGTTTTTGTTTCACTTTTTATTTTGTTATGATTCATTTAATGAAAATGATTGTTTAATTTAGTATTAATAGTTCTTATATGGAATTTTTAATATATAAACGTTATATTTTGCATTTTTATGTAGTGAATTTTCTTTTCCTTTTTATTGGAAAAGCCTTATTTTTGATGACCCAAAGTTTGGAAAAATCCGAAGTTCGGACTTGGTAAAGTCCCGAGGATTCCAGACTTTAGACTTTCTACTGTAACAGGATATTTATACTAACTAGGATTAGGGGACCGTTTAAAAATTTAAATTTTGCAATTTTTCAAGAAATGTTTTTATTGACCCAAATCACTTTTGAAATACTACTTGAAATCACTTTTGAAATACTCATGTAAAATATTTTTGTAATTGGAACTGTACATTTACGCCTAACGCATTAGGAATTATCCATTGGACACTGTTGAGAGTGGTTGCACTGTATAATAAATTAATCGAATTATTCTTGATAGCCCTGTATCACGAATACCGGCAACAAATAACTTACAAAAACTTAATTCATTTGGAAAATGCATATCATCGAAGATGCATTTAAAGAAAAAATTCCCATAAAGGATTAAAAGGAAATATATTGGCTTTTCTATTTATTTGGCTGTATTTATTGTACATAAGAATTTGTTTCTTTAGGTTGAATATAAAGGCTTTTTTGTAATTTGGGAATATTAATCCTAGATTAAGTAAGCTGAATTTCAGTGAACTCTAAATTTTACTCTGAATGACATTTTAGTTTTTGGCTTAAACAATCCGTACCATTTAATTGTATTATTTAAAAAGTCTTAAAAGAAGCCTATATTTAGAGAATAATAATAAATTCAAAAGTTAGCTAAGTTTGTTGAAAAATTATAAAAACGTATCATTGTCAAAAACAATGGCATTATAATTTGAAAAATCAAAATTTTTTTCTGTCATCAAGTTTGATTGGTTGAGGCGGGGAGAGGAGAGATCGCCACAGTCTACTTTTATTTTTTTTTTATTAATTTATTGATATACATGTATTCGTTTTTAAACCATTATATAATTGGACGGGATAGGACAAGACAGAATTTACAGCACAATGAATGGAGAACTACAATAACTGGCGCCATAGGAATTGAACCACGTCTTCGTGAAAATGCGTTAACCCTTTATATCCTGAATTATGAATTAATGGAAATTTCATCTTTTAAGCCATTTTTTTGTGAATTTTTGAAACTACATTAGAAGATTTACATAATCATTTAATAAATTTTAAAAGGATTTTTGAATTGAAATTAATTAATTAAATTTGAATTTATAGGGATTTTGTGCAATATTTATAACGCCACTCAAATCTTTTATTTAAAATATTTTTTTTAGTGTTTTGTGTAATTAGGAAATGTACAAATATAATGGTCTTACAATAGAAATATAGATGGGGCATTCTCACAATCTTTTGACTTTTGGGGAAAAAAAATCTGGCGAAATTAAACTTGCTAAAATAACATTTTAATCTGATAGACGAATGCCTTAATGATTCAAAATAAAGAAAAAATGGTCAGCAGCGAAATTTTTTTTTACTTAACTGAGGTTTAAGTTAAACTTGCGAGTTTAATTTTCCTTACAATTTTACCACTATAACTTTTTATTTTCTTCTAAATGTTTACTTATATTGAATTTGCATAGTACCCACAGGACATTCAAATAAGAAATTGTAAAAATGTAGTACTTTTAATACAGAATTTTTGTATAACATTGTCTTAAAGGGGTGTTAAAGAAGGGACGGTAAGGGAAAAAAAGGGGATGGTATAGCAAAAAAGGGGCAAAATGGGACAAAAAGGGACGGTAAGGATGGAACGGTAAGGAAAATTACCACCTATTTTTAGGAAAATCATGTTAAGACTAAGTGATAGCCACAATGTTCATTGATTTTTAGAAACAGTTGTTAGCATTAGATTAAATAATTATTATTTTTTTTTATTTGCCTCGTAAAGTGCAGGAATAAACCTTGGGGACGGTAAGACTACCAATAAAGCCATGATGTTGAAAATGATATTTAAATGCTGATTTAAATTCTGAAGTAAATTTCCTGTCAAAGAATTTTAAACATTCTTGCTCTAGCATACTTCTGCATGAAAAAAAACTTGAAAAAATTTCTGTGGCTGCATCTGAAGGGATTTTCTGTATAAGTTTAACAAGAGGGACGGTAAGGATGAAAAACCCAGGGACAGAGTTCAAAAAATAATGTCAACCGTAAAAATGTGTGCAGGTTAATTTTTTACTACATATTTATATACAACAATTGCCCCAGTTTGGAAAAAAAATACATAGATTTACATTTATTGAAACAATTTTAGACAGACAGCTCCAAACTTAAAAATCAGCATCAGGAACACGGGACGATATAGGAGTTTTCCTGGTATTTGGACCCCCAACATCGTCCAAAACTTAGTTATCTCGTTAATATTGTTATGCAATCGTGCAATGGGATGTTCCCGAGTATATGAAATTAAAAAAAAAACACAAACAAGTGTATTAAAATAAAAATTATTATTCAGGGACATGAAAGTGAAAAGTCTGTGAGAATGCCCAGAAATATTTCCGAACTGAAACTCCCCTCCCCCCCCCCCCCCCTCCCCCAATTTTTTAACATCAAGAAAGCTGAAAAGATGCAAAGGCAAAAGAAATCATTCTTTTAAAAATATTTTCGTTTTGTGTAACCGATAATGTTTTTGTAACAAGATAAAGTAATATATGTATAACTCATTCTAAAATGTTACTATTAATCGATGTATTAAATGAATTTTATAACTAGTTATTTTCATGGTACTTTAAAGTACCGTTAGGATATAGAGGGATAAAGTTTTTACCTCTTGGCTACGGGGACCTCTCTTACACTTCATTTGTAAACAAATGCCGAACAACGTGGTTAGCAGTCAGTGTCGTACCTAGACTTCAGAGAATATGCTGAGATACTAGTAGGAGAGCTGTTGAACATTTTTGAGTAGGTATTTGAGGCACCCTGAAAATTTGTGCAACACTTCTTTTGTAATGCCTGAATACAAAATCGAATGTCTGGCTGAAGGATCGTGGCCCAAAACCTGTGCCAGACACGTGTCAAGTGCCATTTTTTGACACTACCCAAAAAAGGTACTTGAGGCACACGCTGAGATTGAAACAGAATAATATCTATACTTAGAAAAAAATATTTTGAAAATGACAGACACTTTAGTCGGCCCAAAAACTGTGCCAGACACGTGTCAAGTGCCATTTTTTGACTGCCCAAAAAAGGTATTTGAGACACGCTGAGATTGAGGCACAATAATATTTATGCTTAGAAAAAAATATTTTGAAAATGACAGACACTTTAGTCGGCACAAAAACTGTGCCAGACACGTGTCAAGTGCCATTTTTTGTCTGGCACAGGTTTTGGGCCGCGATCCTTCAGCCAGACATTCGATTTTGTATTCAGGCATTACAAAAGAAGTGTTGCACAAATTTTCAGGGTGCCTCAAATACCTTCCCTAAAATGTTTAACAGCTCTTGCACTATACAGTAAAATGCTAATATTGAATCTCAAATTACTCGGGAATATTCCATTTTAAACAGGTTTTTACCATAACATATTATTTATACAATCAAATTTGCTAAGACTGAATTGCATGAGACAGCAAAAAATTCTCTTTTAGATAGGTTACCATCTCACAAGTATAAATATACAGCAGCATTCTTTTCATCAGAGCAATGAAAATTTCTTCTCTAAGTCAGGATTCAATTCTATGAAAGTTTTGTTTTCACAGATTTTACTGTAATGGTATTTGATTCTTTTAATCAAGACCATGTAATTTTTTTTAAGGCAGATGATTGTTACACAGATTTTACTCTATGCAATTTCTTATAAGTTTGATAAACGAGTCAAATTTATTTTTAATTAATGCACATTTTAAATATTTTAAATAAAGAAAAATATCTTTAACCAACACAGATATTTTTAAGTTTACATTTTTGAATTTTTCATGAGAAAGATTAGATAACCCATTATTATGTCATTTTTTTAATATTCAGTACTGACTAAATTAATAAATATTCACTAAATAAATAAATAAATAAATAAATAATGCTACACGTGAAAGTTATCTACTTTTCTAAAACCTAACTTGGGAGATTAATAAAAAGCAATTGTCAAACCCAAATTGGTTATTTTCTGATACATTCAAGAAGTCGAATTTAATCTTGAAATAGGCAGGTGCTGTTATACAAAAACTATAAAATCGAATAAAGTTTGCCATTTTTGATAAATACAAAGGGTCTTTCAAACAATAATGACAAAATTGGCGTTACGACTTTCTGGACACTACAGTCCGAAAAAGGTTGTTGTGACTTATAACTCATGAAACATTTATAAAAACGGAAAAACGCTATTCTATTCTAAATCACTTATCGTATGGAAATTTTATGCTTTTACGTTTGAAAATGAGTCCGTGAATGCATCAAAAATTTTCCCATTGTTGAAGGGGGGTATTTTAGCCTGATTGGAGGCACCTGTAAGTACAGGACCCGGGACCATAATATCTACCCTACCCCCTTTCTGGCCGGCTTTACTGTTGTATCACAGAATTTGAAAAATATGTGAACTACATTATGCATTTAATAAACAAGTGCGAAGTACATTATAAAAACATTTTCAGATGTAATAATTAAGAATTATTAATTTTTTTTTGAAATTTTAGACTTCAGGAATATTTTTTTTTTAAGTAAAAGCATATAAATTTTTATAACTTTCGAAAATGCATCATAAAATTATTAATAAAAATTTTTGAGTTAGTTAATAAACAATTAAATTTAAAAAATCAAAAAACCCGACTGCGTAAAAAGCGAACTAATTAATTATTTCTCATCAATGTGAAACAATTTTTTTTCAATTCCTACTATTAGCCCACACTCTCGCTATATATATCTTGTTCAAATTTTCAATCGTTAATAAAATACTTATTATTCATTCAATCTAGCTCAAATAAATTTTTTAAAACTTGTAGTGGATGATACTTGATGTTAATCCAGTTTTTTTTCAAATCTTAATTCATTAATTAAATTTAATTAATTAATTTTCAATAATCGAGGGAGCACTCTTCTTGATCAAGGCATTTTAAGCGCCACTCAACAGGAAAGAAGAATGGGAGAAAAAAAATCTCTTATTGACCTAAGTAGGAATTGACTTAAAATATTTTTTTTTATATTACTTGTTTATATTACTTTCCTATATTTTTGTTTACTTGTATTGATGACTTTTAAGTTGTGTTTAATTGTTAGTTCGTATCTATAAACACTGTTTTGATGAGGTCTATAGATGTCTGTGATGGTTAGAGTTGCAGTAAAGCTAAAGATCCTACATACACAACTTCTAGGTTGTATAATATTTTAACGGAGCTTCTGACTGTAAAATAGTTAATGAAACATCGTCTTCATTTGGAAAGACCTATCCAATGATAGGCCACTCAATAGGGTGCGTAATTTTTTTTCGCTTCTACTGCCATTTTGTATTTTACGGCCGCCATTTTGAATTTATAAAACAAAACCTAGCCTATAACCGTCGGGCCGTTAAGACGAATTGAAAGAGACCCCATTCATTAAAATCCATCCAGCCGTTGGGATGTTTCGAGGGTATAAAGAAATCCACATACACAGATACGCGTGAAACACACAACCCTTCTTTTCAGTCGGGTAAAAAGAAAAGGAATAAAGAGATAAATAAAATAACAATCTATTTGTGATGAATTTTGAAAATTATTAAAAAGCTATTTTTCTAAAAAGAACAACTTAGCTTATTGTTTATAAAGATACCAGTAAATTTATTCAGCATAAAATTTTTCAGTCAAAAAAAAAAAAAAAAAAAAAAAAAAGGTCAGAGAGAGAGAGAGAGAGAGAATAAAAGATTTTAAAATCCATACGACGCATTGCTTACAAATTCGATCGTTAATTCTAGTTTTTTATTGAAAACAGATTTGTATAAATTATGATTTTTTAAATTGTCATGCCTTGCTGTAACAATTATATATGAAGAAAAAAATGAATTTTAATTTTTGAAGTATTTTTGTTTAACCAGAAAATGCTTCGAAATTTCATTTTTTATAAATAACTCATGTTTTTAAGTTAATAATTTGAATTATTCACAAACATATTTTTATAACAAAATAAATAAATAAATAAATTCGCATTAAGGAATTAATTTGGATCGTTTTAATATTATTAAATTTTCATATATTAAAAATATATAATCATATAAACAGTAATATTTGATTGATCGAGAGGGTTTTGGACACATTGGGCGAGCTTACTATTATCGCGAAGCTAATGATATATTTGTTTATTAACCATCTGGATAAATGGTTATTGTCCTCGTCAGGGTAGGAAATCAAAAGCATATCTGAAGCTTTTGATTGGTTCAATCTGCATTTTATTCGTTTTCTGATTGGTCTATACAGTAATCTGTATTTCCCTTTAATTTCAACAGAGATGGATACCTTCTGTTGCCACTATAACAAAAAAGTCATAAAAACTACCAAAAAAATTAATAACTCAAAAACAAATTGAGATACAGCTTTCAAACAAATTGCATTTAAAAGAACATTTTTTTTTCTCTATAGGACGGTGTAAAAAGTAATATTGTGGGATGTTAAAGAATGAAATTTCATTTAAAATTGGTCGTCAGATTTCTACGATAGAAAAGCCTCTTCCCGAACAGCGAATTAAATGCGTGGATAATACGTAAGTTTCAGGTGGATAATACTTTAAGTTTCAGGAAATCTGACCGAGTCGCAGGAGATTTTGTCTCTTGGAATTTTTACGTGCAAGAACACTATTAATGTTTAATTCATGGCGGACGTAATGTAGGATCAACTCCGTGCGATTTTTTATGTCTTAAATTTTACTCTTTTAAAAAAATCATTTTCCAAATGGTCGTTGTAATTTGTTAAATTGCTTTTTTTTTCTGTACGTATCTAATTTAACTAAGAGAAATCGCCATGTTCTGTCGTATGGGTTTCTACTGTTTAGGGGGAAACTGCCGATCGCAGTATGTTATACGTTTCCCTGTAAGGTACGGTTCCCATAAGTTATCCCGTTCACTAAGAAGTAAGACAAAAAAAAAAAAAAAGGTCCTATTCTTCTACGATTAAAACTGACCGAGTTAACAGCTGCTTAAATTTGAAGCATCCTTTTTTGCTGCGAAATAGGATCATTCACAAATTTACTAGAAATGTAAATAATTGTCAGATATTAAAAAAAAAAAAAAAAAAAAAAAAAAAAAAAAAAAAAAAAAAAAAAAAAATGTTGAGAGTAAAATTATCATTACAAACTAAATTTTAAATCTATTTTCATTTTGAAATGTTAAAGAAAAATATACAGTTTATGTTAAAAATATAAGTTAAAAATAACAGAATTTTTGTTAAATGAAATGAGAACAGCAACAGTCGCAATTCTTTACAAATGATACCTATTTTCATATGCTATTAGATTATCTAATCTAAAACTTAATTAACAAAAAAAAAATAAAGTTATTTTAAAACTTGCTCGACATGATTCCCTTCGACTGCAATGCAGAAATGTACACGCGAAATATACACTTCTAATACGCTTTGTGTACGATCTCTCGAAGCATGGCCCAACTCATCTCTGCTCAGATGCAGAAAAAATGGTATAAGTCATGCAATTCAAAGTTTAATTACTCTGTCAATTTTAATATTAGATGAATGGGGCATTTTTTTGTTTTACTTGTTAGTGTAATAGGAAATTTTTTACTGAATATTGGACCGGGAGAGCGTATAAAAATTTAAATTTCGTAACTTTAAAAAAAAATGTTTTGTTGATCAAAACGACTTTTAAAATAATTTTTTACCTCATTTAAAACATTTTTGTAATTGGAATTATATGTCTATGATTAACGGTTTAGAAACTTGTCATTGGACACCGTTGAGAGTGAACATCCTGTATAAAAAGTACTCTATCAGTACTCTATCTACCATTTAAAGTGGAAGTCTCTTGCTATGGAATTGCCGTAGATATAATATATAGATGCGAATTGTGTTATGTTTGTTGTTAAACTAATGCAAATTATGGCTTTTTATACCTATTTTATTGCGATTTATTAACTAAACTATTTATTATGAATTAAGTAACTGTAAATCAGCCTTTGGTTACAGATTATGGAAGTTAAATCTTTATGTAAGTAATATTTGGTTATTGATTCTAAAATGATAACAATATTAATTCTCATTTAACATTATTAGCTTAATGATTCTAGGGATAAAGCAAATGTGTGAGGGTATGGTAGGGAGTTGAATTTTATCAATTCTCATATGTATTAGTCGTCAAAAAAAAAAAAAAAAAAAAAAAAAAAAAAAGAAAGAAAGAAAAGAAAAAAAAAATGTTCCTTGTAATTGGACGTCAGCTTAAGCCATTCAAATCCTCTCACTTTATGGGTGTAATTCTGCGCTCTAACATACGATTAAATAATTTTATGTAGCTTAAATCTGTGTTAAACTACAAAAGACTGATTCAATTAAATAATTAACTGAAATTGAATTAAAACACTGTAAAGTTTTATATTGTTTAAGTATATGTATTATGGAAATTCTATTATATTTTTTATTTACGTAATTCTTATATTTATTTTTTCATTTATCTTATATTTCTATATTTCATTTTCAACTTTTATTTTATCACTTTGTTGTATTTTTCTTCTTTTTTTATTTTTTCCTGACATTTCATTTCCTACATTTTTAGAATTCTCTTATTATTTTTTTATATTTAAATTTAATGTATTCTAATCTCTTTATTTTATAATTTTAATCCTATCGTAAAGTGCGATACCAAGAAATGTATTCCATGAAAAATATCGATAAATTGTTGAAGTGCAATATTTCTGAAAATTATTTTAGTACATTTATAGTATTATATATATTTTAAATATTTATATTTTATTCAAACTTTGTATTAAATATTACAATTACATAATTTTTATAATTTTACATTTCTTTTGGTATATATATATTTAAAACTTTTAGTATATTTTTATATTTCTGTCTATTGCCTTCTAATCTCTACATTTTATTAATGTAATCATTTCGTAAAGATACATACAACGAAATATTTTTATTTCAGTTAAAATCGGTAATGAATTGAAAAATATCGATGTAAAGTTCAAGTATATGATTTCTAATTTTTATATATTTATATTTTGATCCTTATATTTTTATGTTCCATATTACAACAACATATATGTATTTCATATTTTAATACTTAATATTTCTCATAAGATATTTTTTGAATTTGTGTATTAAAATTTTATATTTCAGTCTAATCCCTTCTAATCTCAAGACTCTATGAATGTAATCCTACCGTAATGTGATGCAAACATTTTTCCCCAACGAAATTCCGTATTGAACTGTAAAATATTGATCTAATATGAGAGTATATAGGTTCAGTAAATTCTCTTATTATCTTTTTTAAAATAAAAGGAAATTCGATTATTTTATTTCGACTTTAAGTCACATACATGTAACAAAAATGGATGAAATTAAAACGAACTGCAGTTTGGAAAGTATTTGTTGCAGTCAATCAAATTCATTCCTAAAAATAGCAGAAATAGTTTCAATTTGACGTATACATATAATATTTTTATTGCTCGCATGTCACATTCATAATGATTTGAATGATGTTTTTTAGAAAAGAAAAAATGATCTTTTTTAAAATCTGAATTACTGCAATTTTTATGCCTGAAAGAATGGAAATTACTTTGTAATTGATTCAAAAAGTTACGACTTTGTATTTAATTTAATACATAAAATTCATCATAACAACGTCACCTAAAGTATTTTGAAAAGTTGCCTTCCAAGTAAGCTAATTCGTGTTCTAATTTAAATCAAATACAATAAAAATTTTTCACTATCATTATCATAAAATATCGAAATTTAACACATTTTTAGAAATATTTAAAACACAATATAAACGTGTCATTCAAAGTGAGTCACATATATCTTCAGTCCTTTATTTATATAATTAATACATTAGCGTTATTCAATATAAATAAATGAAATAAAATAAAATAAAAATACTATTATACAGTAATTTGTTTTAATGAGGGTTCTTTTTTGAATTTATGTACCAATAAATAAAATAAAATAAAATAAAATAAAAATACTATTATAAAGTAATTTGTTTTTAATGAGAGTTCTTCTTATAATTGTTATACCAAGTATTTGGATTTCTATATGTGTTACATTATTTGGGGACAAAATAAGTTCTTGTTAAAAAATAGTAACATTATCAGAGAGAGGTAGAAATGTGGCCTTGTAGAAGCAATACTCACACTGTAAAAAAAAATCTGTAGTTCTACAGATCTAAAGTTACATGCTTACTAAACTTTCACCTGTAACTGTACGAAAAAAGCTGCAAATCTACAAAACTAGTTTTGGTAAAGCTGTAACTTTAAAAATCTGTAACTTTACAAATGAATCTGCTAAAATTTCAGTAATCTTACTAAACTTTTATTTGTAACCCTGGCTGCAGTTACATGAAAAGTTCTCGGAATCCCAGTTTCCAAAAAAATTCTTAGTAACCTTACAGATTTTTTGATTTTCGGCGCAAAAGTGTGTCTGTTACATGAAATTTTGTTGTTGCCGTTACATGAAAAGTTCTAGGAATCCAAGTTTCCTAGAAAAACTTTAGTAACTTCACAGATTTTTTTTTACAGTGCAGAGGTCAATTAATTTTACAATATTTGGCGCAAAGTCTGGAGTATAACAATGTTTTGAATATAATTAATGAACCCTGCGCTTACTCGAGACGGAGTAATCTTTCTTATCTAATTTTCAAATTTCCCGATTATTTAGTAGAATTTCTTTGTGCTTAGTTTGAAATAGAAAATAATAGAAATGGTGCCTACTGTATTCAAACAAAGTACTGTACATCTTTATATATGATATTATGCAAGAAACATTTGTTTATATAGAGTGGGTAATTAAATCTTATTGTGAAAAACTTAGAAGGAGGCAGTACTCTAAATTTCGTGGAATTTTTATTCCGAAATCTACCACTATTATTAGTTTTATTTGCCTTACACAATGACATATTAAATACATATAAAATCTCTAAGATTTCGCCAAATTCCCATAGACTTCCATTGTAAACCAATAGTGTTTACTGGCTTATAGAAAATCAAAGAATTGAGATATTTTAATACAACAAAAACTAATATTAGCTTAAGGGGTTATATTAAATTTTTCTTTGATGACCTAAGTACACTGTAAAAAAAAATCTGTGAAGTTACTAAAGTTTTTCTAGGAAACTTGGATTCCTAGAACTTTTCATGTAACGGCAACAAGAAAATTTCATGTAACAGACACACTTTTGCGCCGAAAATCAAAAAATCTGTAAGGTTACTAAGAATTTTTTTGGAAACTGGGATTCCGAGAACTTTTCATGTAACTGCAGCCAGGGTTACAAATAAAAGTTTAGTAAGATTACTGAAATTTTAGAAGATTCATTTGTAAAGTTACAGATTTTTGTAGCTTTACAAAAACTAGTTTTGTAGATTTGCAGCTTTTTTCGTACAGTTACAGGTGAAAGTTTAGTAAGCATGTAACTTTACATCTGTAGAACTAAAGATTTTTTTTACAGTGTAGGAATTGACTTTAAAAACAAAATTTTTATATTACTTGTTTTTACTTTCTTTTATCTTTACAAGAAGAAAGTATTGGATCCGTGAGAATTTTCGACGGATTTACAAGGTTTAGGGGTCAGAGATTCCGAAAAACGTATTTTTAAAAAATGTCTGTCTGTGGGTCTGTGAGTCTGTCTGTATGTGACAAAACATTTGTGGGCGCTCTATCTCAAGAACTAATGCACGGAACTAAATAAAAATTTATATTCTGTTAGTCCCTGATATAAATTGGTGTTGACTAGTTTTTGATGTAAATCGCTCAACAGTGGGTATATATGATGCTGATATGCAACATTTTTCACGATTTCCACAATAGCTTAATCTCCAGATCTAATGCACGAATTTTCATCAAATCTCAGATTCTGTTAGTCCTTGACATGCATCAGTTGAAGTTTTATAGATTTTGGTGAAATCGCACAACAGGTGGCGCTGCTATGCTGCACTTTTTGCAATTTCCGCAATAGCTGTATCTCAAGAACTAATGCTTGGATTTTCAACAAACTTCATATTCAGGTATACCTTGATATGAATTAGTGCTGCTTATGTTTTGGTGCAAATCGCCCAACAGGTGGCACTGCTATGGTGCATTTTTCAGAATTTCCACCATAGCTCTATCTCAATAGCTGACGCACGAATTTTCATCAAACTACAGATTCAGATATACCTTGATATCAAATATCGCTGCTTATGTTTTGGTGTTAATCGCTCAACATGTGGCGCTACTATGCTACATTTTTTAGAATTTCCTCTATAGTAAGAACTAATGCACTAATTTTCATTAAACTTCAAATTCAAATATACTTTGATATGAATTTGTGCTAAATTGATGTAATTTCTTGTACTATTTAAATGATTTAATTGACGTGATTTATATAGAAGAAAGTTTTATGATGGCCACAGCATACTAGTTTTTATTTGTGTTATACAAAATCTCGTACCATATATATATATATTGATAAATCATACTTCGGATAATTCAATACCCGGGAAAATCATCTAACAAACGTAATTAAAATATTAAGCAACAAAACTTGAATAACTAAGTAAAATAAAATGTGAAGACAGGCGCCAAGTTTAAAGACTTGCGCAGCGGGGTTAAACATGTTTTATATGAGCAACATTTCCCCTCACGTGCCAAAACCAAACAAATGATAAACTGAAAACTGAAAACTGAAAAGCAACCCGAAACCATCAAATGAAAACCACGAATAACTAATCTTTTATTTCGATAGCTTTTACTCTTGATAAAGTTGCGAGTTCATTCATTTAGAAACTGTATTGGGTAATTTTGTTTACTGGCGTTAATATAAAAGAGAAAAATTTCACCAACCATTTCATCAACATTCGAACATAAATTTACAATACGGTTGAAATCTTTTAAATATATTTTTCTGAAAATTGAAACACGCACGTTATTATTAAAATTAAAAATTTTTATTGTATCAAAATCAAAATAATTTCTTTTATCGTAAACACTAAACTAAAATTCCATTTGTAATTTCTAATTTAGCATCCAAGTACTTGACTGTGTTTTGATTTTCTGAAGCTCTTTTTTAAATTAAAGTACTTGGATAACATTTAAATTGATAAATTTCTTTTTTGTTATTCAACTCAACTACCAAAATGTCATCTATATATCTACATATTAAATCTTTTTTCAACAATAATCCGGCTTCATATGTAAACAGATAAATATCTGCAAAGGTGGAACTGCAATTACACTCCATTGGAATACCTCTCACATATTTATATGTATCTTTTCCCCTGAAATAGATAATTCTCGCAGACAACAAAATGAAATAAATCAGTGGGCATTACTAATATTCTTTTCTGTAGAATTCATGAAAAGATAAATAACTTTTTGCTTCAAATTATCTAAGTTTATACTATTATAAAGATCCTCAAAATCATATATGTTATAACTTTTTCAATTCTTTAAGTCTTTTTACCAGTTCATAACTGTTTATTATTATTATCGACGAATAGTCATTTATAGCTTGATCGAAAATCTTTTGTAATGTATTCAACAATTTTTAGCTCACAGGCAATCAAAGCCTGGGAGCTAATGTGCCCGCCTGGGAGCTAATGTGCCCGTAATACTTCTGTATGTATGTATGTATGTACGTATGTATGTACGTATGTACGTAACGCGATAACTCTTGACAGAAATATCCAATTTGCTTCAAAAACTGTTTCTAGGATCATTCTGATTAGGCGCTTCCCTGATTAGTTTTGGGGGTTCATTGGTTAATTATGAAGGGGGGGGGAAAAGGGGGGCTAATCCCTCCCCTAATTTAAATAAATGGGTTTTCTTGCAGAATTATCCAATTTTCTTCAATTTTTTTTCTAATTATGATAAGGAGCTTTTCTTGATTAGATTTGAAGGTTCATTTGTTAAGTATAAAGGGGGAAATGGGGGGTGCTAATAACCCTTAATTAAGCGAAATGGTTTTTTCATTCAGAATTATCTGATTTGCTTCAATTTGGTATGCCGGTTTATTCTGATAAGGTGCGTCCCTGATTAGATTCGGAGGTTCATTGGTTAAGTATAAAGGGGGAAACGGAGGCTTATCACCCTTAATTTATTTTTTAAGGGGTATTATTCTTTAATTAAGAGTACAATATACAATTTGTGTCAATAGCCTGTGAGCTCAATGCCATCAGTTTAACTGGGCACTTTTATTTATTTACACATTCTAGATAAGTACGAAACCCGAAAGTTACAGTTCTAAAAATAATTGCGTTTATAGGGAATTTTGGAATCATATTTAGATAAGGAAATTCTGCAATTTTCTGCACTTTCGCCGTTCTATATTCTTGACAATAGTTTCAAAAAGTCATACATCTTCAGTTGAGAGAGCAAAATTCGATGTGTGATTATATCCGTTGTGTACAATTACTTTTTGAATCAACGCCTTAGCTTTTGATTTCCATAGAGGAATTTCGAGAATTTATGTATTTTTTATTGCGTCAGTACGTTGATATCATTGAAGATTTTCAAGAAGCTGAATATATGATTGAAATTTACAGAAACCTTTTCCAGAACTCTTATACCCGCTTCTATTCTCGTAGAAGTCTGAAAAACTTGTGCCGTTGTGAAATACTGATCTCGATCATCAATATTCCGTGTTCATTACCATGTTTGATAATATGGACACACCAAGAACACTAAAAGATTTCGTTCTGAGTGCTTCAGAATATGAAGTAAGAATTATTGTTTTGCATGTTTCTTTAAATTCGGTAAATTTTTAGTAAACAATGCGTTTAGACCCTTTTGGTGATATTCTTTGATTAATAGCTCTTCAGATTTATTCAAAATTTGCATTAATTTAGTTGGTTATGTTGTATTGTGGTAATGTTGCCACTTTATCCTAAGTTTTACATATTTATTTATATTACTGAAAATTACACTTTAGATTATTGTAGCAATCAAATGTTTATTGTTAGTAGTAATAGACATAGAATTCATCTCTAAAAATTATTTAAAATACTACGAAAAATCAACAATTTGAGCTTTTGATAAATTTTTATATGAAAGTATATTTTATATTTTCCTACTAAAGTCATGTGGCAAAGTCTATTTTATTATTACAATCATGTAGTAATATATATGAAAATTCATATTTAAGAATTGTTAAAAAAAAAAAAAAAAAAAAAAAAAAAAACCTCCAGCAAACTGAGTTTTCGATCAATTTTCATGCAAAAGTACATTTTACATTCTACTCTATGGTGTAAAAATTTAAACCATGCGACATTTAGCATCGTTCATATATGCAGCATATTTAAACCCATTGTTTAATAAAGCTTCCGCTGCACTTTGATTTCACAAATATTCAAATATAAATGAATATTTCTTTTTCAGAAATTTTATTTCAAAATAATAAATGATAAATTTAAATAAAAAATAAATAAACGGTCAAGTGTGAGTATTACTCGCGCACAGAGGGTTTCCGTAGAATAAAAATATGAATTTGTAATTGTATTTAAAAAACATGTATTAAATACAAACATAAATAAACTAATGTAAAGTACAAAAATAAACTAATGTATTAAATTGTATTAAAAAAACCCGTTGCTAAAAGAATACTAAGACTTTGTAAAAAACTATACAACGTAGGATTGGGTATAATTGTATATATTATAAAAGCGTAAATGGATATACCATGAAAGTTCAAAGAGATATGGAACTTAAATAATATCAAATATAGCTATTCTGTATAACTCATTTTTTAATTTTATCCTAATCTGTTTATGATGAACTAAATTTAGTACTGACAATAAAAGCAGTGTATATTTAAACTTCATTTGGCATTTCATAAAACTAAATTCAGCGTAGTAATAACCTTTCTTTCTACAGTGTAGCTAAAACAAAACCTTTGTTCAAAGTTTAAATTTGGCATTGTGCTAAGGAAGCTTCGAAAGGAGGTCGAACGCCGCCATGGTTCGTGCCGCGTTCTTCTGTATGGGTTTTAGGTAGATTTCGTATGAAATACTACCTATTGGGATCGTTCCTATGTTGGAATTTCTGAAAACTTTTTGCAGATCTACACCGATCATGACTCCTAGAACCCAAAACCACCCTCAGTAAAAAACTTTATCTATCTATCTATCTATCTATCTATCTATCTATCTATCTATCTATATATATCACTTTCTTCTGGACACGATAACTTTCGTAATTCTGCACCAATCTCTTCCAAACTGATACATAAAATCAAAGGGCATAAAATCTCGGTCAAGTTCGTTAATGGGCAAAATCGGACCAAGGGGATGGAAATAGGGAGCGGTTTTGTGAAAACCGAAACCCCCCCACAACTTCATAATTTTTGTACATATCAAATCAGTTTAAAGTTTTTATTACTTCTAAAAATAGGGCCAAAATTTTATGTATCACAGATTTTTGATAAAGTTAAAAATGGGCTCAAGGGGCGCAAAAAATAGGGTTTTGGGAGAAAAAAATTCATAACTTCGACAATTCTCAAGATATCAATTCCAATTAATTTTATTATAAATCTTCTTAATATTATCTACAACTTTTATATTCACAAGTTTTTGATAGGACCAATTCGTACCGCAAAACAAAATTAAAAACGAAAACAAAAAGGGGGTTTGAAGAAGTAAAAAATCCATAACTCCGTCAATTAAAAAGATATAAAATCCCCATGAATTTATCATGTATCTTCTTAATATTGTCTACAAGATCTATATAGACAAGTTTTGGATAGGACCAATTCTTACAGCAAAAACAAATTAAAAATACATAGCGGTTGAAGAAAAAAATCATCTAAGTAAGGGTGTATTCAAATCCAAACTGCGTATTTTCTTACCCATTTTACAATTTATTTTTGCTCTCAAAGGCTTCCAATTGGTACGTTTTCTTACTCAGAAACTATATAATGTACCGTAATGGTCGATTTTTTGATAGAGGCAGAATATATTTTAAAAAATGCTGTTAAAGTGGGCATTTTGAACCGAATTTCCCGAAGCGGATTGTGTTGGAAAAATCATTGCATTAAGGATGCACTCAAATCCAAACTGCTTCTTTTCTGACTCATTTTTAAATTCATTTTTGCTCTCAAATGCATTTAATTGGTAGATTCGCTTATTCATAAACTATATAATGTACCGCAATGATCGATTTTTTGATAGAGGCAGAATATATTTCAAAAAATTATGTCAAAGTGGGCATCTTGAACGGAATTTCCCGAAGCAATTGTGTTATCACTTTCTTCTGGACACGATAACGTCCGCAATTCTGCACAAATCTCTTCCAAACTGATACATAAAATCAAGGGACATAAAATCTCGGTCAAGTTCGTTAATGGGCAAAAGCGGACAAAGAGGATGGAAATAGGTAGGGGTTTTGTGAAAACCGAAAGAACCCCATAACTTCTTAATTTTTGTACATATCAAATCAGTTTAAAGTTTTTATTACTTCTAAAAATAGCGCCAAAAATTCATGCATCACAGATTTTTGATAAAATTTAAAATAGGCTCAAGGGAAGCAAAAAATAGGGTTTTTTGGGAGAAAAAAATTCCTTACTTTGTCAATTATCAAGATATCAAATCCAATATTTTTATTATACATCTCCATAATATTATCTACAACTTTTATATTCACAAGTTTTTGATAGGACCAATTCGTACCGAAAAAAAAAACGAAAAAAAAAAAAAGAAGGTTGAAGAAGAAAATTTTTCACAACTCCGTCAATTCACAAGATATAAAATCCCCATGAATTTATCATATATCTTCTTAATATTGTCGTCAACATTTATATAGACAAGTTTTTGATAGGGCCAATTCTTAAAGCAAAAACAAATTAAAAATACATAGCGGTTGAAGAAAAAAATCATCTTATTAAGGGTGCATTCAAATCCAAACTGTCTATTATCTTACTCATTTTTAAAGTCATTTTTGCTCTCAAACGCATCCAAATGCTATCTTTTCTTATTCAGAAACTATATAATGTACAGTAATGATCGATTTTTCGATAGAAACAGAATGTATTTCAAAAAATGATGTCAAAGTGGGCATTTTGAACCGAATTTCCCGAAGCGATTGTGTTAGAAACGAAAAATATTGCCCTACTGAGAAAATAATGGTTTATTAATCAAGTTTTAATTAATTGAAAGAAAAATAAAAACACAGGTCGCTTATAAATCTTTTCAAAAATCACGTCAGCATGTTTCATATTTTTTTTTATTAAAAATTAGTCTGAAAATGTGCCAGAAAATTTCGAGTTGTTGAGTATGGAAAAGTATATTTTTAATATCGCCTTAACATGATTCTGATAAAACCAGCTATTTTATAAAAAAGGAAATATAAACTCGTCAAAAGCAGACAGATAAAACTGTTAAAGTGGATTTATATCTAATAATGATTTAGTTTTTGTTGGTGAAATTAATATACTTAACTTCGAAATCTACCTCTGTCTGTAGGCCGGGCCGGCAGGGATTTTTTTAATTAAGGGTGTATTCGAAAAAATATTTTTCCATCCTCAAGAGCTCAAAATTTTCTGAGACATTTTCAAACTAATTTTTAAAAGTTAAAACGTAAAGCTCGCTGAGGTGATTTTGGAAGATGTGTATAAGAGGCCGTGTAATTTCATTTTTCGTTCAATTAATTAAAATTTGATTTTTAAACAATTATTTTCTCAGTATGACCATTTTTTTTTCATGTCAGATCTCCCGCTTCGGAAAATTCGGTTCAAAACGCCAACTTTGACAGCTTTTTTTGCGATATTTTCTGCATTTATCAAAAAATCGACAAGCACGGCACATTATGTAGTTTCTAAATAAGAGAAATTGCCAGTTTGATGCGTTTGAGAGTAAAAATGAATTAAAAAAAAAATCAGAAAATAAGCAGTTTGAATTGAAGTACACCTTTACTTTTAAAGTCACTAGAGGCGTATTGAGATATCCACTCAATGCATACTAGTCGCGAATCCCATAGTATTTATGCGATTAATTCTAAAGAAGTGGTCAGGACTCTTAAAGCTTCAAAATTTTAGTAATTTTAATTTTCTTAGATGTTAAACTCCTATCTTTTCTGAACATTTTTATGTAATTGTTTCTTTGAAATTCCCATAAGAACAGAGGTTATGGCTTTTAGAATTATACCCGTTCATTAGCTGAAGCCGCGTTTCCGAAACTTTGAAGTTATTTTTCACCAAATGACGTTTTTTTGGCATAACGCGTAAGGTACCTCAAAAACTTCTGAATATTTTTTCACGAAATTTTCAAAACATATATTTCATGTTAGTCTGTATAAATTGAACCAAAAATTTGCTTTTTATGGTTAAAAAAATATATTTTTTAAGTGATTATACCATTGAAAATTTCTAAATTTTTTATTAGCTAAATACATTAACTTACTTTTATACTTTGCATTAAAAATATAAAAATGCTTCAAATACAAATTTATTTTAGTTCAGGGTAATTATTATAATCTGAAGTATAAGTAGGCACCAAAATTTACATTCTAGTTGCAATATTTATTTTGTAATCCTGCGCGTAACCTGTTATGCCAATTTTCTGCTCGACAAATGTCTAACAGTTTCGAGCCCCCTATAAATACTAATTCTGCATCTTGGAATTTTTTAAAAACATGAAATCAAAGAACATACTTATATCTTTCATCCCAATAAAAATTGTTTTAAAATCATATACATTTTAAGACAATAAATGTTGAAAATGGTCTTTTTTTCTTTAAGAGTCCTGAGACCCCTTAAATTAATTTTTTTTATTTTTTTTTTTTCTCAATTTGACGTTTATTGCTTTTATACTTTTACTGGACATTACATTACACATATTATATCATTAATGGTTGTGAGCCAGGCGTAGGGTACGCCGCCTCTGTCATTATGCATGTCCAAACTGTCCGTATCTTTAAGGTTTAATATCTCGGCTAATTACTGGCAATTTTTTTCGAAAATCATTATCAACAATGCTTTTATACTTCTGCTACGATAGGTACCTGCCGCGCTGCTCAACACTTTTGCTGAATGCCCGTAATTTGAAATTTGTGTGTAACAGTAAAATGCGATTTTCTGAAAACAATGTGACCTAGGGTAATCACTATAATTTTCCTTCAAGATTTACATTAACGTCTACTACCTCTAATTTTTTCATAATTTTAGTTTCAGTAGATTCGGAATTAGATGGGGGGAGGGGACATATTTTTGCGCTACATTTTCAACAATATCTTTGAAAATATAATACCTAAAATTAAAAAAAATGCATTTTTTAATTCAGTGTTACGGAAGCTTTCACACGATACCCCACACAATATACGAGGAAAAGAGTTTTTTTTTTTTTTTTTTTTTTTTTTTTTTTTTTTTTTTTTTTTTTTTTTAAGTAGCTTAATTAGCCCCTCTACATTTTTACTAAATATATTTATGAATGTTTAATACTCCGAAAATATACGGGGCAATAGTCTTTATTACTTCCCCCAACTTTAATTTTCCACGTTGCACAGTTTACGAGTAAAATGGCTGTGACAGGCAGACAGACACAGGAGTGATTTTATAATGGTTCCGATTTTACTATTTTAAGTACGGAACCCTAATAAACGGAAAACATAAAAGAAATACTCAAACAGAAGTAGCAGAGTTTAGGTGTACCCACACACAAAGGAGACCCATCACAAAACTTTTTTCCAATTTCAAAAAATCATTTCTAAGTTTGTCTTTATTGAACACTTATTTACTTCACTTTATGAATATATTTGATTTTGTCTTTAAATATTCTAGTATTTTCTTTATAAGCCAAACGGCCCCACCAGCGGCCGAGAGGTTCTGCTCTCAAAGCTGGTAGACGGGAGGTGCTGGGTTTGAACCCAATCGCGCCCGTCGACCTAATCTTTCGGAATTTTCGTGGTTTTCTTCGAACCGTAGATTTCCACGCGTAAATACAGGTTAGGTTCCCTTAGAAAGGCCCCCACGGAGGGCACTTCCCCCCCCACCCCCTTAGGGCCTATATCCCTCGTGTTGATAATTGGCCGTCACAAACACAACCAACCTTTATAAACCAAACAAATAAATAATTCTTTATAGGATAACTATAGGATATATAGATGGCCATAGAGGAGAGATGGCCAGTCTAAATATCTCCAAAACTGGATCATATATTGAAATGTAAACATTGATCGTATGAAATAGTTCAACGAGTTTATTAATGGCGACGTGCAGTTGTGTTTTTCAATTTTAAAAATCAAGCGCAATTTTAATGTAAATTAAATAGGTTGTTGAATAGTTTTTTTGACTTAGGTATCTGAATGTTTTACAATACGTACGTTATGTGTATTTTTTTTACTATGTGCACTTTTAAGGCACGTATATAATCTAATCTTTACTTCTAAGACTAAAACAAAGACGTACAATGTCTATTGATTCTTTAAATTGGGCGACCATAAATCTTTCAATTTCAGGAGAGATGGCCACCTTTAATCAATATTTCAAAATTATTCTTAGTGATGATTTTAACTAGATATAATTAAATTTAAAATAAATATATAAAGTTTACGTTTATAAATATATTAATTGATATAATTATTTAAATTCTAACTAATATAAATATTTTAATAATAATAATAATAATATAATAAGACCTAACGATTTATTTGTTTCAGAAAATACTGTAAAAAGCCGGAAACTTTCATAACAGAAACTGATAAAGTTGATAAATAAACTAAATTAACGTAATAAACCAACAATTAACGCAAGAAAAAACTAGTATGTTGTGGCCACCACAAAACTTTCTTCTATATAAATATGTCAATTAAATCATTTAAATAGTACAAGAAATAACATCGATTTAGTACCAATTCATATCAAAGTATATCTGAATTTGAAGTTTGATGAAAATTCGTGCATTAGTTCTTGAGATAGAGCTATAGCGGAAATTCTGAAAAATGTAGCATAGCAGCGCCACCTGTTGAGCAATTTACACCAAAACATAAACATCACTAATTGATATCAAGGTATACTTGAAACTGAAGTTTGTTGAAAATCCAAGCATTAGTTCTTGAGATAAAGCTATTGCGGAAATCGCAAAAAATGCAGCATAGCAGCGCCACCTGTTGAGCGATTTACACCAAAATGCAGAAAACGTCAGTTCATGTCAAGGATTAACTAAATCTGAAGTTTGATGAAAATTCTAGCATTAGTTCTTGAGATACAGCTCTTGCGGAAATCGTCAAAAATGCAGCACAGCAGCGCCACCTTTTAGGCGATTTAGACCAAACATTGAACAGCACTAATTTATATCAGGGACTAACTGAATCTGAAGTTTGATGAAAATTCGTGCATTTTTTCTTGAGTTAATGCTATTACGATAATCATGAATAATGCAGCATAGCAGCGCCACCTGTTAGGCGATTTTCACAAAAAAGTAATCAGCACCAACCTATATTTTGGACTAACTGAATCTGAAGTTTTATGAAAATCCGTGCAGTAATTCTTGAGATGTAGCCATTGCAGAAATCGTGAAAAATGCCGCATAGCAGCGCCACCTGTTGGGCGATTTTCACCAAAAACTAATCAGGTCCAGTTCATATCAAGGTCTAACGGAATATGAAGTTTTGTGAAATTCCGTGCATTAGCTCTTGAGATAGAGCGCCGACGAAATTTTGTCACATACAGACTCATAGAGTGACAGAGTGACAGACAGACATTTTCTAAAAACCATCAAATTGTGTTCAGGACATTCTAAACCGTATAAATCCGTCGAAAACCGAAAGTCGAAAATTTTCACGAATCCAATACTTTCTTCTTGCAAAGATAGAAGAAAATAAAAACACGACAATTCCAGTAGCAAAGGAAACAAAACACATTTAAATTATCAGATTCTACAGTTTCTGAGTAAATAGAATTGGATTGGGATCACTGTGTTGGTTGTCCAAAACAATATAATATCACATCCAAAAATAATGTCTGGATGCAATGCATGAGGTACCTGAAGCGGTTCCATGAAACGTGTACAAATTATCAAGACCTTTGCCAAGCATGTGGTAAGATTTTACGAAAAGTGAAGTATTGAAATTATATTTCAAATTTTGTTTATTCGTGTTTTCTTCACTCATTTTCCATCGTATAACTGCATCTTTACAAATTGCTATATCTTTTTCATGTTTAACTATATGAAATGTGTTATTTTTTTGCTATTTAAATTAACTTTTTCTTTCTTCTATTGGATGCCCATCACTCCTCGGCTTTAAGGAGAGATGACTATCTGCCATTTAAATTTCAATTTTGATTAACACTTTTTGTTTTCAATATTTAATTATTTTTCGCATAAAATATTATGAGTATATGTATAAGAATTTTAAATATGCATCAATATTTCTTGTATTTGCATTCTAAGAATTTTTATTTCAATCTTTAAAAACTATGGCCATCTATCCCAGAGTTATACCATAGAAAACCCTGCTTGACTTTAATAATTCTGTTAAGTATTAAGTATTTCCCTTTATGTGTCAACTGAAGACATCCCATTTGCCAAAACAAACTATTCTACAACGAAAACATTGTTGATAAAGTAACAACGTTATCAGATCAAAACAGAAACAAAAAGTTTTCTTTATAGAAACACGACGATGTTAACACACAATTTTCCTTCTTTTATCCAAAGAAAAAAACCCTTTCCGCTCAGGAAATTAATCCTTATTGTATATGAAGTAACTACATTGGATGAAAGTTTCTATATAAAAACTTTACAAACAAGTATAAAATACAAAACTTTCGAAAGATATTTTTTATAATAAGTAAAAAAAAAAAAAAAAACTTTGCAGATGTCTTTTCTAATTTTAATTTTTTAGTTTTGTCATTTTCTTTTTTTTTAATTTATAATTTTTTTAATCATCAAAAATGAAGTAGGTTTCTTTTTTCCGGAGTTCGAGCCTTAGTATTTGAAATCAAAGCCCACCTGATTCCGAGCCCGAAAGTACCCAATAGGAAATTATTAATAGCATAATAAAATTGCTCGAAAATTAATTTTTTCATTTAAAAATCTAATCTGTTTTACATAGAAATAAATATTAATCCTAAACACGCTTTTATGGCAACGTTTTGTGATTTTGTCTCTGAAAATCTGTTAAAAATTGCAGATTTGTTATTTATATCAAGCACTGGCTGGCAGGAAATTGGAAAAGACACAATTCTTATACTTTTAAAATAAAATTGTCCAACCATGGCACAATGTCATGGTTTCTGTTTTCCAGTAATTCCAGAAAAGGACATCATAAAGAAAGCAATGGTTGGTTGTGTTTATGACGACCAATTATCAGCACAAGTGATATAGGCCCTAAGGGAGCGGAGAGTGCCCTCCGTGGGGGTCTTTATAAGGGAACCTAACCCGTATTTATGCTTGGAAAACCAAGATTCGAAGATAACCGCGAAAAATCCGAACGATTAGGCCGAAGGGCGCGATTGGGATACACCTACACCTACCTCAGCACCTACTGTCAACCTGCCTCGAGAGCAAAACCTCTCGGCCACTGATGGGGGCAAACAGAAAGTGAAGATAGACACTGCATATCCCACGACTACTTTATGTTACTAACACTGACCATGTAAAGGCTTCAGAATCAGATAGAATAGTTCTACTAATAATACACGAATAACAATTCCCCCTTCAAGTTGAATTTTGAAGGATTGTAAAACTATAAAAAGAAAATTGGACTACAATCTTGTTTCTCAAATAGAAAGTGCTTCCGCTGCTCCTTTTATTTTTTCCCCTTTTGGTAAGAAATAAAAAATGTTTACTTTGAGCCCGAGCCCAAAGACTGGTATAAAAATTGTATCGTGTTTGTATAATCGTGTCGGGTCGTGTAAAAATCGTTTCAAGCCCGTGTCGGCATCGGGCTGATCACGTCTCATTTCTACTCGTCATGTATTTTATTCGAGATTTACTTTATGCTTTTCAAGTAAAAGTAGATACCTAGAGACGATTGTTACAATATGTTCATGTAGGTGAATCAATTTTTAATGATTGTTTACACGCGACTAAAGAAAAAAAAAATCAGTCGAATAAATTTCATAAACATAGTTTCAAAAACAGAATAAGTTCAGGTGGCTTAAAATAATATTACAGGTTGGTTTATTTAATCAAAATGGCACAAAAAAAAACCCCTCTTAGTAACTTTGCAGGCATGTGCAAGAAGAGTTGGTCGTGCTCCGTTACTCAAAGTTTATGAATACTACTAATTTTTAATTGTAATCTTTGCCTTATTTGATGGCATCAATTTTTCGCTTAAATAAGTTGAACATTTTAGTTCGGAAAAGTGTTCTTTTGCCATATTTTTCATTTATTGTGCCAAAATATAGAAAAAAATGTTAAGGGGATAAGGTTACACGTTATTTGCGGATGGTGTGTATCAAATGAAACATCCAAAATCAGTTTCCCAATAGTTGTCATGTAAATAAGAGACCGAACACTCTTCAGTGGATAAATTTATCTGATGTTATTCAAAATATATTCCAAAATGCATCCTCTTATGTTTCATTATTTTCACTTGTCATATGAGACTACTACAAATCGAGACAATCTAAGTATTATTATCAATTATTAAAATCAGACTATTATCTGACTATTATCTAAATATTGCAATCCGACAATTACTTTGCTTTTGAAAATTTATGTTTTTTGCAATTATTTTAATAGTTGTCATGTAAATACCACTAATATTATAAACTATTATAATCAGGCTATTATCGGACTATTATCTATTATTATCTGATTATTATTATTTGACTGTTAAAATCAGACTATTATTTTGCTTTTAAAAATCAGTGGTTTTTTTTTTTTTTTTTGCCGTTTTCGCAATAGATGTCATGTAAAAAGGAGACCGAGCACTCTTCATTGAAATACAGTCCATGTCTCTGAAGTTAATCAAAATATATTCCAAAATACATCCTTTTATGTCTCTTTACTTTCACTTGTCATATCAGACTGCTACAAATTCAAACAATCTAATTATTATTATCGACTATTACAATCAGACAATAATCTGACTATTAAAATCAGACTATAATCTGACTATTAAATCAGACTATTATTTTGCTTGAAAATTGATGTTTTTTGCAGGTTTTTTAACAGTTATGTAAATATCACTATTATTATGAACTATTAGATTCAGACTATTATCAGACTATTATCTGTTATTATCTGATTATTATTTTTTGACCATTACAAACATAATATTATTTCGCTTTTGAAAATCAGCGTTTTTTTTTTTTTTTTTTTTTTTTTTTTTTTTTTTCAGTTTTCCTAATAAATGTCATGTAAATAGGAGACCGAACACTCTTCATTGAAATAAAGTGCATGTCTCTGAAGTTAATCAAGATAATATTTCAAAATACATCCTATTACGTCTCATTACTTTCACTTGTCATATCAGACTACTACAAATCCAAACAATCTATTATTACAACTATTACAATCAAACTATTATCAGACTATTATCTGACTATTACAATCCGACAATTAATTTTTTTTTTAATTGATATTTTTTACAGTTTTTTAATACTTATCATGTAAGTACCACTATTATTATAAACTATTAGAATCAGACTATTATCAGACTATTGTCTGTTATTATCTGATTATTATTTTTTTACTATTAGAATCAGACTATTATTTTGCATGTGAAAATCGGTGTTTTTTTTTCTGCAGTTTTTCCAATAGTTGTTATGGAAATAAGAGACCGAACACTCTTCTGTGGAATACAGTGCTCTAAAGTTGTATTAAAGTCAGATTATTATCTGTAAGATCACTATTATTATGAACTATTAGAATTAGACTATTATAGACTATTATGTGTTATTATCTGATTATTATTATAGGACTATTACAATCAGACTATAATTTTGTTTGTGAAAATCAGTGTTTTTTTGCAGTTTTCCCAATAGTTGTCATATAAATAAAAGACCGAAAAATCATGTGTACACTCTAAATAAAAAAAAGTGACTATTCACTCCTCCGGAGTGAATAGTCACTCTATCGCAGAGTCAAAATATGCCCAACCTCTTTAGAGTGATTATTCACTCTGAGCAAAAGTGAAATTTTTTACTCTCTGAAAGAGTGAATAGTCACTCCTGGAAAGTGAATATTCACTGTAAACAGGGGTGGATAATCACTCTTTCGGAGGAGTGACTATTCACTCTTGCTAAAGGAGTGCGGTTTTTCACCCCTGGTAGGAGTGAATAGTCAGTCTTTCATAGGAGTGAATGTTAATTTTTTTTTTATGGAGTCATTTTTTTTTTTTTTTTTTTTTTTTTTTTTTTTTTGCTTTTATGGGCATTTTGAAAGAATCACATCTTTTACAGCATGCAATGAAAATAGATACAACAGTGGTAAAGATTGAAATAAAATACTTTATTAGCAATATTTATTTAATTCATAGTTTGTAACACTAGTTGAACTTTTATAAGTTTTCTATACTGTGGTCCATGAAGTATCGCTCAAATTTTGCTCCGATGGAAATGTAAATATTTAAGGAATGGGGTAAGCTAGAGCCTTGTGTCATATATTTTTCTCTTCTTCTTTAAATGCTGATTAAAATGATATGTGGTATGTGTAGTTATGTGTAGGGGTTCAGGAGAAATATGTAGTTGAACTTTCTTCTTCTTTACTTTCGATTTCTCCTTGAACCATGTTTTGCCACCTATTCAGATGCTTCTCGTGCCCACTTAACTACGTCAAAACTTTTTAAACTTGATAAATTTAGATTCTACATACTCTTGTGATGATTTTAATACCTAGTTTGTCCTTCCGGGCACAAGTTTTCATATAAAATTAACCCATTAATTACCATGCACTTTTTGTTTAATTCGAGCCATTTTCAAATTAAAGTGTTTTAAATATGCTTACAAGATACACATAACTAATTGATAACTCAAATAAATGGCTCATGTTGTGTGAAATAAACTCTGTAGATTATTTTGGTACCATTTTCATAAAGTTTTCATCAAGTTTTAACCCTTAAATATCCAACTTAAAAAGTGAAGTTTTCATGTTTTTCTCCCATAGAGATAACGTGGGAAAAAACAACAGAATTCCATTGCAATTTTGACCATGTTAAGTTACCTATAATGTTTTTTAATGGCTCATTTGACCTTGACCATTTTCTTATCTCTCTTTTAAGTCCTATCTTGTAACTCTTAGTCATTTTTTCTATTAATTTTAACATAAATTCTTTAAATTACTTTCAAAATTTTGGAGCCATTTTCAAATAATGACAATTTTCAGATCCTTCTATAACAACTAAATCTAAATCTATTATTTCATTCACCTTAATTAAAGAACGTAGATCAATTTAGTACCATTGGTTTTAAGTTAACGTTTAGTTTTTTCCCCTTTAAACTTTACATGAAAAACTGCAATTTTTGAACATTTTCCCCATAGACTTAACATGGGATAAACAATGGAATTCTATTGTCTTAAAATCTACCTAAAACTGTTCAAATGATAATATATTGTATTTTTCACTTAGATAAGATTACAAGCTTTAATTTGATACCTATTATGTCCAAAAATATTGATATTTACTATGCCAAATGATTATTTTAAAAAGTGTTCTTTTTTGTGATTTTTGAAATCTGAAGTAACCCTCATTCCCATAGAGAAACATGGAATTCTGGAGGCATATTCTATACTTTTAACATAGCTTAATTTTTATGATCTCTTTATTATTTTGAAAAACTAACGCCAGATCTCGATATTTTGAACTATTAGCTGTTCTCCGCCTCCACCTATGTTTCTCTAGGACAATTTGATATTTTTTAATTGACTTTTGAAAAAGTGTCATTTTTTGAAGAAATTTTTCTGATTTCCCATAGGAATGTATTAGGTTGTTTACTTTTTAAATTTAATTTTTTAACTACTACTTATGTACCGATCTTTTATACATTTACATATTCTGAAAGTTGAATCTTTACTCTTTTTAGCGGTACTAATTGTTTTAACTTTGAATTCCTAGAAGTACCTTTAATTTTAATTTTAAAATTGGTATTTTTTGATTTGGAGCGGTTGGGTGGACACTGGTTGCTCTCACACAATTCGTGTCCTATAAGGGCAAGTCAATATTAATGCTTTAAAATAATTGAAAATTCAAGTAGGTTGCCTTTACACTTGAGTTAATACAATTGACGCCAAACTAACTTAAAGTTCAGTGATTAGTTACAACTACTTAGCCCTTTTCAGGTCAGTAAACCGCCATTATTGGCCACGTATTTTCCCTATGGGAAACGCAATGTTAATAGTAAATCTATTTAAAAGCCTACCAGCTCTTTCTAAAACAAAACTATGAATGACATCTAAGAAATACAAAATCTGTAGGGGTCCACACCTGGAATATCTTATAAAAGTCCCAAAATCATCGGATGTTAAAGAACATCCTCCATTTTGTTTCTCAAAAAAAAAAAAAAAATCTCTCAAAGCCTTAAAATAATACATAAATTAATTACAATAAAATGCTAAATATGATTATTTAACTAATTTTTCGATGGCAACATGTACAGAAAGGTCTCCAACTTTTAGTACAATAATTAACTACTGGGTTTGCCATCTAATTACTAAAACACGCCATTTTGTTTCTGATGGGTGTATTATACATTTGAATTATTGCATAAAATGCTAAATAACTCGAAAAGTATTGGTCGTAGGGGTATTCTGCTGCGCTCTAGCACAGTTAGGGGCCTGCCGGGGAGGGGTCAAATGGAGCTCTTCATTATTATAGCTTTTATTTTTGTTACTGTCATATTTTTGACACTTTTTTAATTACTTTACTATTATTTCTACTGTCACCATCTTTTGCACCAATTTTTGCCCCCCTCCCTTATCTATAACAATTGCTACCTTTTTCCTAATTGGGCTAGAGACATGTTTTTTTCTAATTTACATTCATTTTCGACTGTTATAACAGTCCCAAGTCACATTTTACACTTTTTATAAGTTGTTAAGGTTTTTCCTTAACATTGGCAACTTTTACAATTATTAAGATATTTTTCTGGTTTTTTCTTGATTGTACTAGGGGTTGCCAACAATATTGATCCCACTAAATTTTTTTGACCTTGCACTCATTTCTAAGCTTGACATTGACTTCTTTTTTATTATTTGAGTTATACTTCTGATTTTTTCACTAGAATAACTCATATGACATATTTTCTTGATCCAAATAAACATTTTTACATTTAATATTTTTTATCCTTAACAATAGCAACTTTATTATTTATTGGGTTATTTCTCTGGTTTTTTCTGGAATGTACTGGAGGTTGCCAACAGTTTTGTTCTCATTTTAAATATTTGACCTCGCACACATTTTTTTGCCTAACATTGACTACTTTTTTATTATCTGGGTTATTCTTTTGAGCTTTTCATAGGGATCTCTCTTATGACATATACTCTTGATCCAACTAAACACTTTTATTATTAGCACTCATATCCTTAACATTAGCAACATTTTGATTATTGGGCTATTACTCTGGTTTTTTCTTGAATGTATTGGAGGTTGCCAACAGTAGTGTTCCCATTTTAAATTTTCTGAACTTGCACACATTTCACTGCCTAAAAATGTAATTGCTTAATAAATTTGGGTCATACTTTACATGTCTTACATTCTTGTTCCCACTTAATACTTTTTCACTTAGCACTGTTATTAATATCAAAAGTGTACATTTGTATAAGTGTAAATTATTTTAAAGGTAATTTGGTAATTTAATGTTTTCGATGGATCATGATACTTATTATTTTTGTAAAACTACAATTAACTTACAACAAATGATCTATACTAAATAACAGGTTATGAAAGAATACATATTATGCCAGCAAGAGTGCTGGTCTGGTAAAAAGGAAGTTTATTACTTTTAATTCAAGTGCATGGTCACGGTGGCATGAGAGGCAGGGGCACATACTCCCCCCCCCCCCCCGCCCATTTTTTATATTTGGCTATTAAAATTGCTTTCCTTTATTTTATTATTTTATTTTGTTTTATTTATTCTTCAAATCCTCCCCCTTTTACTTTTCGGCTCTTAATTTTCTCTTAGTCATTTTCGGTGGTTACGACCACTGGGTTTTGCTTTTAACTATCTATATCCCTTTCTTTCAAAGATGTATGGCGGGGGCCTAGTGGACCCCTGATCTTTATCTCCAATAATTTATAAATTTATATATTATCTATCTTATATTATTTAAAAATTTATATCCTGGAATTTGATAAATCACGGTTAAAACTATATCATACTCAAGATAATTTATCTCTCCAAATATAAGTAACTAACTAAATTATTTGAAAACCTGCTTCTGTATTAACTACAACGACGGCAACACTGTCCCAATCGCCAGAAGGATGTGACATGAACTTAACAACCATATCAAGTATCTGTGGAATAAGTGAAAATATAAATGCCTTCTTTACATACGAGAGTATCAAGAAACTTATAATACTTCATAAAAAGAATCGAACACTTTGTTATAATCTATACAGGGATGAATTACTCAGACAGTTGGCGCACATCAAGGCGGTGGAAAATGAAAACTATGAAGAAAGTCCATATCATGAACTCCAGATGCACGATCATAATATACTAATTCATAGAGTCTTGCAGAGATTATATCACTATAAAAAGAAAAATAAAAAATGGCACAAAACAGTAAAATTCTTCCAACTACAATTAGAGCATGGAATTGCAATGGAAACGAGAAAGTACAATGAAAGTCCATATTATACAGCCCAGAACGAAAAAGTGTACAAATTACACAACAGTATTACAAATCATAGAGCATCTAGACTACAAGATAAATTTAACTCCGTAGACATAAACGATGACTCAAATTTCGCAATATACGACCATTTAAATTTGATTGTTGCATATCATGAAATAAAAGAAAGAATAGAAACAGGCAACTTTATCCGTCTGAAACAAGATGACAGTCTTAGTGAGGATGAATTTGAGAGAGACTTTCAGCAATACGGGCATTACAGCTCATCGGAGTCTGACGAAGAAAAAGTTGAAGGGTCAGATGAAGAACCTAATACAGATGAAAGATATCTTTCCTCGAGTGAAGGGGATACTGACTGCGAGACCGTAGATAAAGAAAACAAATTCCTAGAAGAAGAAGAGAAAAGTGATTTTGACGAGCGGTTGTGCATAATAAATGGTAAAAATAATCAGTCGGTTAACTTGGAAGATAAAATAACCTATGCAAATAATGAGAAAATATTACTAGAAAAAATAATAAGGAAAAGCAAAATGAAATAAATGCTTACAAGGACATGTTAACTGAAAAAGAAGAAATACTTAATGAAGAAAAGATTAAACAACAAGAATTGGAAGAAAAAATGAATGTACTGCAAAATAGATATGAAAAAGACAAAGAAACTAACTCTATAATACTAGAAAAACTAATTAAATTAGAAGAAAAATTAACAGAAAAACAGAATGAAATAACAAATAAATCTACAAAAATTGGCAATCTACACAAAGAATTACAACAACTACAAAAAAACAAGACTAATAAGAAGCAGCTTCATAATAAAGAAACAATAACAAACCATCCAAAAATTAAAGAAAAATATACTCAAACAACCAAAAACTCAAAAGAAGACAAAATAAACGAGCAAGTTAGTAATGAGACACATCTGCGAGAAGACAAGAATGATGTAACCTCGGAACTCGGGGAAATACAGGATACAAAAAGTGAATATTACTCCCAGGAGGAGCAGCATAGTATAAGCCTAACAAAAGAAACAGAACTTACACGGATTGAAGAAAAGCTTTATAGATTGGAAAAACTGTTAGAAGAAACAACATTAAAAATAACCAATAGCTATAGAGAAGAAATAACAACAGATAATCCCATAAGGGAACAGGACAATTATACAGAAGCAGCAATTCTCATAAAGGGTCTTGAAGGATCAAAAATATCAGAAATCCAAGAAATAATTACTGCAAAATTATTGCAAGCAGAACATTTGCCATTATTCTATAGCAGAACATCTAAAAACAGAAAAGCTATAATTATAAAAACCCAAAAAGAATCGCAGTTACTAGAAATATATCAACATATAGAAAAAATAGAAGATATAAAAAGTATCACGGAAATACAATACAAAAAACATAACACTAAAAGAATTATCATTATAGGTATTCCAAAAGATACACAGGGAGAATATCTTATAAATCAAATAAAGCAACATCCAAACATAAAGAAAAGTTCATACATCCAGATTCAAAAAGTAATACAAAAAACTTCGTCAAGATATTATCAACTGCTCCTCGAGGTAGACAAGACAACTTCAGACACACTTTTGAGCATGGAACTTATAAATGTGGGATTACAAAACTGCAGGATTCATCCTTACAGGCCAATCATCAGGTGTGCGAACTGTCAATTGTACGGACACTCCGAAAGTAACTGCAGGAGAAATTCAATTTGCGCATTCTGTGCGATGGGTCATCAGACCACTAGTTGCACGAATATAAACAAACAGGATCTCAGAAACTGTGCAAATTGTATAAACTTACCAAATTATTATAAACACACAGCGAACTCAACACAATGCCCCACCTTTATGAATCAGATTAAATATAGGAATGACATTTCCAGTCCAGGCACTAGTGGCCTTGGTGGTGGTGGCTGGTTTTGATGGGACTAGTTATAACTACAAGGTGTATGAACTTATACATGAGCTTATATGAACACTTAACTTTAAAAAGTGGTGGGTAATCTATAAACCCTCGTTTGTACATAACAATATTTAGAATAGTTATAATTAATCTTAAAACTTATTTGTTTTCAAAGGGTTCCACAGGTAGTAAAACTTTTCCCTACCCTGGGCTTGGGGGTTACACCCAACCATAAGCCAAAAGCGGGTTCCCTGGGTGGGTGTTTACTTACTTACTTACTAGTTGAACATTTATGGAAAAAATAAGTTAAAGTTACATAAGAATTTAAATTAGATTACTGACAGAAATAAACTAATATATTTTATTCCAATCTTAACCTTTGTGTTTGCTTTTATTGCATGCCTTACAAAAATATTACTTTTAATGTTTTATAAATAACTTTTTAATAGGTGGATGCTATATGTTTAACAATGTTTGATTTCATTTTAATTTTTGTTTTACATATAAATTTCTTTTTACCGTATTTTTTCCGTGAATTGTTGCTATTTTTGCAAAGTCCTATTTCTGTAAAATATTTTTCATTTTTTTCACATAAAAACAATGCTTATAAACTTACATCTTTTTTTAAAATGAGTTCTAAGCATGATTTAAATATTAAGAATGTGTGTGTATTTTTTTTATCCGCTGTGATTTGCTTTTGTTTTATTTAATATGAGCATGGAGTCTATTTTTTAAGTTCTCTGGAATATGTATATATTTTTCTTTTAAACATAATCCTAACTTAATCATGATTTCTAATTTTCGCCCATTATTGCTGAAAACAATACTTATTAATGAAACAACACGGTAAGCCATATTTAATTTTAATTTTTTATTCCCGTAGATATTGTATTTTGGGAATATGAGAAAAATAGATTTGATATGTTTTACAGGAAAAGATTGACCTAGGAAATAGAAAAAAATAAATATAAAAATAAACACATTACATTTATCTGTATCTGTATGAATTTTAATGAAAATAAAGTAAATGACTGCATGTGAATGACTGCATAGTTCTTATTGTTTGAAAAACATTTTAATGTAAAAAAGTAGTTATTAATCTCTTTAAAAAAATATTCAGATTATGTAAAAAAATATGAACTTTTTAAAAAATATACTAAAGCTGTCTTATCGATAAACTTCAAAACAGGCATAAAAAACTTTTTATTTCAATACTTAAATATTATGTTTTATTTTTTACTGCCAAAAATTACGTGCATCAAAAACGTAGAAAATGCGTTTAAATTGAAGGAAATTTAATAATTTATGCAGACTGTCTGTAATTAATTTATTTTATACTACTCAGTCTCGAAATTTTAAAATTATAAACCGCAGGAAAAAGCTTACATACAGTTTAAAAAAATTAATGTACCATCTAGACACGAGCCGATTTTCATTCACGGCACTCGGGCTGGGCCAACTTATTTTTTCTGTACAGACCCGGGACTGATTTCATTGCTAGTCTTCACGGCCCAAAATTTTCAATCGTAGTTTTGACACAGCCCGTATGAAAATTATTCTCTCAGCGTGGCCTGGTCCATTCAAAGGTCAGTTAATTTAGGCCTGGCCCAAAATTTTTTGCAAAAAATACATACATTTTTAAATCACCATTACTCTACTCTTAAGCATTAAATTTTATTTTTTTAAAGAATAGTAGTTTTCTACGCTTATTAAAATATAGTAAAACGTGTGCAAAGGAACCTGCCTATGACAGAACCCTGTTTTAAACTGTAAAATGTCTTGATCCATGCAAAATTATTTTACTAATACGTAAGAAAAGAATATATAATACATTTACACTTGTTAAGAAGGAAACTTGTCTATAATGCATTTCTTTTTTTTTCTATACAATTCCGTCTTAGAAGATTTTACTGTATAGCATTTTTCAGATTTTTAACACTTCAATACATGGAATATGGATTAACAATAATAATGATAACTGAATGATTTACATACAAGAAATAGAGATTCATTAAAAAAAATAAATATCCCAGCCTGCGGCACTTCTATAAAAATGAAGATTATAAACATGAAAAAAAAATGTTAAGATAAATATTTTGGGTCAGAACTCCTCGTACGAGACAATTTTTTAACAAAATCGACGTAAAAATCAATGTTTTGTAGAAATTCACTCAGGCCGAACTTTTAAGTTTTTACCGGATCGGGCCAATATTTTTTTCTACGGGTCGGGCCCGGCTCGCGCCAAACTTTTAATTTTCATATCGGGCCGCGCCGGGCCGATTTTTTTTCTATGATTAGGGCCGAGCCCGGGCATGGAAATTTCGGTCCGTGTAGACCTCTTATACCAACCTTTTCGTAATATCATAATCATCAAATATCATATTTAACTCCAAAACAATAATAATGATGAAAAATACTCTAAGTGTGTAAAATCTGAAATCAGTATAAACCAAAAAAGAAAAACAAACTCTCACAGAACGTCAAATTAATTTTGCTTACATCGCATCTTCGCATCTGCTATGAATTGAAAAAATCCAGATATCCGCTGAGTCACTCAGCTTTGCAAACAAAACAGATAAAATTTATTTATTTTTTCTTTTTTTGATCGTTGGAAAAAGTTCGAATGGGATTGGGAAAATTGAATGGGAAGAATAAGTATTTACACCCATTTGTTTTATTCACATTGGCCGAATTAATGAAGTTTTGATTATCTTTTGTAAGCATTTGTGTGCTTTTCAATTGTTAAAATAATTATATTTCAAACCGCTACATGAAGAAACATAATAGACAATCTCTTTTCTAGAAAATCAATTTTTGATCAATCTATTTCTATACAATATACACCTATTTAGCTCATCTAACATATCTACACGAATAAATGGTTTAAATTATATAAGACTTACCTTTATTTTATGTATTCCATTAATAATAATTTTAATGATATCCTAATCTGTTAATCTTAAAATGGCGGACGAAAAATTGATCATTTTTCTTATCTTACGAGGGCGCTGTCGCCTTGCTGTTCCTGATTGGTTAATAAGCAATGCATACGTAAGCCACTCTTTCGGGAGTGACTGTTTCACTCTCGCTAACGGAGTGAGATATTGCACTCTTTTCTAGAGAGTGGGAAATTCCACTCTTTAAGGAGTGTATTTTTACAAAATTCACTCCAAAAAGAGTGAAAATGCCTGTCACTCTTTCAAAGAGTGGGCTTTTCATCCTCCCAATTTTTGAGTGTATATCTCTGAAGTTAATCAAAATATATTCCAAAATATATCTGTGAAGTCGTCTACCTTCACATATTAATGTTAGTTAATTATGTTATGTTAATGTTAGTTAGTTAGTTATAGTTTTCCCTTTTCCACTATTAAAATTATGCTTTTTTAAATTCTTAAATTTAATTATCTGTCTGCATTTGGATTCCATTTATTTTGTAACGCTCTTTTTCTTTCATAAAAGCAGTCATTTCTCATTCTCTATAATCTTTTAACCTCAGCGTTCTACATTTAAGAGTAAAGAAATAATATTCTTTTCCACCTAGCAACGCCTTTCAGATTTCATGCTAATGCCTTATTTTTTATGCTATGCAGAATTTATTCAGACTCTGTACTTCTACATTTTAGCAACCGTTACTCCAGATGCAATATATTAGTCATCTCATTATTGGCAGTCTGTCTTTAATTTGTTTTATTTTGTTAACATTCGCTTTCTGGCGTTTAAGTCCCATGAGATTTTGGCAACCCCTGTAGAATGTTGTCTTGTGGTTTTCGCACCATAAATTTTATGCGTATCACTTGGTGGCAGATAATTCATACTACTCTCTTGACGCCTCTCTTGAGTTATAATTAACGAACACTCACCGCATGTCTCATCTTATTGTATTCTCGCCATATAGCATACGTAATTAGCAAAAATGTATATGTACTCTTGCTAATGCTCGATCATTTGTAGAAAATGTAATTTTGATCTCTTCCTTCTTGACTCTGCTTCTGATAACATAAAAAATGTAAAACTATGCTCTCCTCTCCAGCATCGGCATTGCCCGAATAATCTCGGATGTATTAGAAAGGATCCCGGTGCATAATGAAATTCTTCAAATATTCTAACACTGATCCCTCTTGATTCAATGGCTTCCTGTCATTTTATTCAAATAATTTACATCTAATTTACAGCCATCTGATGTGTCTCGGATTTCATCAAAAAGGAACCACCTGCTCAAGAGAGCTTCGTTATAAACTTTTGGTGCTATGTCGGTACACCGAGAGGTTGCTGGAGAGGGGGAGCGCCTGATATATATGTTACATTATTAGATCTAATTCCGCGATTTCCTTATCTTATTCTAAATTACTACTTTATATTCACTAAATCCTTATCCTTAAATAATCTCTATCGTTAACTCTGTAAAATTCCCTTTAATTTAATATCTCACTTGTCTTAATCGCTTAAATATCACGCTTTTAGTATTCTTAAATTAAATGTTCCATTCCCGCGCTTTTTTCTTTCGTGAATATTCTTTTAGCCTCCATTTTTACTTCCCGCGCATTTCTGATGTTATCCTTTTTTCCTTCAAATTCATCCGCTAGCTATGTTCGCACTCTTTATATGACATGACATTCTTAATTATTCATTGGTTGAGAGCGCGACCTACGTCTTATTTGTATTCTTACACGTGAGGAACAAAAAGTTGATACTCGCTGTGTTTCAGCAGATTTTAGCAGATTTGAGTCGTATTTCCAGTTTTCATCCATCCCCTGGTCACCGTCCTGTTATTCGATTATCTGGAACTTTGTTTAAACCTAATTACTACTATGGAGCGATGGCTAATTATCTTGGTGGAAACTGCACTTTTTGCAAGATGTTCTAATAAAGTGCTTAGCTGATATTATGAGTTGTTTCAATTTTTTCAGGGGAAACTTCACGGAACGATGTATTCCACTGTTTTCACTCGACAACTGCATTTCAACAATTTGTTCTACTAATATAATAGATTCGAATTATCTGTTCTGACCACTTCTTTTACGCCATTATCGCTGGATGTGATCCAGAACTACTATCGTGACAGCCAGTACGGCATTTTCAACGATAAAGCCAATCCAATGTTGCTAGAATTCAACATTTATCCGGGTAGGATATGAGACTTCAACGCCACTCCAGAATTTATGCAACATGAACGCCATATTAAACGTCTAGCCAGCTCAAATTCGAATCATCGAATGCCAACTAAAATGTCCAAAAAAAAGCCTTACTTCACTCGACGGTCTCCAGGAAGAAACGAAGTTCAGATATCTTTTAACATCATTAAAATAAAAAAGAACAACAAAAAGTTGTTCCTGCCCCAATAAAGACAGCATTCAGCATTACGTAAGTCATTTTAAAAAATGATCTCTGTTTTGTGATGAAAAAAATTTTATGTTTATTCTTTGCTATTGTATAACTTATTTTATTTTATTTTATTTTATTATTTATTCGAAATAAGTTGTGTTTATTTTTTCTGACAAAGTATATGAACATTAAAGTGACAGGTGTTTTATTTAAGTTACGTAATCGGAATCAACTATGTTTATTTAAACATATTTTCAAAGATTACGAGTATTTAAAAGATAGAATATTTTAATATTTTGAGATTTATTAATGTTGTGTTAATTTATTATTTATTATGAGATTTTTATTATTTTTTTTTATTTCTGTTAAGCAGTATGATAAAGATTTTGAGGTATATTTGTAATGCTTTTACGATCTGGAAGTAAAGTTAGATACTGTAGTTTTATTACGTGGAAACAAAAAAGAAAAATGACTAAAAATATTATTGTATCTTTTGACCCCAATTTGGGAATGAACATTCAACAATGGTTAACATACTTTGATAATTCTTGCATTAAACAAAATGATACTTGGAAATTTCAAAATATTTCAAAATATTTAAAAGGAGAGGCCTTGAAAATTTACATCAATGATTGCAAAATTGTGAAAGTTATGCTCAAATTTCAGAGATTTTAGTAGAAAAATTTATCAAAATTGAAATACCTAGATTTTCGATTTTTCTTCACTTAAATTAAACGATCTAAAAGATTTGGAAAATTACTTCCATAAAAAAGTAGACATTGGTAGGAAACTAAAATTATGTGAGACAATTATTGTGCAGGGTCTTACTGATGGCGTAGCACCACAGTATCAGAATGCTTTGATTGTAAGTTCCCCAAATAATGCCACAGATTGGTATAAATTAGTCAGACAACTTGTAGTCACTCCTACCTCTAATCCAAATACTACAAGAAATAACTTTTCAAATGATAGATCTTTTCAGCAGAATGCTAGATCTTTTCAACCCAATGGCAGAACTTTTCAGCAACATACTCGACCTAGTCAACCACGATATGATGCTCCCAGAAATTGGGTTCGTACACAAAATTTCAACACCCCGTAATACTAACTTTAATTCCAATGCACATTGCTCTAGATTTTCGAATCATAGAATGCAGAGCAATCATTTTCAAAGAAATTATCCATCTAGACCTTGTAGAATTTGTTTGAATCAAGAAATACTTAATGCATTTCACTGAGAGAATAGTTGTGATTTTAATGTTAACCCTTTACAATCTGAAACTACTTCCACTCCCCCACCACAAAATACTGATAATGTTTGACAATTAATTGTGTCTGGTTATACGAGAAAACATCAATTACCTTGTGTTGTGGATACAGGTTCTATGATTTCAATTTTGCCACTTCATTTTGTACATTTATTGAATGCTAAACTTAAGAATAATTTTCCTATTAATGTTGGTCAAGCCAAAAGCTTTGTCCAAATTAAAAAAAGCTTGTGATTTATTTGTTAGAATTGGTAATATTGAACAATATATTAATTTTCTTGTGTGTGATACCGATTTAGAGTATGTAATTTTAGGATTACCAGACTGTGCGAAATTTCATTTGAAAATTAATTGTACAAGTTGTACTGTCACTCAGGGAGATACTGTTTTAAATTCATGTATAACCAGAAACAAAGTAAGATCTCTTCATTTCAATATTAGAAATGAATATCAACATATGCAACCCGATTATGGAAAAACCATGGCTCCTCAATCCTTCACGCAATCTAATGATAATAATTCTAAATTAATTGGGGAAATAAATGCTATAGATAATGATAACTTAAGGGAAATGTTAAGGGATTACTTAGAAATTTTTTCTAGAAACAAGTATGATGTAGGGAAGATAAATATTGAGCCACAGCGAATTTTCTTTAAAAATCTGACCTACCAGTATCTATGACACCTTATCGTACATCGATAGTTGATGGAAAGGAGATTTCAACCCAAATTTAATCTTTGTTAAATGCTGGACTAATAAAAGAAAGTACTAGTCCTTATTCTTCCCCTGTCACCTTAGTAATGAAGCGCGATGAAGGCAAAAAGACAAGATTATGTGTAGATTACCGAAAATTGAACTCCATAATGAAAAACGATGCAGAACCCCTTCCTCCTATTGATGATATTTTAGATAAATTGTGTAATGCCCAGTATTTTTCCACATTGGATTTAGACTGTGGCTACTGGCATATTCCCATTCACCCTTCAGATACAGAAAAACTCGCTTTTACTACCAATTCTGGTTTATTTGAGTGGAATGTTCTCCCCTTTGGTGTAAATGTTGGGCCCTCCATATTCAATAGAACTCTTAGAAGAATCCTTACAAAATATAAAATTGATTTTGTATGCTATTATTATGACGTTATAATTATTTGTTCTTCCTTCCTAACTGAACATATCCAACATCTACACAAAATTTTTGATTTGTGTAGGTTTGAGATTATAAAACTTAAACTTTCTAAATGCAAATTTGCTCAAAATAAAATTAACTTTTTAGGATATGAAATTGAAAATGGAACCCTAACCCCTTCTAATACCAATATTGATGTAATTAAAAAATTAAAACAACTACGAATGTTAAAGAACTCCAAAGATTTTTGGGATCAGTTAATGTGTAATATAAGTTTATAAACAAAAATGCCGAAATTAGGAACCCACTCAATAAACTACTTAAGAAAAATGCTTTGTGGGAATGGAGTTCTGAATGTCGAAATTCTTTCCAAAAGTTGAAAGATGCACTAATAGCAAAACCCATCTTAAAAATTTATGACCCTAAATTACCCCTCCATATGTTTTTTGATGCCTCACAGGTAGCGGTAGGTACCGTACTTAAACAACCGGATGATAATGGGTTTTTACATCCAATTGCTTATTACTCCAGAGGATTGAGAAGCTATGAACGAAACTACTTTATTACGGAATTAGAGTGTCTTGCCATCATTGACACCTTAGACAAATTTTACCATTATTTCCATGGTGTAAAGTTTACTATTCACACAGACCATGCATCTCTTGTGTGGCTTAAGAATATAAAACACCTAAGAGGTAGACTCTTTAGATGGTCTTTAAAACTGAGTATGTTCGAATATAAGATAGAGTATTTAAAGGGATCTACAAATGTCGAAGCCGACATGTTGTCCAGAAACCCTATTTTCTTATTTTAGTCGACCACTCACGTTTTTGTTAGATGTTAAAGAGGTACTTGAAATGCAGGAAAGGGATAATGTGTGTGGAAAAAATTACTTAAATGACAATGGATTAATGATAATTAAAAGAAAGGGCTTTAGGAAAATAGTAGTCCCCATGTCCTTGAGAAGAAAATTACTTGGAATTGCTCATGAAAATTTTGGTCACCTTGGAATTAAAAAAAAGCAAAATCTAATTTCTCCCAATTATTATTGGCCTGATATGACTCAAGATATAACTAACTTTGTAAAGCATTGCGATATTTGTCAAAAAAATAAAAAGCCTAGACAGAAAAAAATGGCTTTACAAGCTATGCCTACCACAGATCAACCTTTTGAATGTCTTTCTGTTGATATTGTGGGAGGATTCAACTACTATAATTCAACTAAAAATATCTTCATATTGTCATCGATCATGCAACCCGTTATGTGTGGGCATTTCCCTCGAAGAGTGTCACCACTGAAACCTGTACGAATTGTTTAAAACAAATTTTTAATATTCAAACACCACAACAATTATTCTGTTTTAATCAAATTTCTAACGTTAGGACACCTCAAAAAATCTTAAGCGATAGGAACACCGCCTTTACTTCTTCCAGATTCAAACAATTTTTGCGGAACCATAATATTAAGCAGCGTTTAACCTCATCTCATCATCCTCAAACGAACGGAAAATGCGAAAGAACCAATCAAACGATATTAACTAGGCTAAAATGTAAAGTTAACTCTACTACCTCTAAAGTTCCTTGCACTAAACTCCTTGCTGAAATTGTAAATGAATACAATAATACCCCCCATTCAACAACTAAATTTCCCCCTTCTTATTTACCCTTTGGCCAATTACCCTATAATTCACTCCTTCAACAAGATTATTACCCTCCAGTTAAAGAAGCACTTAAAACTGCAAAAGCGCGAACTGATGAATTCCATTTAAAAAGTAAGAAATATTATGATCAAAATTATGTTGAGCCAAAAATTGAAGTAGGCGATCTCGTTATTTATGAAGAATTTCATTACCCAAATACTAGAAAGCTTTCTCATGTATTTTCTGGACCATACCAAATTCTTCGAAAAGTATCCGATGTAAAATTTGAGATCTACAGAAAAACCCCATTTAAAGATACCGAAATCATTCATGTTTCAAAATTACGTTTGTATCATCATCCTAATAACTTAAAATTGTCTCATGAGCAATTGCCACGACAATAGCAGCAGACGCAGGTTAAATCACTAACTTAAACTTAATTTTCTAACAATGATGAGTTTGTAAATTAATATTAAAATTTAAAACTTAAGTAAATTTATTATTTCAGCATTACGGATGAGTTTTGGGAGACGTCCCAAGAGTTTATCTATTTGGGAATTTACTTAAATTAACTTAGTTATGCGGGCATAAATTGGTTGATTTATCTAGAGTTCTAATTAATGTTGAATTAAAAAAAATTGACCCAAAAAACTTAACTTTACTTAATTTATTACTAGTAATTAAAAACTTAATCTTACTTGCTATAAAAATTTAATAGAAACCTAATTGATATTCTTTGAAATGATTTAAATATTACTCTTAAAATAAAAGGATTATCTTAGATTGCATTTTAACAGTTTACAAAAAAAAAAGAGAGAGAGAGAGAGAGAAGGAGAGAGAAAGAGAGAAATATTTCAAGATTTGATTTTTATTTCCCGACAGAAATGTTGCAAAACCATTTACTAATTCCAGTTGTAAAAATTTTCGCCTGCGATATTTTTTTTCTTTCTTCCTTACCACGAAAGTCAAAAGTCATTTTTTAATTTTTGTTGTTGTTGTTAACGATTTGATTTTATTTCTATTCTTTTCATTCAACGTAAATGTAATTGCAGAAGGGAATTGGGAAAATATTTAGGATTCTTTTTCTGCCTTCGACATATTATAACTTTCCTTTTCCTATTTTTTTTTAAATTTATGATTTTATATTTATTTTATTATTATTTGAGGCGTGTACATGTAATTCCTTTGAGACAGATGAAAAAGGAATTAAATTTTACGACTCACATACGAATGAATGATACGAGATATTTAAAGACACGAATTATTATGTGATACAGGATTAACATTATATTATTATTATTTATAAAAAGAAGAAAATACTAGAATTAAAAAAGGTTATAGAATTATTTATATAGAGATTTAAATAATTTTTGATGATGACTATGCTAAATCAAAAGATATAAGTTACCGTTACAGTGATGATGGTTTAACCCTTAGGAGGACCTATGAGGCGATGCACCTAATAATGTCTGAGTGAGATATTATGAAATGATCTATGAGGCAATGCACCTCATAATTCTTCATTTCTGGTCACAAATCATTACTTTTTTTTCGAAAACTTATCTAAGATTAAATAATACGAGGAATAAAATTACGTAAGATTTAACAGCAGTTGTGATTGATACTGTTATTATACTGAGAGAATACAGATCTGTAATAATGAAAAGACCATGGCAAAAACTATTAAAGATTGTATAGTTGTATATTACATTATAGTTGACAAAAATTTTATTTACTATTGTTTATTAATTTCTTTGATATATTATTAGTATACAAGGTTATTCTAAGATTATTTATTTATTTATTTATTATTGTTATTATTTATTGTTATTAGTGTTTAATATTATTAATATTATTAGTGCAACATAGTCTGTGATATAAGATTTAAATAACCATAAAACTCTTATGAACTCTACAGATCCATATTTCAGTACGGACTAAAAATCATTAGAGGACATATAATTTAGTGAATATACTGAATAAATATGGTATGGTTTTGAAAATTGTGTCACTGTTGCTAACTAATGAACTGATATTAATATTGCTGTATTAATTCACAGAAAGCAAAACTGTCGCTAATTTTGAATATTAACCAAATATTATTATAATTGTTTTTATTATTGGATAAGTACTTATTACAGCAGTTTCTACTAAGACGCGAATTTTTTTTAAATTTTTATTTATAATTTTTTTTTCTTCCTTTCAAAATGAAAATAAAGCTTTAAGCAACGCGATTTGGTGACCAAGTGACGGTATCATTTTAAAGATGATTGTAAAACAAAGAAACAAAAATTGTAAAACGAGTATCTGCTTTCTCTCAATGAACTCGCAGGTCATCGGGACCTACTAGTTCATTCATTCTTTTGAGGGGAGGGATTTTGTTACATTATTAGATCTAATTCCGCGATTTCCTTATCTTATTCTAAATTACTACTTTATATTCACTAAATCCTTATCCTTAAATAATCTCTATAATTAACTCTGTTAAATTCTCTTTAATTTAATGTCTCACTTGTCTTAATCTCTTAAATATTACGCTTTTAGTATTCTTAAAATAAATGTTCCATTCTCGCGCTTTTTTCTTTCGAGAATATTCTTTTAGCTTCCATTTTTACTTCCCGCGCATTTCTGATGTTATCCTTTTTTCTTCAAATTTATCCGCTAGCTCTGTTCGCACTCTTTATATGACGTGACATTCTTAATTATTCATTGGTTGAGAGTGCGACCTGCGTCATATTTGTATCCTTACACGTGAGGAACAAAAAGTTGATACTCGCTGTGTTTCAGTAGATTTTAGCAGATTTGAGTCGTATTTCCAGTTTTCATCCATCCCCTGGTTACCGTTCTGTTACTTGATTATCTGGAACTTTGTTTAAACCTAATTACTACTACGGAGCGATGGCTAATTATCTTGGTGGAAACTGCTTTTTTGCAAGATGTTCTAATAAAGTACTTAGCTGATATTATGAGTTGTTTCAATTTTTTCAGGGGAAACTTCACGGAACGATGTATTCCATTGTTTTCACTCGACAACTACATTTCAACAATTTGTTCTACTAATATAACAGATTCGAATTATCTGTTCTGACCACTTCTTTTACGCCATTATCGCTGGATGTGATCCAGAACTACTATCGTGACAGCCTGTACGGCATTTTCAACGATAAAGCCAATCCAATGTTGCTAGAATGCAACATAGATATTTTATTCTCGAAGTACAAACTAATCTTGGATTACTAAAAAAAAAAAAAAAAAAAAAAAAAAAAACTTTTCAATTTCTTAAAAAAAAACTGTGACAGCGTGGCTACAAATCATCTTGTGCTATATTTTTGATCGAAAGGAAATATCCTTGTTTTATTATTGAAAAAAAAAACAGACTCTTTCCTGCTTTTTATTGGTACAGGAGCCCACTTCTATAAACACTGCTGAAATTTAGGTCAAAATAATGACATTTTTCGCTCATTTTATATAAACTCGGACGTACACGCATAACTTTACGTGTCGTATTTCAAAATTATGGCATAATGTCAAATAAAAAAGGGGATCCGCATGCTAGCCTCGGTGCCTTCTCTAAAAAAAACTTCTAAAAAATATCGACTCCCAGCGGAAAATCTCAACGATGTTCACTGCCTTGTGTAATCTGAGCGGTGCTCATTGCCTTGTGAGTCTGAACACTCTCAACTGAAATATGCATCACTCCAATAGATGACTCTTCAGGTGTTTCACAGCCCGAGTGATTGAACTCTGTTACAACTGCCGTTCGACAGGACAAAGATTACCGATGTTTTGCTTTCTCATCATGTCGCGAGCTTCCGTCGCCTTTTACGGGCGATTGCCTCTTTTTCTTTTGGCGAAGAGAAAATGCGGATGAGTCACGCAGCCTCCTTGTTTTTCACCACTAAGCTAATTCTCTCGGCCGGCGTTCCATGTGTATTAGGATTGCCTCTCACGAAACTTTTCAAGAAAATACCGTTGAGTTTACTTGTTCAAAGAAAGATAGTTAAAAAAAAACTGTTTATACCTCAGTGAAGTTCCTTTAAAACAGAAAGTAATAAAATAAATATATAGGAGACGTCCACATTCAAACTATACGCAGACACACCTAAACATTTGTGGAAAAAAAAGAGTATCCCTGCTCGCACATCACCAAAACACACATATATGCTTAGAGATCATTTAATCTTTTCTTACATTAATTACAATTTGTGTATGTTTATGATATTTTCTTTCTTAGCTCAAGGTAAGTTATTTAACATTAGTTATCAACATTTGAAGAGACTTTCTTCAAATATATGCCATATTTTGTTAGTTTATTTCTCTAGACGTTTGATATATATATAGAGAGAGAAATAGCTGTATTGAAGGTAAAAAAAAAAATTTTTTTTTTAGATTATGTTAATAGTATGTGTTTATTTTAAATATTTATATTTTTTCAAACACATTTATTGGAGTATAAAGAAAATTCTTCGTTGAGATGAAAATAACTTTTCTGCTGGCTAAGTTTTTGACGGAGATATAGTAAAAAATCAAAGTTATTTGATACATTTTATGTGTTTTAAAAAGTATAGTATTTTATCATATAGGTTACATTTTTGCCTAGATTTATTTATACTCACTGTTAAAAAAAAATAGAGTTTTTAAAATTGCCTTGTTATTTTGTTGTGCTTGTATTAAATATAGAAATATACATTTAAACTTTTTACTAAATAATACAGAGTAGATAGCTATTGGTTTTAAAAGGTAACTAGTTGGTTTTACTGTCCCCCTTTTTTTACAGTGGATAGTAAAAAAAGTTAATAATAATTAAAATAATGATGATTTAGTTCTGAGGATTATAAAGCCATGACTAAAATAAACAAAATCCTCACGACTGAAGTATGTGCTCTTGTAATGTAAATATTTTTTTTGTATGATTACAGGGCTCTGCCCCCTACGAGCCGTTCAGGCACACCAAAATCTAAAAAGTACGCTAATTTGATCGGCTTTAAAAATATTGACTTAAAATTAAAATAAAAAAAAAATAAACAGTAGCAATCTCTCTGTAAAAGGGTTTCCATTCGTTTACATTGGATTGGGGATTTTTAAGACCAAATCTGCTGCTGTTAAGAGATACAATGGCTGTTTTCGTATTAAATTAAAAAAATAGTTAAACATTTGAAAATAAGCTAATGTAAAATGAATTAAGTAAACAGTATCATTGTCTCCCGGTAGTTTTTAACAGCGCTATAAGATAGTTCTTTTAAATAATTCATTTTAAATGTATCGTTTTAAATCTGACGTAATTTACACCAAAGTTTTATTTCTCTTATTAATATTCACGTGAAAATACTTTTGTTGCTAGAAGGAAATATTATTTGCGCTGTCTTTGAATTCACGATAATGGTTGAAAAGATTATCTCAAATATCTAGCGCAAATATATTTTTAAATTTAAATAGTTTTGCCATATTTTTTGGCTATTTTAAATATGACGTAATTTCCTCCATTTACAAATTTTAACGCATAATAATGATTTTTTTATTTTAGCATTTTGTTTCTCTTTTAAAATTCAAGTGTAAATATGGTTCTTATGACGTAATTTTCCTGCTTTTAACATGTAAACATTTAATTATAAATTTAAAGTTTTTTTCTGTTTATAATAGTCACGTGTAAATAAATTTTTAATTTGAAGTAAACATTATTGTTTGCGCTGTTTATACAATGGGCAACAGTTTAAATTAATAACATTTTCTAAAATATATAAAAAATATTTCTCGAAATGCTGAAAATTTGAATTTAAAATAGAAATAAAATCTCAAAAAATGAGTCAAATAAAAAAAAAATAAATGTAACTGCACGCCGGGAACTTATAACGTATAAAATGATCTAAAAATGATTAAATTCTCATGTATAGTTTTTGCTCCAATAAAACATTTTAATGGAACGATTTTGCCCAACTTTAGTATTAAATATCTCTTAAAATGATTCTTCGATTTGAAAACTGTCTTCATCAGCGTATTTATCAAATATTTCTCTATAATACCACCGATTTTCATATTTTTGTATGCAACATTTTTTTTAATATTAACGAAGATAGGCCATACTTAAGCATTCAAATTGGATGCCGTTCTACCGGGAATATCTACGCAGATTTTCATTGGTCCATTTCCAAATCAAAACTTTTTTTATATATAGAAGGAAAAGTTCCTCAGTAAGAATTAGGCATAGACTTTTATTATTAACATGCTGATATTTCCATATGTCCAGGTAAACAGTTTACATCCAGTTCAATTTTAAAGTTTTTATTTATATAAAAATATTGTTTTTAAAAGCAATTTTTCGCCTTTTCCATGCTTATTTAATACATAATAAATATCTTGCAATGTCACATAATGTCGCAATTCTGGGATAAGATGCTGCCTTTCTTATCTCCTGTGGCCAAGGATTGCCCAGATATTTGCTTTCGCTTATGTTTTCATATGCATGCGCTGGTTCGCATTATTTTCCCCTTTAGACATTATGCGTCTGCAACATATATGTGGTACATTGCATCTTATATAAAATTTTATGTGTTATGATCACACAATGTAAAAAAAAAACCACTGTAGATTTGCCAGAACAAACTCGATCACAGTGAATGTGCTGTATCCTTCTTTGGTTTCCTGACTACATTAACATGGAAAATACAGTAGTTTCGTAAAATTAACAGCACAATGTACTGGCAATTTGGACTATTTTTTTACAGCACAAACTGCTGGAGTCCAAATTGCCAGCACATTGTGCTGTTAATTTTACGCAGCTACTGTATTTTCCATGTTAATGTAGTCAGGAAACAAAGAAAGATACAGCACATTCACTGTGATCGAGTTTGTGCGCGAGATGAACAGTACTTTGTACTGTATAAATGTCGTTTTTTTTTTTTTTACAGTGCAGGCAAATTTTTTTTACCGTTTTGGTTTGGGTAGCTCGTAAATCTTAGCAATGCTGTTGTAATCAAGCAGCTTTTCACAGTGATAGAGAAAACTTAATTTGATCACAAAAAGAGGGAATATTGTTTAAAAAAAATAAAAATAAAAGATTTTTGCTCGGAACTTAATGTAATGTTTATACTAGATAGATAAAATAAAAAGCTAAACATATGTGTAAGTTTAAATCTAGACTGGATTCATTTTTTTACTTGTTGCTCTTAACATGCTTACTTTTGATAATTCCATACAGGTAATTTCTTTTTATATATACAATTTTATATTTTTATGTGTGTATATTATATGTTTTGTCAATAATTCATATCAGTAAGATATGAGAGCGTAATTACTTTAAAGTACCTTAAATAGATGGCTTGGAAAGTTTATAGTAATGGATGCTGTTTCCTCCGTATATCATAATTTGTGAGAGGGCGCTACAAGCGCTTTGGACTGGAAGGGGCGCGGGCGAGGATTCCCCGCCAGTTTGTTGTTTTTGTTCTCCATGTAAGTTACGACGTAAGCGCAATGTATCAACCATTGCCAGTCTCCTTTGAATTTTTTGTAAATAATTAAATGTTGTGTTGTGTTTTAGAAGCGTGGACTATCTATCCATTGACCACAGTACAGTCACATTCCTATAAAAGTGAGCTATCGAATACAAAGTTTTTTGGTCCGTCGAGCCGGAGCGCTCATTTAGAACACTGTGAAGAATCAAGCCCTTGGATATTTCGGATTATTTATTTACAGAATTTAGAGTATAATGTCTGTTGCTACTCCAGCGATTTCAGGAACTGTGGTTCTTAATCGGAAACGAGGAAATATACGCGGCCAGGTAACCAGAATATCGAATGCATTGAAATCGAAACTTGGCCCTAAAGAATTGGATTTGAAATTAAATTCTCTTCAAACGTTGAAAAAGAAGACTGATGAATTAAGAAACGAAGCATACTCTATTATAGCCGACGAGGATTTAGAGGAGTTTGAAAATTCCTTGACTGAAATCGAAGAACAGTTAGAAGCTATCGAAGTAAGCCTTCTTGATTTAATAAAACCTAGTATTTCTAGTGTTGAAAGTCAAAATAATAGTAATGATAGAGGCATTTCTAATGAGGCAAAAATCAAATTGCCGTCAATTAATCTACCCCAATTTTCGGGGCGATATACAGAGTGGATGAATTTTAAGTTACAATTCACCACTTTAATAGATAGTAACGTTGAGTTAAATGATGCGCAAAAGCTGTATTATTTACAATCATCCTTAACCGGGCCTGTGAAACAATTACAAAATATTGACGATTCTTATACTTCCTTATTCGAAGCTTTAAAAAAACGATTTGAAAACAAAAGATTATTGGTAAATAGTCATATTTCAGAATTATTGAGTAATAACAAAATAAAAATTGAAAACGCGAAAGAAATACGCAATTTGGTAGATAATTTATTGAGCCATTTGAGAGCTTTAAAACAATTAGAACTTGAACAAAACACTTTATCAGAATCCATTTTAATGTATTTTGTTTTACAAAGAATCGATGATGAATCAAGAAAAGCTTTTGAAATGTCTCTTGATTCTAACGAGTTACCTGAGTGGAATAATTTTATTGATTTTTTACTGAAAAGAGCTCAGGCTTTAGAAAATGTACAAAAAAACAATATCGCTACGAAACCTAGGTTTGAAATTGCCTCTAAGCAAAAATCTTTCGTTTTACAAGGTGACAAACTTAATTGCGCAATTTGTAAACAACCCCATTTGATTTTTCGATGTCAAAAGTATTTAGCTTCACCGGTTCAGGAAAGATTAAATCAAATACGAAAATTACGATTATGTTATAATTGCTTATCTCCTCATACCCTTAACCGATGTAATAAATTAAATAATAAATGCAAGGTTTGTTACTCAGATCACCATACCACACTTCATGGAGCTAACTTTTCGAAATCTTGTTATGAAAATAAACAAAGTAGTCATATCATGAATTCATCTCCGATTAAAAATGAAGAAAAAATAAATACTAATTCTGTGGAAATTATTTCAAATGCGAAGACCTTGAGCTGTCAAAATAATTATAACCAGACAGTGTCCGGCGCCAGCTATAATGCGTTGATTTCAACAGCGACAGTTTATTTGAGGGGAAGAAATGATTTTTTTTTTCCTTTTGTTGCTATTTTAGATACAGCTAGTAATATATCTTTAATTACCTTTTCTGCAGCAGAATTATTAGGATTAGATAAATATAAAGTAAGGTCAGTTGTTTCCGGATTAAATGATGCAATCTGTAAAATTAAAAACAGAATACATGTCGAAATTTCAAACAAAGATCGAACATTTAAAAAATTCTGTAACATGTTTTTGGTTCCTAAAATAACTGATTTAAATCCTATGAGTGGCGTAGATATTTCTAATCTGAAACTACCACGTAATTTGGTTTATGCTAACCCAAAGTTTTTTGAACCACAGCGAATTCAGGTGCTATTGGGGGCAGATGTTTATTATGATTTGTTATTAACTGGTCAAATGAAAATTCCTGAGACTTCTATAATTTTACAAAACTCTTATTTAGGCTGGATTGCAGGTGGAGTTATACATGATGAAAACGAAAATAACGAAACTAAATATAATTGTTATTTATTAGAAAATCAAGATGAATTAGATTTGAAGGTGTTCTGGGATTTAGAGACAATAGGAATTAGGGATGACCCAGTTAATGTAAAAAATGAAGATATTTTAGAGAAATTTCGGGAAAAGGTGCGGTTTATAAATAACAGATATGAAATCTGTCTCCCATGGAAACGGGATTTGGAAGAACTAAACAATAATTACCAGATAGCCCAAACACGGCTCGCTACTCTCGTAAAAAGAATGAAACGTGATACAAGTTTATATGAAAATTATCGTAAAATTTTAGACGAATATTTAGAGATGAAAATTATTGAAATTGTTCCTGAGTCAGAAGAAAATTCTAACAACCCGATTTTTTATTTACCTCACCATACGGTATTTAAACAAGACAGTGTATACACAAAATGTCGCATTGTTTTTGATGCGAGTTCGCATGAAGCAGGTGAGTTGTCCTTGAATGACTGTTTGGATGCAGGCAGTAACCTAAATCCGAACATTTTCCATTTGTTGATTTTTTTTAGATTAAATAAAATTGCTGTTTTGGCCGACATAGAAAAGGCCTTTTTACAAATTTCTATCAACAAAAAAGATAGAGACGTTTTAAGATTCTTGTTTATAGATGACAATCCTGTCAACGGTGATGAATTTAAAGTTATTATGTACAGATTCTTACGCCTAACATTTGGTTTGAACTCAAGCCCATTTTTACTATCAGCCACTATAAAACAACATCTTAGTAAATTTAAGAAGGAATATCCGGTGACAACCGAAATACTCGATAGTTGTATTTATGTTGATGATCTCATTGCCGGTAGCGACACGGTACAAGATGCACTGAACATTTCACAACAATCACACAGAATTATGAAGGAAGCTAGTATGACTTTTCGAAAATGGATATCGAACAACGAAGTAGTAATGGAATCGTGGGAGAAGAACGGGTTTAGTACTTTACCTCAGCCCTTTGAGGAAAATAAACCACATAAGGTATTAGGACTGTTATGGCAACCTAAACAGGACATGTTGATGATCGATATTGATAATTTAGTAGAATTTTTGTGCAAGGCAAAAAATACGAAGAGGTTCGTTCTGCAAGTAGCAGGTAGAATTTTTGACCCCTTGGGTCTCATATCGCCATTTACAATACGAATTAAACTGTTGTTTCAAGAATTGTGGAATAGGAATTTAACATGGGATGAAGAATTGCCCCCCGATATTTCAAAGCTGTGGGAACAATGGTGTTCCGAGTTACCTCAATTAGTACAACTAAATATTCCTCGAAATGTGTTTCAGTTCCCCGAAGACTCTGAATATAAAGTAATACTGCACACCTTTGCCGATGCCAGTCCCAAAGCATACGGTGCTGTCATATATCTCCAAATATATTCCAAGACCCAGTCTTCCATTAAATTGCTAACATCGAAAAGCAGAGTGGCACCCCTGAGAAAGGTGTCATTACCCCGGCTGGAACTGTTGGGTGCATTACTAGCAGCGCGTCTAACTTGTGAGGTGAAGAAGGTGCTAGATCGCAAGGGACCGTCTTCTATGTTTCTATGGACCGATTCCCAGATTGCCCTTTATTGGATAAAGGGGTCTGCAAATAGGTGGAAATCATTCGTGTCTAACCGGGTCAAAGAAATCCAATCACTGACAGACCCATCCAGGTGGTTTCATTGTGCAGGGTCTGAGAATCCTGCAGATTTGCTGACTAGAGGTATAAAATCGGAAGATCTTATTCAGAGTCACAAATGGTGGACTGGTCCAGAATTTCTCAAGGACTCGTTAGATATTTGTAACAACGAACAATCACTAGTAGTTCCAGATCAGGAGATCTATTTAAATGAACTAAAAAGAGACTCCGTGGACAATATTCATGACTTTACCACCTTATCTATCACCACTGAACATTCTATAATTGAACACATTTTTTCATTGACTAATAATTTTATAAAATTAATACGTATAATTAGTTTTATTTTTAGATTTTACAAGAATTGTCGCAACCCACAGAAAACAAGGGGACCACTAACACTAGATGAAGTGAGACAAGCCGAATTATTTTTAATTCGGTCAGCGCAAAAGGGTGAGTTTCGAGATGAAATAAAATGTCTCAAAAAGGGTAAGCCTGTTAAGCATAATAGTAGATTATCTTCCTTAAATGTATTCCTGGGAAATGAAGGATTAATTAGAGTTGGTGGCCGTTTATCGCATGCCGATTTGCCGCCTAACTCTAAATTTCCAATTGTGTTGCCTGCCAATCATAAGTTAACAAATATTATCTTAAATTATTTCCATTTGAAGTATTTTCATTTAGGCCCACAAGCCTTGCTTTTCCATGTTAGACAGAAATTTTGGCCACTTAATGGCAGGAATAATTGCCGGAAAATTGTTCACAAATGTGTGACATGCTTCAAAAATAAGCCTGTTGTCAGCTCCCAGTTGATGGCCGATCTGCCAAGGGAACGTGTGACCCCAAATTTTGCATTTTCCGTGACAGGCCTGGATTACTGTGGACCCTTTTCTATTAAATTTAGAAATCAAAGGAAGGGTGTATTAAATAAAGTTTATGTAGTAGTGTATATATGTCTATGCACCAAAGCAATACACCTGGACTTTGTTTCAGATCTCACAACTCAAGCTTTTATAGCTAGTTTAAAACGTTTCTTTGGCAGACGAGGGAAATGTGCCAAAATTCTATCTGATAATGCAAAAACGTTCATTGGAGCTGACATCGAGTTGAAAAAATTGCATAAACTGGTTAGTGTCCCAGATGAGGAATTGTGTAACTTTTTAACCCAGGAGGGTATCAAATGGGAATTTATTCCCCCCAAATCTCCTAATTTTGGCGGCATCTGGGAAGCAGCAGTAAAATCGTTCAAGTTTCATTTGAAAAGGGTAATAGGTGATCAAAAATTAACTTTAGAAGAATTTTTAACGATATTATCGGAAATTGAGGGAGTTTTGAACTCTCGCCCCCTTACTCCACTATCCCCAGATTTTGAAAATTTCGAAACTTTGACACCCTCACATTTCCTTATCGGTAGGCCAATTACTTCGATCGCCGAACCTCAGTTAGATGAAATTAATGAAAATAGATTGGCAAAATGGCAGATAATCACCAAATTTAGCCAACAAATTTGGAAACTTTGGAAGCGCGATTATTTGAATAATCTCCAACAGAGGGGGAAATGGAAATTTAAAAAAGATGATGTACAGAAAGGAACTTTGGTACTAATAAAGCAGGAAAATTTACCTTCCACCAAATGGTTGGTTGGTAGAATAGTAGAAGTTTTTAAGGGAAGGGATAATATAATTCGAACGGTGAATTTACGCTTACCAGATGGGCGAATTTTTAAAAGAAACGTCCGAGATGTCTGTATATTACCAGTTGAGTAACAAATTTCCTTTCTTTCCCTAAGCAAACTTTAAAATGTATATATTATTTCTGTATTTAATCTAGTGTTATAGTGAATTTATTCTTGTATTATTATTGTGTATGTAAGTTGTTATATGCTATAATTTTTCTTGTGTGAACATTTTTTTTTTTGCAAATTTATATGTTAATGTATATTGAAATTTGCATTTCAATCCCCGGGGGAGTGTTTCCTCCGTATATCATCATTTGTGAGAGGGCGCTACAAGCGCTTTGGACTGGAAGGGGCGCGGGCGAGGATTCCCCGCCAGTTTGTTGTTTTTGTTCTCCATGTAAGTTACGACGTAAGCGCAATGTATCAACCATTGCCAGTCTCCTTTGAATTTTTTGTAAATAATTAAATGTTGTGTTGTGTTTTAGAAGCGTGGACTATCTATCCATTGACCACAGTACAGTCACATTCCTATAAAAGTGAGCTATCGAATACAGATGCATTTGTGGCATATAATAATAATAATAATAATAATAATAAAGCGAGGGAGTTAGCAGTAGTAGTATTTAAGCTTTCTCATTTTTTAAAGTTGTTCGGTTGTTTGCTACTAATTGAAGAAAAATTACATTTAGTGTGCATTACACTTTTCTGTTTATATAATTCTGTCATTTTCTAGTTTGTACTGATTTTATGCATTTTTATTGGCCTTTTCATTAATTTAATTACCCTGGCATAAATTAGGTTCCGTCAAGTTAAAAACCTGGAGTCATCATATCTAAAAATTATAATATTTCAAAAAAAAAAAGTATCTTTTCCCCCTTGACTTCTGTTTCTACTTTATAAAAAAATTAATAACACAAGCCGTAAACATTTTTTATGCAGTCGTTTGATATCAGTATCAGGGGTCGTACTTGTCCTGAAATTTCACGACCGGGAAATTCTTCGTACCAGTATTTTCTTATGGAAAAATCTATTCTTAAATAAGCAAAATTTCGCGCGTTTAACCTAGATTTATTTTTCTATAAACAAATAGTGATATTTGTCCTGAAAAAATCCCTTAAGCGTACGACTCCTATCAGTATTCTTGTCACTGCATACACACCCAATTTACACGCACACACTACTTTTGACACGTGAGTTTATATTTCTTGAGGTTAAATATTTAATTGTTGGTTCCTGTGTTACGTAAGCTTCCTTTTTCATTACGCTATGTTCTGAAAATAACCCAAAGTCTAAGCTGCGTGTTTCAGTTTTGATTAAGTGGATCGGCCGTCCACTTCATCAAAAATGGAATATGTTTACTTACACGATATATATGTTCTATACCTCACATTAGTTTGATACTTTGTGCACCTTGTGTGCGCTCATTTTTGTTTTTGTTTTTGTAGGCATAATACGTAAAGCATAATGACGTATCCCTCATACTATTTTTTGCTCCGTCCGTGGTTTGTTTTTGTTCACTCTAACTGGCTATGGGCAGGTAGTACAGTTAGACTTTTATCTACATTGATTTTTTTCTCATCTCATCTACGACACATTTATTATGATTTCAAGTTTAACCTGGTATTTCATGCACACACATATTTACATTTTCATTTCATAAGGTCTTGTTTTGTAATAATTAAATAACACTCACATTGGTTAAACACGGTCATGTTTCTTGTGTGCGTGCACGTTTCACACTCTTTCTCAACATTAGTGTATATTTTCACAAATGCATAGTTTTACACTGTTTTAAAGTTTGCGTAACATTTGTAGCCTTCTCATTTATTTTGATTTTTTTTTCGGATAATTCCAGAAGTTATTACATAATGTAATTCTATACAATGTTTGCACATGCGTCTTAAATTTACATGCATGAGTTAATTATTAGCTGGTATTTTTTTACGCGTCTGTTTCACTTCTGTTAACTTTGATTTTTACGCGCGGAGGGTGACTCGAGCGACCTTCAGTATATCACACAGTAATTTTATCTGCCTAGGTGACATGACGTTCTTTAATTTTTTTTATGAAAATTATTGAAAGTCATATGATTTGTTAGGTACACTTTATCTTAGAAAGTCTATCCATGAAAATTCATCAAAACTAAATCCTTTGCATTTTCTCATCTTTTTTTTGGTAAATTTTAGTTTGTGAGTTCATGTCTCACAGGTTGTCCTGAAAGGAATTCTTACATTCATATAACATGATTTTGATGACTTCTTTTAATGGTAAAGAACATTTCTTTTTCTATATTTTGCAAGAGACAATTTATCTTGTTGGCATAACTCCTATTTTTTTTTTGTTTGTTTTGTTTAAGTTAAAGGTAAGATCATGTCAATTTTACACTTATGCATTTTAAGCACATACTAGTTTTTCTTTCAGCTAATGCAGCAATAACTTATGAAATTATAATTAAACTTTAATTCAAACCTTTGCTGACGATTTTGTTCTGGGGTACATTTTTTTCTCTTCTTTTTCTACAGTTATATTTTGGTGTTTAGTTCTTGGAGTACATGAAGAATTTGTTCATTGAAAACACACCCTAGTTCATTGTTTATTTTTGTTCATAAAAAACCTTACACTAGTTTATTGCATTGTCGATTCTTTGTGTACACGGGGGACACTCTCTAATTTTTTTTACATCTTAGTTCATACAAACACTTAGACATTTTGCTTCATTGATACATTTCTTCGATTCATTGAGATTCTCCACCACGTTTGTTCATTGATTTTTTTTTTTTTTTGTGTGTGTATCAAAAAAAAAAAAAAATGTTTTTCACAATGAAGCAACGTTATTTAAACTTTTTCACGTTTATTTACACACATATCATTTAGTTATTTTGTCAGCATTTTTTTTTTATTATGTTACTGTTTTTTTCCTTGTGTAGGTAAAAAAAAAGAAAGGAAAGCTTTCATTCATAAATACATGGTACGCGATTGTAATCTTTTGTCCTTTTACTTAATGACTATTTCAATTTAATCGGTAATAATAATAAAAAAAAAGATTCGTTTGTTCCATTTTAATGGCAATTTTACAGGATTACACCTTACATTTTTTATTTTTTTCACTCAGTTCCTTCCTTGTCTATTCAAGGTAATTCACGTGATAAGGTAGTTTTCTTATTCATGATTTCTAATCACTCGATACACAGGTGTGCATTTTTGTTTTGTTTTGTTTATTGACACATATGGTTTTATACTGGTATACACCAGTCGTAACACCAAACGTTGTTATTTATGACTGCATTCACACACACACACGCACTTTTCCTTTTGTCGCCTGCTGTACAATTCATATTAAATTTCATTACATTTAATGTACATTTTCCTTCATTTTATTTTTTTAAAGGATACTTTTTCCTATCTCTTGTTTATACTATACAGGAGTATAATATCTTTTTTTTTAATTTACCTTATTTAAATTAGATTCTCAGTAATATACATCCAGTGTTTGTTTACAACATAAAACAATTACAACTTGCAAATTTCAACAAATAACTTCACCCCTTCTTCCCCTCCTTTTACTATTTACACCACTTTTAAAACTTAGTATGTCACAAATAGTGCTGGAAATGTACGCTTTTCTTTATATTTACTATATTATGTAATGTTTTGTCTTTATATTCAGTTCACGTCTCAAATTATTATCATAAGTTCGATTATAACCAACTTTTGTAGCAATTGTGGAAATTGCTCTTCCTTGAAATAAAAGTTCAAGCAATATTACATTAAAATTTTCTACAATTTATTAAAGAAAATACTATCTGTGTGCACACGTTTAAAAAAATAATAAGTAAACAGCTGTCCAGAAGTATTCAACTGCAGTTCATAAAAATATAAAATTTCTTAATATTTTGCAAGTCTTTGGTACCAACTTGCCTTGTCATGCTTGTCGGAGTTTCCTCTTAGACCGCACAACTTTGAAGAAATTCCGTGCTATTTATATGCTGCCACCACCGATATGATTACGTGATAGCGGTCACGCACTGAGAGGATTGTTTAAATGAAAACCAACGCTTTCAGTTAACTGAATTAACAGTTTATTTACACACTATTTACACAATACGAAACACTATTTACATTTAAAACTCGAATGTAGGTGATCCGATTCAACATTAAATTAAATACAGTAATGCTGGCTGTGTACTGTTAAAAATACGTTATGTCACTCTCATTCTATACGCGTTAAATTAGCTTTTCCGGAGATCAATCTCAATCTCCCAACACATGGGCTCTAAGCCTAAGCTCTGCGAGCCTCACTCAATCATACGCTCTATCTAAGAGCTATCCACAGAAACTGCCCTTGCACTTCGCGCTGTAGGCTCCAACTCAACCCTACGCTCTTATCTAAGAGCTCTACACAGGAACTACTGTCCACTCTGCGCTCTCGGCTCCAACTGCCACGCTCCGTGCCAAAAACGACTGCTTTCCGCACCCCCTGCTTTTACTCAACGTAACCTCCCAGGGTTTCTACCAGGCTCGCATTCCAAGCTCTTTCCCTCGTTCGTGGAATGCCTTTGTCTCTCCATCTTCAACAGACATCTCAAAAGTTCGGGCACACCCCTCTCCAACCATCTTTTTCCCCCTTCATTCCATCTGTACATTTCACCGGCTCAATCCAGTTTTAGATAAGGAAAGAATGTTACTTTGAAATTCCAGTACACAGGCCATACAATATAATATATATTAAGGCAAAAATAATATAGAACCCTAGTTCTAATAGCAGATGTTTCGCAGAACCTGACAATGCTTATAGGCATGCTTTTTATATGAGACATGATTTATTTGTTCCTTACATATTTACTATTTCTGTATATGTTTATAAACTGTTGGTCACCGGTTTCCCACTAGAAAATATTATATTTTTACATATTTGTTTATGTGTAATGTATTTGAGAAGACACATGAGTCAGTTTTTTTTACTCCCGCGGTTCACGTTGTTCATTTTCGGTTGTCGGGGAGATATATGTGAAGGTTTCTACCTTCACATATTAATGTTAATAGTTTTCCCTTTTCCCCCCTTTAAAATTATGCCTTTTTAAATTCTTAAATTTAATTATCTGTCTGCATGTGGATTCCATTTATTTTGTAACGCTCTTTTTCTTTCATAAAATTAAGCAGTCATTCCTCATTATCTTTAATCTTTTAACCTCAACGTTCTACATTTAAAAGAAGAGAAATAATATCCTTTTCCGCCTAGCAACGCATTTCAGATTTCATGCTAATGCCTTCTTTCGATGCTATGCTAAATTTATTCAGACTCTGTACTTCTACATTTTAGCAACCGTTACTCCAGATGCAATATGTTAGTCATCTCATTATTGGCAGTCTGTCTTTAATTTGCTTTATTTTATTAACGTTCGCTTTCTGGCGTTTCAGTCCCATGAGACTTTTGGCAACCCCTGTAGAATGTTGTCATGTGGTTTTCACACGATAAATTCTATGCGTATCATTTGGAGATAGATAATTCATACTACTCTTTTGATGCCTCCCTTAAGTTACAATTAACGAACTCTCACCACATGTATCCACTCATTATATTCTCGCCATATAGCTAACGTAATTGGCGAAAATGTATATGTACTGTTGCCAATACTCGATCATTTGGAAAAATGTAATTTTGATCTCTTCATTCTTGACTGTGCTTCTGATAAAACGGGGGTGCCCATAAAAAATAAGGCCCGCCTTCCGGTCCCAGGCTCTTTCAAGTCCATTTCCCCGTGCTCGGAACCACCGGCGACGCGTCCCGAGGGTCGCCGCCAGAGAAGCCTCGACAAGGCGGAATCTCACAAAAGCTCCGGACAAACCGGCGCACTGCTCAGTGCACGTCACGCCGGTTATTCCCAAGATAGAGATGAATTGGCCGTATACGCAATCCTCACCACCCAGCTAGAAGAGCCAAATGGTCCCTTCTCTGAGTTACCCTACCCGGTACGCCCCCGACAGCCCACAGGAACCGAACACCTACAAAGGCGCCGGGCCAATGAACCTACACGAGGTTTCACGAGCCGGAGTTGCTTTACGGAGGGCTCATAAGATCAGATACCATTTTCCGGCAGAGACATTTATACGAGTCAAACGACAGAAAGTTAAAGAGATGCCCCTAGCAGAAGACCCTGGAGGGGCGGGGAAACCCCCCCCGGATGTAAAGCGTCCCTGCTCCGGGCTTTTCGCCCAGCCTCCCCGTTCACCTGCGGAACCCCTCGCGGCTTCAACGCTGGGAGTCAAAAGATGTCAGACTAGGTGCGGTTAGCGACCACAGGCGGGCACGGAAAGCTCCACCTAGACTGGAAAGGCCCCGCCTCGCTAGGGGGTTGGAGAGTCCGGAGTCTCGATCGCCCCTCGCGACTCGACTCCACCCGAGGGTGGAGAAGCCGCGAAAGGCCGACAAGAGCCCAGCCCCCTCCACATTATCTCACGACCGTCTAGGGTACCCAGGCACGAATGCCCCTGACCCCGTGCAATGACCGACCGCTACCTGTTAATGCATTCGAAAGTTAGTTTCAGACACCGCTAGATCATCACCACTGGGCGCGGCAACCTCCAGTAGCGCACAGACACGCAGGATTTGGGTCAGTCCAAGAGTTCCCCAATGCTCAAAGCGTCGCCGCGTTAGTCGGCGAGCCTCTTCCCCGGTTCCCTGCGGAGATAGTGTTCAATGGCGGACCTGCTGGCCGACCACCTCCCACGGTTTATGCACGACATCGGGCAACTACAACCATACTGGCCTCCCTCTGGGACCGCTCCCTGCTCGAAGAGGGCACCACCAATCCCTACCCACCTTAGGGTCGGCTCACAACTGCTCCAGCTGCGAATCTCGGCGGGATGAGCCACCTGAGACAAAAAGTATCCCAGGCGCTGTCCGAATCCCTCGCCCTTCGGTTGCTCCGGGAGATCCTGCACGGCTATCCCGCGATCCCCGTCGTAACAAACGAGTCACCGAGACCTTTCCTCTACAAAGCCCGCTCTCTTACCTTAGGCTCCCTTTTAGTCAATTGGTGGATGAGGTCTTATCGCTTTGGCTAGTCTTTGCCCAGCGACACCGTCCGACCCTAAGACCGGCACTGGGATCGACCTATGGACCGTCGCTATCTGGCTTGCCCAGAGAACCCGGTTGCCGGGGGTCAAGTTTAACACCGACCCGAAGGCCCATGACCCATGCACAACGCCCGTTACCCGTGGCCAGCGGACCCGAGGCCTGTCGACCTGCAAGCCACTCTAAGAGTTAGCGACTCGCCCTCATCCGGCCCCCTCGCATTCGTGTACAACGAACTCGGCTGGGCTCCGGATCTTTTCTCCCACTCAAGGGACCGATTCCGGACCACCCGGAGGGGTGGCCACTGTGCTTCTGATAACATAAAAAATGTAAAACTCTTCTCTCATCTCCAGCATCGGCGTTTCCCGAATAATCTCCGCTGTATTAGAAAGATCCTGGTGCATAATAAAATTCTTCAAATCCCTCTTGATTCAATGGCTTCCTGTCATTTTATTCAAATAATTCACATCTAATTTACAGCCATCTGGCGTGTCTCGGATTTCATCATAAAGGAACCACCTGTTCAAGAAAGCTTCTTTATAATATCCTCTTATAAGTCTCTTTACTTTCACTCGTCATATCAGACTACTACAAATCCAAACAATCTAACTATTATTATCAACTATTACAAATCCAAACAATCTAACAATTATTATCAAATAGTACAATCAGACTATTATCAAACTATTAAGTTTAGCAGAAAGTTCTGGGAAAATTTTTAATCTAATAGTCTACAAGTTTGCACAGTTGGACAGCATCGAAATGTCTCAGAACTTTTTGCTCAACCTAGTATGATCTGATTATTTCAACCAAATATTTTGCTTTAGAAAATTGATCTTTTTTGCTGCCCTTTTTTTAGTTGTCGTGTAAATACCACTATTATTGTAAACTACCACAATCTGGCTCTTATTAGACTATTATGTATTATAATCCGACTATTGTTATTTGATTATTTCAATCAGACTATTATTTTAGTTTTGAAAATCAGTGTTTTTTGTATTTTCCCTAATAGTTGTCAAGTAATTAAGAGATCGAATATTCTTGATTGGAATACAGTGCTCTGAAGCTCTATTCAAAACAGACTGTTAAATATTATTATTTGACTATTACAATCAGACTATTATTTTGCTTTTGAAAAGATGTTGTTTTGCAGTTTTTTAACAGTTGTTATGTAAATATCACTCTTATTATTAAACTATTAGAATCAGGATATAATCTATTATTATCTGAGTATTATTATTTGATAATTATAATCAGACTATTATTTTGCTTTTGAAAATCAGTGTTTTTTTGCAGTTTTCCCATTAGATGTCATGTAAATAGGAGACCGAACCTTCTTCATTGAAAGACAGTGCACGTCTCTAAAGGTAATCAAAATATATTCCAAAATATATCCTCTTATGCCTCATTACTTTTACCTGTCAGGCCATTATACGGGTGACTAACAACTGTATTAAAAAAAGTGGATATGCTTGGCCAGCAAGATTTTTACGCCTTAATTTTCAATAGATTGCTTGGATAAATCTGTCAGTTGAAGACAGATCAATCCATCATTCTATTGACAGTCTTAAGATGGATTACTTCATGCTTAGTGAACTACATCTAACAACCTGTATGACTAGAAAATAATTTCAGGTGAATATTTCGGAAATTCCATTTACAGTTTCTGAAAACAACATAAACAAGTTCTGAAAAGGTTAGAGTTTCATGAAATTTTAATTTAAAAATCCATTTAAATTATTCACCATATTAATAGCAATAAAAATTATTATTAGTCCTTTAAAATGAAGCACTGGAGAGAAAAAACGACGTTTTGAGTTCGCAGATCTAAATAAAATAAATTCCATCTTTAAATAATAATTCTATTATTTAAAAATTAAAATACCTCACCGTATTTTTTACTTTCGAAACTTACTTTTTACTTATTTTTTTTCTTCTTTGCTATTTTTTTTTTTTTTTTTGCTGTTTTTTAATTGGAAATTGAATTTCTAGTTTTCTAAAATTATTTTTATTATCAAAAATTTAAATTAAACTAAATTAAATTAAATATATATATATAAATATAAAAAAAATGAGATGTAGTCTTAATAGATATAAAAAAGGTATAAAAAACAAATAAATTTAAAAAATAAAAAAACCCGACTGCGTAAAAAGCGAACTAATTAATTATTTCTAACCAATGTGAAACTATTTTTTTTTTCGATTCTTATTATTAGCTCACACTCTCGCTATTTATATTTTGTTCAAATTTTCAATCATTAATAAAAAAACTTATTATTCATCCAATCAAACTCAAATACATTTTTTTTATAGTGGATGACACTTGATGTTAATCCAGTTTTTTTTCAAATATTAATATTAATAATTCAAATATTAATATTAATAATTCAAATATTAATAAATTAAATTATTTGATTTTCAATAATAGAGAGAGCCGTCTTATTGATCAAGGTATTTTAAGACCTAGAGAGCCCTCTTCATGATCAAGGCATTTTAAGCGCCGCTCAAGGGGAAAGAAGAATGGGAGAAAAAACAATTATCTTATTGGTCTAAGTAGGAATTGACTTAAAATATTTTTTTATATTACTTGTTTATATTGCTTACCTATTTTTTTTATTTACTTGTATTGATGACTTTTAAGTTGTGTTTAATTGTTAATTTCTATCTATAAACACTGTTTTTATGATGTCTATAGATGTCTATGATGGTTAGAGTTGCAGTAAAGCTAGAGATCCTAAATACACAACTTCCTGGTTGTATAATATTTTAACGAAGCATTTGACTGTAAAATAGTCAATTGAACATCGTCTTCATTTTGAAAGTCCTATCCAATGAAATGCCACTCAATAGGGTGCGTAATTTTTTTCGTCTCTACCGCCATTTTGTATTTTACGGCCACCATTTTGAATTTTTAAAAACAAAACTTAGCCTATAACCATCGGGCTGTTAAGACGAATTGACAGAGACCTCATTTATTAAAATCCATTCAACCGTTGGGATGTTTCGAGGGTATAAAGATATCCACATACACAGATACGCGCGAAACACATAACTCTTCTTTTCAGTCGGGTAATAAGGCCCCTTTATAGTACAAAAATTATGAGGCAGTGTGTAATGTTTTTTACTGGAAAATTTGAATACAAGATATACTTTACAGAATGAAAATGAAATGTATTTAAAGTACTTTCATAAAAGATATTTGTAACGATTTTAGCATTTCAATCCCCGGGAATTTCGGGACATTGTAAACTTGTTTTCTTTGGATTCGTTTCTGAGAATGAAACTTAAAAAGAAACTCTCATCTTCGACCGAAACTTGTCAAAAATAAAAAAGAAGATAAATCTTCGGTCGATTACTAATTATGCAGGCATGTATGATATAGCATGAAGGAAGACACTTGAACTTAAACTTACACTATGTGCAAAATTACTTAAAAGATCACACAGTATTTAAAAATGTTAAATTATTTTAATACCTTAGAACTTTCAACTATAAAAAACATAGTCATCTTCAGAGGAATATAAGAAATACAACAGATATTGAGGCCTAATTTTCAAAATCCACGTACACGATGACGAAAGGAGTGAAAGTGGAAGTTAATTTATAGATCCGGAAACATTGGGAAAATAAAACATTGATATAGGGAAGTGGAAAATTACTCGTTTTATTGTTCTTTAAGCAAACTGAGTCAAATTTTGGGTATGTTGTAGGATAAAACGTCGTTACAAACAGTATTTTCTTTAGTAATAATTTCTATTATTCGCGGATAATTAAATCATGATAATTCTTTGAGGGATTTATAATTTTTGCGTCTTCGAAATTAACTTGTATATTCTGCTTCTGGTTCAGTCTTGACAGGACTGTTGTAGGTCGGCTATATTTTAAATCTCTCAAATGTTCTTTAATACGAACTTTAAGTTCACGTGAATTCGTGCCTATGTATTCGAGAGAAATATCTTCTGTTTTCAGTTGAATTACATATAGCCCTGAAACTTCATCCCTCGGGATATTCAAACATATTGGGTTTAAAAAAAATACGAAATTCATAAGAAAAGCTATATGGTAAATTTGTGCCAAATGCTAGTTGAAGCGTAGCGAGCGAAACTTCTTACATATCCATTCCAAACTGACAAAGAAATTAGTTGGATGTGCCAAACCCCAAACTTTCCTCTATCTTATACATCTTAATATTTCAAAAACTAGTTACACATGTTAATACTTCAATATTATTAGTTCAATACTATACCAACATTGATTTTCATCTTAAATTTCTGCTTCAGTCAATTGAACGGACTAAAAATGAGTTAATCTATATCATGATACTTGTTAAAATCCCGCCGCTGAACGAGCCGCTGATGGACAATAGAACTATGAAAAAGCAAGAAAAATCGCTATCACAGAGCTTCTTTACCGCGCAATATTTCCAAATTCAGGGAGGACCTGATAGCCAAAGCCAAAAACATTCGCAAAAAATTTGGTTCAATTGTATGCATAATTTTATGCACTTTTCGATGGTACAATAAAGAAAATGGTACAAACATCTATTACAGCTCCCCTTCCGGCAGATTTTCTTCAAATTCAGAGAGGACTTGCTTGCCATTGCCAGAAACATACACAACAAATTTTGTTCAATTATATGCATAACTTCATACACTTTTCGATGGTACAATAATGAAAATGGTACAGACATCGGAATTATAGCGCCCCCGGCGGAATTTTTCCAAATTCAGGGAGTTCTTTCGTGCTATGACCAAAAACAAACACAAAAAATTTGGTTCAATTCTATGCATAACTTCATGCACTTTTCGATGGTACAATATTCAAAATGGCACAAAGATCGCTATTACAGCGCTCCCTACCGGCGATTTTTTCCAAATTAAGGAAGAACCTGCTTGCCATAGCCAAGAACTTAAAAAATTTTTTTTGGTTCAATTCTATGCATAACTTCATACACTTTTCGATGGTAAAATATTCAAAATCGCACAAAAATCGCTATTACAGCGCCCCTACCGGCGAATTTTTTTCAAATTCAGGGAAGACCTGCTTGCCATAGCCCAAAACTTAAAATAAAAATTTGGTTCAATTCTATGCATAACTTCATACACTTTTTGATGGTACAATGTCGACAGACACACGGACAGACGGACACACGGACAGACGGGCGGACGGACAGACAGACATTTTCTATAAACAAGTTTTTTGGGATCACTGACCCCTAAAACGTGCAAATCCGTCGAAAACCGGAAGTCGAAAAAAATTTCGATTACAATACTTTCTTCTATTGAAGATAGAAGAAAGTAATAAACATGATTTTTTGGCACTTGCTCGATCAATTATAATGTAGCTTACTAGAAACATAGATCTTAGTAGGGCAGAGGTAATAACGTTGTCCGATGTTTTATATTCGACCTTTGGCCGGAATAATTAATGGTAACATTCTGATGCAAACCCTATGTGCAACAGCCTACAGTAGTCGGGAAATGTATTGCCGCGGCGTTTATAGCCGTCGGTTGTCTTTCCACTCTTACAAGACCTCGACTTAAGGGTGTATTTCAATTCAAATTGTTTATTTTCTAATTTATTTTTGAATTCATTTTTACTCTCAAACGCATCAAACTGTCAATTTCTCTTATTTAAAAACTATATAATGTGCCGTGCTTGCCGATTTTTTGATGAATGTAGAAAATATCGCAAAAAATGCTGTCAAAGTTGGCATTTTGAACCGAATTTTCAGAAGCGGAAGATCTGGAATGAAAAAAATGGTCATACGGAGAAAATAATTGTTTAAAAGTCAAATTCTAATTAATTGAACGAAAAATGAAATTACAAGCTTTACGTATTAACTTTTAAAAACAAGTAATATCAAAATTTTGTTTTTAAAGTCAATTCCTACTTAGGTCATCAAAGAAAATTTTAATATAATCCCTTAAGCTAATATTAAATTTTGTTGCATTAAAATATCTCAATTTGTTGATATTCTATAAGCAAGTAGGTTTACAATGGAAGTCTATGGGAATTTGGCGAAATATTAGAGCTATCGCCAAGTTGGCGTCACATTTCGCAAATCATTTTGGTCGCCAAATTTGGCTATATATCGCCAAGTTGGCGACAAACTTGGCGGTATTTGGCGACATAACAGGGTCACTCTATGGTACCCCCCCCCCTTATAAATATGAAGATGCATTAAATGCTTCAATAACCAATGGTCGCCAATTTGTCTCCCATGTAAAACTAAAATTAATTAATTAAAATTTAATTAATGTATAAATATTTGAAAAAACTGTATTAACATCAATTGTCATCAAGTACAAGTTTTAAAAAAGTTATTTCAACTTGATAGGATGAATAATAATACTTTATTAACGATTGAAAATTTGAACAAGATATACAGGGTGATTCATAAAAGATGGGCAGAACTTTAAGGGGTTATAGTACACTTAAAGACAAATAATATTAAATAGGAGACTAAGGGTCCCAGACGTATTCCCAAGGAGATAGGGGGCATTAAAGTTTAGGGTCCGAAATTTCAAATGATTATAAAACATGGAAAAATTGGTCGATTCGTTTGCGGTTTTTGCAAAAAATTTTCTTTATGCCAGTATTTTCTTGAAATAAAATTTTAAAGTTCAATTTCAAAAAATGCCGATAGGGGGCGCTTTAGACTTTGGAGTAACAAACAACTATTTTTTAACGTTATTTTTTGTATTTCTTTAAATGATTTCGAAAGCTTAGACTTAAACTTAAATTTTGATCTAAAAATCTGAGTCCTAACGAGTAGTTAAGTAGCGTAAACTGAAATTTGAAATTTGAAACCCTTCTCCCCCCAGAACAAAAATCAGTTATTCCCGATCTTTGTGTCGTAGATTAGGCTCTAACTACTGCCGCGGTTTGCTAAAATTATTCTTTATGTCAGTATTTTCTTGAAAATAAATTTTAAAGAAAATTTTCAAAAAATTCCGATAGAGGGCGCTTTAGACTTTGGAGTAACGAACAACTATTTTATACCGTTATTTTTTGTGTCTCATTAAATGCTTTCTAAAGCTTAGACTTAAATTTTCAGCCCAAAATCTGAATCGTTAGACGTGGTTAAGTTTCTGGGGAGAGGGGTTTGAAATTTCTACTCCTGAGCACAGTTCAGTTTACCATGTCCACACATTGTGTGCTGTGATACGAGGTAAAAAGACACAAATTAGGATTATGTTACCAAAGCATATTTATTAACATGTAATTACAATAAATGTTCAAAATTGTGACCACCAGAGGTTATGCACGCAGAACAACGGCGAAGAATGGAACGGCGAACATTCGCGAAAACATCAGGCTTTTCGAGCACTTCCCCTACAGCGGCGGAAAGTCTGGCGACCAGTTCCTCGGGGGATTCAATGGGTGTCTCATACATAAGAGCCTTCAATCGTCCCCAAAAAAAGAAATAGAGGGGTGAAAGATCTGGCGAGCGAGCAGGCCAAGCAACAGGACCACCTCGACCAATCCATCTGTTCGGAAATGTGATGTCCAGATAGTTGCGGACGTCTCGTACGTAATGGGCTGGCGCTCCATCGTGTTGGAACCACATGACCCGCCGGATGCGTGGAGGAACAACGTTTAACAGGTCTGGCAGCACATGTTGCAGAAATGTGAGGTATGTTTTACCGTTGAGGCGTTCAGGAAGAAGGTACGGTCCGATTAGGTGGTCTCCGAGGATTCCTGCCCAAACATTGATGGAAAAGCGTCTCTGATGAGCATGTGGATACGTAGCATGTGGATTGACATCCGCCCATACATGTGCATTGTGTGTGTTAAATGTACCTTCACGTGTGAAGGTACATTCATCGGTGAAAAGCACAGTTCGTCCAAAATGTGGATTTAGCGCGTTCTGCTGCAGAAACCAGCGGGCGAATTCAATACGATTTGGATAATCCCCTGGAGACAGTTTCTGGACTCGTTGCACATGAAACGGGAGCAAATGTTCATCCTTCAGTACCCTCCAAGTCATGGACTGTGAGGTATCCACCTGCCTAGCCACTGTTCGTGTACTTGTACTTGGCTGCGCCGCTACTACATCCAGAATGGCTTCTGCAACAACTACTGATTCGTCCTTTTTTGCACTACCTGCATTCGACCGGGAAGCGAGAAATGATCCCGTCTCACACAACTGTCTGTGCAAGCGCTCGAAAGTTTTGCGGTTAGGCAACCGCCTGTTGGGAAATCGCTCTCCGTACATTCGTTGTGCCTCTGCACCATTTCCATCTGCCGCTCCGTAAATTAAATGCATCTCAGCCTTTTCCTTATTCGTGAAGGGCACCATCTTCCGATTCATTACTACAGCGACTTACACTTGACTCACCGTTCAGTGGTTTTTATGCCTGAATCGTGTCGAAATTTTGCATACGTGTTCTTCTTCTTCCCCATTTGACATTTGCATACTTTCTGTTTCCTTCTTCACCCGGTGACTAGCGTCAGGAATGGAGCTTTAACGTTTGCATGAGCGACGTTTCCAACTGTGCTAGTGCCTTTATGAGTGAATTCCGACTATGCAGTCCTTGACGAAAGTTGTATTTTTGCCTCGTACCACAGCACAGAATCGTTGGGCATGGTTAAGTAGTGCAAACTGAACTATGTTCAGAAGTTGAAATTTGAACCCCCTCCCCTCGCTACTGAACCACGCTCAGCGATTCAGATTTTGAGCTGAAAATTTAAGTTTAAGTCTAAGCTTTAGAAAGCATTTAATGAGACACAAAAAATAACGGTATAAAATAGTTGTTCGTTACTCCAAAGTCTAAAGCGCCCTCTATCGGAATTTTTTGAAAATTTTCTTTAAAATTTATTTTCAAGAAAATACTGACATAAAGAATAATTTTAGCAAAACGCGGCAGTAGTTAGAGCCTAATCTACGACACAAAGATCGGGAATAACTGATTTTTGTTCTGGGGGGGAGAAGGGTTTCAAATTTCAAATTTCAGTTTATGCTACTTAACTACTCGTTAGGACTCAGATTTTTAGATCAAAATTTAAGTTGAAGTCTAAGCTTTCGAAATCATTTAAAGAAATACAAAAAATAACGTTAAAAAATAGTTGTTTGTTACTCCAAAGTCTAAAGCGCCCCCTATCGGCATTTTTTGAAATTGAACTTTAAAATTTTATTTCAAGAAAATACTGGCATAAAGAAAATTTTTTGCAAAAACCGCAAACGAATCGACCAATTTTTCCATGTTTTATAATCATTTGAAATTTCGGACCCTAAACTTTAATGCCCCCTATCTCCTTGGGAATACGTCTGGGACCCTTAGTCTCCTATTTAATATTATTTGTCTTTAAGTGTACTATAACCCCTTAAAGTTCTGCCCATCTTTTATGAATCACCCTGTATATATAAATAAATAAATATAGGGAGAGTGTGAACTAATAGTAGGAATTGAATGAGTTTGAAAATGTCTCAGAAAATTTCAATCTCTTGAGGATGGAAAAATATTTTTTCGAATACACCCTAAAAGCGATTTATTAACTCAAAATCACCTCGGTATTCGATGAATAAAACGTTTCAACCTTCCCAAACTCGATCTTATGTCATTTATTTATCGAAAATCGCTGTAAAAAGTTTTCGGTGGGTTCTTTTGTAATGGGTAATTGTAATTCTCTTCCAACAGATTTCATTATTCGGACTGGGTATCGCCATGACTTATATGAATAGTTCATTATTCGCGATGAGAGAAATATCTTAGCAATGGTATTTAATAATAGTATTTCTTTTTTACATTTTATTTTTACACATAATTTATTTGTTATACGGTATTTTCTTACACTCTAAAAAATAAAATGTACACATTAAAACAGTTATACTGATGATGCAAAAACTATTTGTCTATATGTGTAAAGTAGCGTGTAAATTACCAAATACTCGCCTGGTGTGACAATTGCTTAATGCTCTACACAGGAAAATGTATAGAGCATTAAGAGGCTTAAGTGTATAAAATGTTATCAGATAACTCAGAAATACACAGCTTAACGCGTACATTGCACGTGAGCACACATACATTTGTGTAATATACGAAAACGATGGATTTTGTGTATATAGTACATAACCTTATAGTTTGGGATGTAAATTTTGAACGAAATATTTTTACGGTCGCAAAGGAAATCTGTATGAAGAACAAACTCACGTGCTTGGTATGTTTGTTCTCTTTCCAGCATATATGTTTTGAGACCACAAAATAGTGTACCTTTTATTTTTAACCCTTACCGGCGCGGAGTAATTCTGTTTATAAACTGATGAAATAATGGACTGACAGCGCAATTTATAAACGAATTTATTAGAAAATACGAACTTGCTTTTTTTCATGTACATTATGTTAGGAAAATTTTTGTTAAATATTCTTGGTGGATTTGTCAGTTTTGGAATTAAAATTAGGTGTCCTTCTTTAAGGACACCGCGCCGGTAAGGATTAAGAAACAGCATCGTCTGAAATTATATTTACTGCATGCCATCTGTCTGCTTTGAAGTCCTAAAATCGTATGCACAGAACCTGTATAATCTAAATAAAAAACACTGTAAAATAAAATTTCGTTAAAATACAGAAATTGTGACGCCAGTACTATTTCAGCATTTTATTTTTTCTACCAATTTCAGTCATAAATTTTCAGAAATACATCTACATCAATGGGTGAAATTCTCTATTTAATACAATGTACACTAAGCAAGAAATACTTATCGAAACGAGATACGAACTATGGAACTGCAACCTTCCAAAGCTGCACCTTGACCATTCAGCTACTATTGCACAAGCCGAGTTTCAAGTATCGATATTTATGGACAGCAGGAAGTACACATATTTCTGTGTAATATTCTGTTCTTACACATATCGCTGTGTAAAATTCGTATCCATATTTCTGTGTAATATTTTGTTCTTACGCATACATCTGTGTAATATTCTTACGCACATTTTGGTGTATTATGCAAAATACACAGGTATTTGTGTAATATGCAAACTTTGTAAATTTACATTAACACACCGATTTCGGGTAAACCCGTAAAATTTTTTCCATTTATAAACTTGTTTGAGTTTTTGAAGGGATAAGAATTTACACACTTCCATTAAGCCGATAAACACATATAAATATAGGCCAGTTTTTACGACAAGAGTGTAAATTTTATGACAAAGGTGTAATTTTACTAATTTACACGCATGTAAAACTGATGTAAATGTATAAAATCTTTTGTAAAAAAGACTAATTTGCATATTTATTTTTTAGAGTGCATAAGCTTCTTTCAGCTGTATTGTGATAATTTCTCTGAATTCCATAGACGCAAGAGAACCTGCTGCTCTTCATTTACGTATCTTTCATTTAGTCTAGTAGTGTTATTATTATTACTTTTTTCTCTTGATGTAAAAAAAAAAAAGTAATGGAACTTTGAAAAATTTGTACTTTTTTTCTCGTTGGATTAACACGTTTTGAGATGTCCTGAATACATTTGACTTTGGAAAATGCCTGCCTGTATTTATTTGACATAAATATGTTGGCCGTTCTAGCTAAAGAACTATTACGCAGAATATAATCAAACTTCCTATACTGATAGACTTCGACATAAATTGGGGCTGATTACATTTTGGTGCATATCGCTCATCAAGTAGTGCTTTTATGTTGTGTTGGTAAGGAGTTGAGTGATAGCTGTATTATAAGAGTTAACGTACAGGATTTTATCATATTCAGTTTGGTGAAGATGATATTAGGCTGCATTTCTCCAATTGTCCCTTCTAAGGATTTATCAATTTGTTGATGATAGTTATATCTCAGCATCCATTGAATGGAATTGCACCAAATTAAATATGAAAAGTACTCTCTCTAAAACACTATGTAAATCATATTTGGCTTTGTTCATTCAGTAGGGGGTGCTACTCTCCTATGTCAAGGAAAATTTTCCTAATAGCGTCTGCAAATAGATGATAAATTTTACAAGCGTGGTTTGCGGTATAGTTAACTCCATTGATCATTATTGCAGCTTTCACACACTTGGAAATACATTGTAGTTAGAATCGCTCCTTTTTGATGCTAACTTTAACTGTGCACTTGATGACTGGGTATTAACCTCATGCTTTTTGTTATGAACATTATGGATGCATCTCATTTTATATTCTATAGGAATGCACGAAATTTCATTTTTAAGGTTATTTACTAAATTATATGCGATTGATCCAATTTCGGATTTGAATATGTAACAGGGAGAGCCGTTGTGCAACGTTGTTATTCACTGGTCTCTGTAAATTCAATTTAAATTCTGTAAAATGACTATTTCATAGTCACAACTATTAGTGTGCAACTGCTATTTAAATTAATAAAGTAGAATGTTACAAAAGAAAACTCACATATTTCACGTTTATTATGTTGAATAACAAATATGCATATATATATAAAGTCTTTTCAATTTTAACATATATAAAAGAATTGAAAAAAAAAGCATTGCTCAATAGTATCACATAAAATAAATTATATATTTTTCCTAAAATGCTCAAATTTCAATGTGTACCAATATTTCATCCATTTTCATGAAAGAAAAAGCAAACGAATAATATTTTCTACTTATTCTATATTCCCTTTTCTTTCCTTTATACAAAACTATTCAATTCGAGACGAAAGCATGGAAGATGTCACAATTCGAGCAAACATTTCAAAAGATTATTCTTTCTTTATTATTAGATTTTCTGGTGAAAGCGTGCATATAATAATTTTATAGATTTGTCCATTGTAAACTTATAGGAGATGACAGGAATATTTCAATTTTTATTTTAAAAATTCTTGAATATTTTCTGTTAAAAAAACTTAGGCACCTATCATCGTAACCTCTGTCGAACAAGCGACACATATATGCAATTTCCAAAATGAGTAAAATTGTTCTATTAAGTACTATCACTATTTTACGAAAATTTTGGCCTAATTTAATCTCAAAATTTCTGTGATTACATTAGGCAAAAATTACAGTAAGGAAATAGAATTATTTAGAAAATAAATTCTCATAAAGGATGCTTGTCTCAAAAAGGTAAAAGGAAAATTTTAGTACCTTGGTATAATCGAAATACGCATATCCTTTTCAACTGTCCTGGAACCGGATTCTACCTTCAAATAGCGTTAAGGTTTAATTTCAATTTTCTTAATTTTTGATATATTTATAATAAACGCTGAAACAGAAACCTATGATACATTATGCATTATTATGTAAACTAAACAATATATAAGGTAGTTCGACTAATTTCTGAACAAGTTATTTTAGCAGCGCATGTGCTTTTTGAACTCTTTTTCTGTTTCTCCAGAAACGAAATCATTTTATTTTGTTTTGGGAATTTATAACACCCTTAAAATCGTGAAGTTCTGACGACAATTCTTCACAATTTAGGGATGTTTTTACTAGCACGCTTCTTAACATTCGTTTCGGGATTCCTTTCAGTCTTTTTCAGAAACCACCCTACCATGGTGCAGAAGGTGATATAAATATAAATTCTAAACGTAAAAGCGTATTAACAGTTTTCATTTTTTCTAAGTCAGTCGTTACTAATAAATTATACGATCTAATAAAATTAGTGCTATTATCAGATATTATCCCTGTAAGTCTAAGAATAAAACTGGCGTTTGAAATAGTATTCAAAAGTTGGAAATGGACTCCTCTAAAAATTACACACGTGACTATTAAAATCCAACCTTTAAATTGATTCTTCAAATAAAGAGGGCCGCACAGAGCCTATTATTTCAAAAACAGTTGTTTTTTGCACCCTGCTATCATTAAATGTACTTTCTTCTACTTTAGGTGGTTTTAACGAGTGGTTTTTGCACATTATACATTTATTAATTACATTCTTAATAGTCTTACGACACTTCATCATCCGTTAGCTTTCTCTTAACACAGTCATCAGAAATGGTACACCACTATGACATAATTCAAGATGTTTTGAATACGTGAGCCGCTTTAGGAAACGGTGATTTGAAGGTAAGAGTACTGGTAATCCAAATTTAAATTTATCCTCTCGTTGGAAAAATTTCTTTTTATTTCTAATGGTACCTTCCTAATCTGCAAAAGTGCGCAAGCCTTTCAATTTTGGATCATGCATATTCACAAATGATTTTTAAAATAACTGTTTTTGCCTTATTCAGTTCTTTGTTGGATAATTAATCGAATATCCAGTCGGCACTAACCCTTTTCGAATTTTGACCAAATTTCAAAATCCAACCACTAACTCGCAAAACTTTAATGTAACTATCTTCATTAATTGAGTTTGACACCTGAGTGACTTTTTCTCTTGCTTTTAAACAAGCATATAAAAAAATCATCAATTCCTTTATTTCGTAATAGCTTTTTTTTTCATTTTCACATTTGTTCTCTTCAAACAAAAGATTTTGCGGAATTGTTTTTTATATCGCGGTACACATTACAATTGAATTTTTTTTTTACTTTTACGTATGACGCTTTCGAAACTTCAAATATTCAATGGAAAATTTGTCAAAATATTTTTTGAGGACACAAATGTCCGCTGAACTTCTTAACGGCTTGACCGCCAAAAGGATCCCCATGTTATTATGAATCAACAGGTTTTTATTACCGAATCTGTTTTTTAATAGTTTAACTGGAGCATCGTACTTTGTTTTTCAGAAATATGAAATCCTCGCTCGTGCTTAAGGCCGTAGAAAGTAACTGAGAACTCAAATAATTTAATTTGTCAACGTTGTTTAATGAATCATTATTACTAATTGCAGATTCGAAGCTTTTCTAAATAGAAAACTATTCATTCATATTATCAAATATTGGTAAATTTACAGAATTTGAAATTTACAGAAAACTTTACCTGTGCGGAACAGTTTACTTTATCATTAAAAGCTTCATTAAAAAAATTTTCATGATTTGCTTCCTGTTTTGACTTAAAATTTGTAAGCCCTACATTTAATTCTCTTACTTTATTCTTCACGCGCGATTTCCAAAATATACGATTTCGGCATATTTTTCAGCCACTTCCAATTCTTTTACTAAATCATCTGGATGAACCAGTAATTCAATTGAATTGTCTGTCATTTTTAATGATTTAAATTTTTCAGTATTTACTTCAACGTATTCGTCTAATTCTTCAACAGGCAGTTCGGGTGACTTAATCACATTTTCAATTTCGTTTAAAACTTTAATGACTGCCGACCTAAAGACACTTCTTCTCTTTAGGGTTTCGTCCATCTGACGAAATCCTATTTGTGTCACTCCTCTGTCTGTCTGTCACAGTACCCGTTCTCAGAAACTATATATGTTGGAGACTTGAAATTTTGGATTCTTATAGCTGAACACTTCACATCAAACGGCAAATCATAAAATTTTGAAAAAGTCTTATATTTACGCCTCTTGGGCTCTAACTTGTGTATTTTAGGCAATTTTTCTAACTCAGCCGCTAATTAAGTTGGATATGTGAAATTTTGCATACTTATAGCAGAATACTTGGGATCACACAAAAAATCATAAAAATTTCAAAAAGTCTTATATTATTTAGACCTCCGGGCTCTAACTTCTGTATTTTTAGCAATTTTTTTTAACCTCTGCCTATTTCACCCGGGGTGCACTTTTCTGACTTTTGCCGACGCACCTCCTCTTTCATATTTTGCACCATAGCCGTACATATTTTAGTTCCTATTTTTACCACCAGGGGGCGCCTACCTATCTCGGGTGCTATGGGCCCGATCCTCTCGACTACGGATAGTTTGTAAAATGGAGTTTCGTTCGGTTAGAGGTTTGTTTAGAATAGAGTGCTCCTTCTGGTTGCGAAATGTGGAACTAACAGATTTTGCAAAAGTATAAAGTGTTTTGAAAGGAATATTAAACGAAACCCTCTGTGCGATCTGTGATCGCAGTTACCCACTGTTTAAGAACTTCTAACGTTTCGGTTTCAGACATGAGTTTTCCGTGTGAATCAAAATAATACAGTTAAAATTTTTGTAAGCAATTCAGTATCAAATATTTCTAAATTGACATGATTTCGAATGTGCCTAAATTATTTCTTATTTCAAAAGTCGAAAAACATTCAGCCGCAACGTACATCCCGGCAGGAATGATAATTTTCTAAACATAGATCCGTGATAATTTTCTAAAAATTATTTTAAGATCGGAAAGATTCCTTTGTTTCCCATATTCAAAACCAGAAAAAATAAAATATCTTACCTTTGGGTTTGTTGTGGGATGTACGGCGAGTTTAATTTCTTCTCACTTTCATAATCCAAAAAAAAAAAAAAAAAAACTTTTTAGAGAATCACACGTAAAACTTCTACGTACATATACAAATACAAAACATTTACATTTACACGCGCTCAAAAAGTATATCTTATTTCAACGTTTCATTATTAGAACCGACTTGCAAAAAATAGAAAACAAAAACCGTTAATCATGTAATTAAAGTTCAAGTTAAATTTCATAAAAAGGAGAAAAAGTCTAGATTAAATGTAGATTAAATGTAGTCTGTGCTTTTATAAAATGTTCAAATTAAGTATTATTTTTCCACATCATGAGCTCACTTCGAAAACCTAGCTTTACAACTTTGCATAACGAGTTGTCTTTGAAAAATTTATCCTAACAGTTTGAACATTTGAGAAAACTAATATTTACACTCAAAACGCTACTCAGAAATGTTTCCGAAATTACGAACAGTAAAAGAGACTTTCGTTACAGAAATGCTTCAGTCACGGCTAAAAAGGAAAACGCTAATAATAAGTCTACGGGGGCGTAATTTTCAAATTTCTAGAATAGGTTTTAATATTTTTGAAGGATTTTTCTGCATAGGATAGCTGAGGACGATCTATAACCGGACTAGTTTTAATTTTCGGTTTTGGTTTCCGATTTTCTTTTAAATTGCTTTCACTTTCGTAACCGGTTGGAACCGGTTCTAAAATTGAAACTATCCTAACATAAAAAATCTATAACCAAAATCAAAAAAGTAAAAACTAGCCCGGATGTAGATCATCCCCAAGTGTCATATGCAAAGAAAAATCATGTAAAAATATTAAAATCCAAACAAGATATTTCAAAATAACTTCCCCATAGGATTAACATTATCATCCGGGTCTTTTTGAGGACTAGTGTGGCCTCTTAAGATAAAAGAACGCTTTTTGGGATCGTGTGTAGCTCGGAAGAGGTTACATCATATTTTTGTAAATTGTCTTCCGTTTTTGCATTGCACTATAATGTAAATGTGTGTTTAGTGCGGAATTAATAGCATACCTCGTAACGTACCTGCGGGCTCTTAACTTACCGGAATCTTATATTAGTTAGAGTAATATCTAATTTGATTAAATGAAATGTTTAAATAGGGAATTAAAAATTGGGTCATTCCCACAAAAATATACATTTACATGGATATTCTAGTCATACCCGCAAACAGGAAAATAAACTTTTGCTACTTTTATTTTTTTACAAAACTACTTTACACTACCTTGGCGAATATTGGAATAATATTAGATAAGCTAGATGCAATTAAAATTAGCATTTTTCCTATTCGGGTGCCCGGAAAGTTTTTCTGTGATCACAAAACTTATTCATATTCGCTTTATATAAGTTAGACATTTGAAACTAGTGCCAAAATGTTGAAAAACGCGACAAGTTTTTTGTTGCATATTTCTATAAATTGACTATTGTGTAGCAGTGTCAAAGTCCAGGAAACCGGAAACGTTCATAAATTAGGAAAACGTTCATAGAATGCTCTTATATTATGATACCCATTGGGCATCTGTAATTCAAGTATGGCCATACACACATATTTTGCTCTCATGCGAAGTACAAAAAATTAAATCAGAATTTCCAAAAACGGCTCTTGGTAACAGAAGGAACACATAGCTTTTTCCTGATTGGTGAACGCTTCTGGTTTCCTGGACACAGACACTGCTACACTACAGTCACATTAAGGAAACCTACAACAAAAAAAAAAACTTGGTTTGTTTTGCAACATTTTGGCATCTGTTTCCCATAATCATTGAAGGAAAGACTTTTCGGACATTTAGTATAGCCTTAATTTGCTATTTAATTTATGTCTATTTGTCTTCCCACAGACATGACTTACATTGCAAACACCTTGAGAAAGAGATATCGTCAAAGAAAAAAAGTTACACATAGAGAGAAGAACAACCCATATCATTTTATCACCGAATTATCACATGGACATGCAAGAGATACCTTTCTACAGAGCATTGTGTACTACTTTCCGTATAAGTATACAGTTTTCGAAATAAAAGTAGTCTAAATATTAAAAATTGTACCAACTTTGATTTTTTAAATGATGACACCTACTTTTGAGACTCTTTTTTTTAATTTCATTGGATCAAAATAGCAACTAATTAACATTTTGAATAAAATGACTTTAAAATGAGCTTTTACTGTGTGGTTTATTGTGGTAGCTTAAACTGGTTTTATTATAACTTTTTTTTCAACACTAATTTTTATAGCGGCTTTGGTTAAAACTATTCAATTTAACTAAATTTAACTTTCGTCGAGAAAAATTTTTCGCTTTTTTGATCGATTTATAGATCAACAATCCCCTTAACACCACACTTGGGAAACTGATTTACAACCCATCCAAATCTTTGACCCTATTTTTATTCTAAACACCAAATGCATTGGAATTGATGCAGATTAAAACATGTTATAACGTAAAAAGGTTTCCTAAAGAAATAATGAACATTATAAATATTAACTTCCAAATGAAATTCTGATTTTGTAAATCAAAAACAACCGGAGAATTTTCATATCATTTTCTTTCTTTAATGATACTTAAAATATGATTAGTTGTTTTTCCTTCTCTCGTTTACCATGCGTAAGGAAATTTTAAAAAATATATCAAATATAAATGCTGCATGATACTTATAGATAAAAATTCAATTTCAAAGCAATATTCATTTCGAATATGATGTATTTTTACCATTTTTACTGGAAAATGGTAGAGACACATGGAATCTTTTAAATTGGAATTCTTCAAGAATTTTTTTTATTAAAAAAAAAATATATTCCTTTTAACCCATATATATTTAAGATGCACTCAACTACAAACTGATTTTGTTCAAATATATAAGCTTTCATCTTGAAAAGTGAAAAAGTTAAAAATGCTATTTCTTTGGTAGGTTTCATCGAGTTATGACAGTATTAATGCACTCGCATTGAACTTAAGAGTTTAGGAAAAGCTGGACTGTGTAAATAGAAAACTTTTTGAATAAGGAAAAAAATGAAAGGTGCTTATATGAAAGTTAAACATTTCAGAAAATATCTCTTTTATTTGTGTGAGATGTTACTGGACAAGTTTTTCAAAGAACTTTTTTTATGTATAGTATTCACGCACTTGCATGCAGCTTCTAAGCATCCCCCGCCCCCAAACGCGTAGTTAAAATCTGAAACTCCAGGTCGTTGTTGCTCAAACTAACAGTTTGAACTTTATATATATATATATATTTTATTTTGAAGATCACTGCCAAGGTTAATACACTACCAATAAATATTCAAAATTTCAATTGTTAGAAACACGTTATGATGTATTTAGTAAGGAGAGAAAATTTTCCATAAATATATCACATGTAGGCTCTTAACGTACATATGAAAAATACCAGAACATAAGCTTGGAGATTTCAGATATCGCATCAATTTTTAGACGCAATTTTCATACTGTTTATTTCTTTTTACTTTACTAGGAGGCTCTGCCCCCTACGAGCTACGCTCGTCAACCCCCGTTCAGACACCGCAGACTCTAAAAGTACGCTAATTTGATCGGCTTTAAAAAGATTTCGGAAGATTGAATTATAATTTAAAAAACAGTGGCGATCTCCCTATAAACGGATTTCTATTCATTTCTCTTTGACTGGGGAATTTTAAGGCCAAATCCGCTGCGGTACTACTTGATTAACCCGTCGACCAATTTCGCCAAATTATATAAATCGCCAAAGCACTCGCCAAATTATACAAATTGACATCATTTTTATTTTAAATAACGAAAGAACAAATAAATTAGTGCAACATTAATAAAAATAGAAATAAAACGTTGAAATAAAAAATCTTGATGACATAGACACATGTAACTTGCTTAAAGTCAAGTTAATGTGACATATATGATCAACCATTATTGGCATTTAATATTATAGTTTGGCGAATGATAGATTTTTGGTCGACGGGATAACTAAGTAGTACCAAAAATAAATATGTCAATCGCTGTTTTCGTCTTTGATTAAGTAAAATAAATTAAACATTTCAAAATAAACTAATATAAAAGGAATTAAGTAAACAGAATCTTTGTCTCCCTGTATTTTTTAACAAAGTGAAAAGAAAGTTATTTTAAATAAGACATTTTAAATTAATCGTTTTTAATCTGACGTAATTTTGACCAAACTATTCTTTCTCTTTTTAATATTCACGTGAAAGTACTTGTGTTAGAAATGAAATATTACTTACGCTTTCCTAACAAAAATAGTTGAAAAATATCCTCTCAAAATATCAAATAAATGTCTAGCGCAATTTCTAAATTTAAACCGTTTTGCAATATTATTTTGTGTTCATTTTATGTAATAACTGTAATGTGACGTAAATATGACGTAATTTCTCCTATTTAAGACTTCTAACGCATGTTAATAAATTTATTATTTTACAAATTCCTTTCTCTCTTAAAATTCACGTGTAATTATAGTTTTTATGACGTAATTTTTAATAAGTTCCTGCTTTTTGTACATAATTATTTAATTCTAATTCCAAATGTTTTTTTTCTGTTTATAATAGTCACGTGTAAATAAATTTTTAATTTATTTACACGTATAATTTTTTTTTGAAGCAACTATTATTGTTTCCGCTGTTTATACAGTTAGCAACAGTTTAAATTAATATCACTTTCTAAAATCTGTAAAAAATATCTCTAGAAATGCTGAAAATTTGAATTTAAAATAGAAATAAAACCTCAAAAAATTAGTCAAATTAAAAAAAGAAATAAAGTCTGCACACCAGAACCTTCAAACGTATAAAATGATCTAAAAATGATTAAATTCTCTTGAATAGCTTTTGCTCCTATAAAACTTTTTTAGTGGAACGATTTTGTCCAACTTTAGCATTAAATATCTCTTAAAAATAATTCTTCGATTTGAAAACTGTCTGCATCAGCGTGTTTATCAAACATTTCTGTATAACGCTACCGATTTTCATATTTTTGTATGCATTATTTTTCTTAATATTAACGAAGAAATACCTCCGGTCATAAAAAATTCAAAACCGGCGGCGGCGGCGGTGACAGCGATAGTTACTTTTTTTTTAGAATAGAGAGATGCTTAACCCCTTTTTTTACTTTTTAAAGTTATTTTTATAGATGTAAAGATAAAAATTCAATTTAATAGCAATTCTTGTTTTGAAAATTCTGGGATTTTAAATGTCTGTCGAAAAATGATTGAAACATAGAGGATCTTTTAAACTGGAATACTCGAAGAATGTCTTGTATAAAAATTGACATATCCCTGTCATTCCGTATAAATTTATGAGAAATACATCTATAAACATAGTTTGTCAGATCATATTCTTTTACCTTGTAAAGGGGGAGCTGGAAAAATTTATTTATTTGGAACAATTGATCCAGTTCTGACATGCATTTGCTTTAAAGAGTTCAGGAAAAGCTTTACTGTGTGAATAGAAAACAGTTCTGACACCTCTTTTCAAAAAGGTAAAATAAAAAGTAGATATGGGCCTTTCTTACGAAAAGCTTTTTACGTTCACAAAGTGATAAATATTAAGAAATGAAGCAAATTCCCTAATATTTTTAGTCATATGTATACATAAGTCTTATGTAAGATATTAAATACATTTCTGACAATGGAATTTTATTATTTAACTTGCCTAGAGCAGTGAAGCGCAAACTATTTCCATTTTTGACCCCCATTTTATGTAAAATTTGTCGCCACCCTTGGATTGGATAGGCAATAGATCTTTTTTAATCGTCTATATAGTTAAAGTGAAATTGTTTTTCGGGTTTGTGATTATGTTTCTGCTTTACTAGAAGTCGGAATAAAATACGTAATTTTATGAACCACTAGATTATTTATGCATATACGTATAAATATTATTTAATGAAAAACATTTTAAAAGAACTTTTCGTTACACGAATTCAGTGTTGAGGTATACGCTTGAAAAGAGCTCATGATTGCTTCTATGTTAGGATTTGCATTGGTTGTATTGTATTTATGTCGGCCAATTATCTGCACGTGGATATAGGCCCTAAGGGGGGAGTGCCTTCCGTGGAGGTCTTTCTAAGGGAACCTAACCCGTATTAACGCTTGGAGAACCAAGGTTCGAAGAAAACCACGAAAACTGCGAACAATTAGGCCGACGGCAGCGATTGGGATCGAACCCAGCACTTCCCGTCTACCAGCTTCGAGAGCAGAACCTCTCGGCCACTGGTGGGGCGGATTTGCATTGGAAATCGCAAGTCGTAAGTCACTATCTGGATCCAATCGAGATTGATATTTTGTTTTAATGGTAACTAATTGTGAACAGTCTCGCGTAAGTACGATACATACCGAACCAAAATTTTAATTGCCATTATCTTCAAATCGGTCCAATCGATAACAAATTTAATTTGCTGCACCTAGATTGAAAAAGCTGGAGCAAAGATGGCCACTGCAAACCGTCACACGAAGTTGCGTATGACTAGAAACAGAGTGCAGGTATAGGGCATCTCAAATTGACAATAATCTTTTATTACTATGTTTGCCCGCCTGCCGGTTACCAAAGTAAAGTATATGCATTATAAATTGATGCGCACAATTGTTTTCGTAAAAGAAAATACAGTTCTATTTTTACAAATTATATTATCTCATTTCACTATTTTAGAGATATGTGTTATCATAAAATAAATCTTTTTGAAGGTGACGACCCACAAGAATTTTCTTGCAACATGTTTGGGAGCCGCGACCAACGGTTTGCGCACCACTGGCCTAGAGCTTTTTTAAATGAATATACAGTGCGTCTCATAAATATAAAGAAACTGATATTTTTGAAATAATATTTTAATAATTCAGTATTCAAAATTATGTTTATGCATATAACAAAAAGCATGTACCAAAAAATATTGTACAGTAAATTAAATTAGAATTAAATAATTTCAACTCGAAAATTGATAAATGTAAACAAATTTACTGTCTCATATATATAAAGATATTTTACATACTTCAGAATTATCATCCAATAAAAGATCCATTCTTATTAATGACAGCAAATATTCTAGCTTATATGTTGTTTATTAAGCTGTGTAAGTGTATTGGCTTTCTATCAAACCAACTTCTTTCGATTTCTTTTTCAACTCAAGGACGTTTGAAAATTGTCTTCCAGATGCATATACACTGCGAACGAGAACGCCACAAAGATTCTCAAATGGATTTAAATCAGTGCTACGTGCGGGTCGCACCATGACATGAACATTATTAGCAGCAAACCATTTTTTGTGAATTTTGATGTGTGATGCATTATCCTGTTGGTACAAATAATTCCGACAACCAAGTGTTTCAGCAATTGGCAACAAGCGATTATCAAGCAGTTCTATATACTCTTTAGATGTCTGTTTACCTTCCAAAAAAGCAATATCTGTAGTTCCATTGAAAGAGAAGGCACCCCGATCCATAACAGAACCTCCCCCTTTCTGCCTATTGAAGAGGGTTCTACGTTCAAGTATTAAATCGTGCGAGTAGGAATTCCAACCATTTGGGCCATCCAAGTTAAATCTCTTTTCATCTGAAAAAATGTCTTGCATCCATTCGTCCTTCCAATGCATATGGTCCTTAGCCAGAGTAGCCTCCATTCTTTTCGTTCTATTTTCAGTAAAAGAAATCTGATCATATGCCGGCATACAATATTTTTGCTTTCTTTTATAGGACGATGTACTGTGTCCTTTGTGACCATACCATAAACTCGTTAAGAAACTTATCGGAGTGACATTTTTTGTGAATAAACAAGTCGCATGATCTTGCAGTCGAGTCTTTCACTAGTCTTTCTCCGTCTGCCAGATCGTTTTCTTGAATATAAATTTAAGTTTTTGATAAAATTTTATAAAGTGCAGCACTGCTTCTCCCAGTTTTTTTGCATATTTGAGAAACTGTTAAACCATTAGCTCTAAATCCACGTATTCAGCAAATATCATCTTTAGAAATTTCAAGGTTCCGCGGTATCTTTGATATTGAAACAAGTCAAACAACTTTGCTCGTTTGGTAACTTAAATTGTATTTCTGCGCGTGCGCATTATTTCTGTATGCGCGCATTCGAAAAAAAATTTGCATATGAAGCGGTTTAAAATTTGTCTTTATATTTATGAGACAGCATAATTTTTATTTTTTTTATTATTTGAGTCATATTTTATTAAAATTTAAACCTCTATAAAAGATTCATTTCATTGTTCTTAATATGAATTATAAAATTTAATTTCTTATAAATGAATTAATAAAATGTAATTTCAGAAACATCTGTGTCTTTATATTTATGAGACGCACTGAAAATAAAACTTTCCCCTACATCTAAAACGAAAAATACTTTTCACTGGGTTTTAAGCAATTTTTAGAGTTCCGTACCTAAAAAGTGAAAACGAAACTATTATAAGATCACTTCTGTGCCTGTCTGTCACAGCTATTTTACTCGTGAACTATGGAACGTGACAGTTCAAATTGGGGGAAGTAATAAAGACTATTAAACCACATATTTACAGATTATTAAACATTCACAAATATATTTAGGGAAAATGTAGAGGGGTTAATTATGCTACTTGGAAAAAAAAAAGTCTTTTCTGTGTATATCGCGTAGGGTATCGTGTGACAGCTTTCGTAACGTTAAACTCAAAAATACATTTCTTTTAATTTTAGGTGTTACATTTTCAGAGATATCATCGAAGATGTAGTGCAAAAATATGTTCCTCCCATCTATTTCCGAATCTACAGAAACTAAAATTATGAAAAAAATAGAGGTAGTAGACGTTAATTTAAACCTTGCAGGAAAATTATAGCGATTACCCTAGGTCACATAATTTTTGAGAAAAGCGCATTCTTCCGTTTGACGCAAATTTCAATTTGCGGGCAGTCAGCAAAAATGTTGAGGAGCGCTGGAGGTACCTATCGTAGCAGAAGTATAAAAGCATTGTTGATAATGATTTAGACATAAAGACACTTACATTGACATACTTACTTGGACATACATAATGACAGGGGCGGCGTACTCTATCTAACATCGGCTTTTAAAGCCTAGATAACAATTTTTAATGATATATTTGCGTAATACAATGTCCAGTACCAATATAAAAGCGATAAACGTCAAATTATTAAAAACAGACTAATTAAATTAGAATTAAAATCATATAAATACTATGGAATTCGCGACTAGTTTGCATTGAGTGGATCTCTCAATACGCCTCCCGTGTCTTTAAAAGTTAATTAATTCTATCTGGAAAAACGCGGCATGGTCCAAGGCGGCGTTGCAAATTTCCGACTTCCTTTCAAAGTGTGCTGAGCACAATGGCAAGTTTAAACTTTGAACAAGTGTTTTGTTTCAGTTACACTGTAAAAAGAAACGATTAATATTACGTGAATTTAGTTTTATGAAATTCCAAATGAAGTTTAAATATGCACTACTTTTATTGTCAGTACCGAATTAAGTTCATCATAAACAGATTGGGATAAGATTTTAAAAAGTGTTATACAGAATAGCAATATTTAATATCATTTAGGTTTTCTATCTCTTTGAACTTTAATGGTACACCCAATCATACTTTTCTAGTATATACAGCTATACCCAACCCCACGTTGTATAGTTTTTTACAAAGTCTTATTCATTTAATAAAGATTTTTTTTATAATACAGTTAGTAATTCATATATTTATTGTACGGAACCCTCTGAGCGCGAGTAATACTCGCACTTGACAGTTTATTTTTCAATAATAACTGGTTAAATGCCTTTAATTATGTTCTAGTTTAATTAGTTTAATCTAGTTTTTTATTGTTTTATTTTAACTATGTAATTAACTTATAAACTTTGTCCCTAGTCAATATGGTTTTTCTACGTGGACACAGAAAATATTTAAAAAATATACCATAGATGACATTACATTCCAAATCATCATAACTTTTATTCTTAAGATACACATATATTTTTAACACATACATAACTTTTATTTTTAATTATTTAACTCTTTGCTCTGTTGTGAAGTTATAGAACCTTTTCCAGTTTGTTAGGTTTTTTTTTTTTTTTTTTTTTTTTTTAGTTTGGCAAAGTTCTTAGAGTATATCCTTGATCATCATAAATAAGGTAACAAAAAGCTAATTTATAATTATAATACAAATTTTAGACAGCTGTATAATTGCATGTAATAGAAAAAAATGCACCGTTTTAGCAATCTGAAAACCAAAATACTTCAAAATTCAAAACTTCGATTTTGTCTCTTCTATGGTATTCCTACTCCGTGGACTTTGCCTAATATGGCCGCAGGTTCTATATGTACGAATGTATGTTTTTACGTATGTATGTACTTAACGCGATAACTCTTATACCCGATTTTATTCAAATTTTGTAAATAGATTCATTCTGATAAGGTACTTCCCGGATTAGTTGTGGGGGATTCCTTGGTTAAGTATAAAGGGGGAACGGAGGACGAATTCCCCCTTGATTTAGATAAATGGGTTTTTCATGCAGAATTATCCGATTTGCTTCAAATTTAATATACCGGTTTATTCTGATAAGGCGCTTACCTAATTAGATTTGAAAGGTTCAATGTTTAAGTATAAAAGGGGGATGGGGGCTAATACTTCCTTAATTTATCAAGGTATCCAAGAAAGTTCGTGTGTTTTTGAGAGCAGTTATTTTTGTCACGAAGGTGATTCTGATAACGTGATAACTCTACATTTTCTTCAAACCTCATTCAGTAGAGAGTTTTTCAGTGGATCCCACGTTTCTCTATCAGTTTTGTAGGAAGTACAATCTTTAAAAGGACATGTCGTAGACAAAGGAGATTTTGAGGCCTATTTTGCTTTACAAGGTCAAATTGTGAAACAAAGCTGCAGAGGCCGCTAAAAGAATATGCTTCGTGTTTGGAGAGACTTCGGTGAGTAACGGACCTCTTAAAAGATCTTCAGCCTATTTTCGTCCATAGACGGGAGCCTCGAAGACAAGCCTGTGTCGGTTGCCATTCCATCCAGAAAAAAAGTACAACTGGAAGAGGAAATCAAGCAGAATCTTAATCAAACCTATCAGGAGAGTTTTCTTCAGGTTTGGAGTATCTCATGAAATCATACGATTGCATCTGCATAACCTGGGGATGACGTGGAAACTCAGAAAGTGGGTTTCTTATGTTTTGTCCGAGGGAAATAAACTCCAACGGTTGCACATCTGCTGGTCATTGCTGTCACGCCACAACAAGTCTCATTCTTTGATCAAATATTGACATGTGATGAAAAAGGTGCCATGTATGATAACCGGAAGAGAAAACATCATTCATCTATTTTTGGTTCCGTCTCAAAAACATCATTGGTCTTAATCTTGGTTCCGTCTCATTGGCCGCCAAACCAAACGTTCATGAAAAAAAAGATAAGGCTGTGTGTCTGGTAGAACAGTACTGGTGTAGTTCAGTATTAATTATTAAATAGCGGAAAAACCATCACAGCCGACGTCTACTCGTCGCAGTTGCAAAGGGTTTCAGCTGCTTTGCTCCAAAAGCAGTCGACGGTGGTCAACAGAAGAAGAGTTCGCATCTGTCATGATAATGCCAGATCTCATACGGCCAAAGCGACCAGGGGCGTGATGAAAACACTAAGCTGGGACGATTTGCCTCATGCACCTTACTTCCTGGATATTGCTCCATTCGACTATTACCTCTTTTTGGCATGAATAACCATAAACGGGAACACAAGTTTCTAAACCGAGACGATACCACACAGGCTGTAACACAATTTTTGAACTGTAGAAGTAAAACGGCATTTATAAACTTGTGTCTCGTTGGGAACATGTAATTGAAGCCAATGGTGATTATTTCGAAGACTAAAAAAGGTTTTTAAGACTTTTGTTGGCGGTTTTTCATGTCTGATGAAAATCACACGAACTTTCTTGGTTACCTGATAATTAAATGGGTTCTTAATGCAGAATTATCCGGTTTGCTTCAAATTTGGTATACTGGTTTATTCGTATAAGGAGCTTCACTGCTTATTTACCGTTTTTCTAAAAAAGAGTTAGTTCAATTTTAGGAATAATAGACATAATTAAGAGTATAATATACAATTAGTGTGAATAGCCTGTGAGCTCAATGCCATCAATTTATCTAGGAACTTTTCTTTTAGGTAGATTTCGTATGAAATAGTACCTATTGGCGTCGTTCCTATGTTGGAATTTCTGAAAAATTTTTGTAGATCTACACTGATCAGGACCTCTAGAGCCCAAAACTACCCTCAGTAAAAAACTTTATCTATCTATCTATCTATCTATCTATCTATCTATGCATGTATCTATCTATATATATCACTTTCTTCTGGACACGATAACTTCCACAATTCTGCACCAATCTCTTCCAAACTGATACATAAAATCAAGGGCATAAAATCTCGGTCAAGTTCGTTAATGGGCAAAATCGGACCAAGGGGAAGGAAATAGGGAGGGGTTTTGTGAAAACCAAAAAAACCCGATAACTTCTTAAATTTTGTACAAATTGAATCAGTTTAAAGTTTTTATTACTTCTAAAAATAGGGCCAAAAATTTATGTATCACAGATTTTTGATAAAGTTAAAAATGGGCTCAAGGGGCGCAAAAATAGGGTTTTGGGGAGAAAAAAATTCATAACTTCGTCAATTCTCAAGATATCAAATCCAGTTAATTTTATTATGAATTTCCTTAACATTATCTACAACTTTTATATTCACAAGTTTTTGATAGGACCAATTCGTATCGCAAAAAAAAATTAAAAACGAAAATAAAAAGGGCGTTTGAAGAAGAAAAAAATCCATAACTCCGTCAATTCAAAAGATATAATATCCCCATGAATTTATCATACATCTTCTTAATATTGTCTGCAACATCTATATAGACAAGTTTTGGATAGGACCAATTCTTACAACAAAAATAAATTAAAAATACATAGCGGTTGAAGAAAAAAATCATTTTAGTAAGGTGTATTCAAATCCAAACTGCTTATTTTCTCACTCATTTTACAATTCATTTTTACCCTCAAGGGCTTCCAATTGGTACCTTTTCTTACTCAGAAACTGAATAATGTACCGTAATGGTCAATGTTTTGATAGAGACAAAATATATTTTAAAACACGCTGTCAAAGTGGGCCTTTTGAACCGAATTTCCCGAAGCGGATTATGTTGGAAAAATCATCGTATTAAGGGAGTATTCAAATCAAAACTGCTTATTTTCTGACTCATTTTTAAATTCATTTTTGCTCTCAAACGCATTCAATTGGTAGATTCTCTTATTCAGAAACTATATAATGTACCGTAATGATCGATTTTTTGACAGAGGCAGAATATATATCAAAAAATGATGTCAAAGTGGGCATTTTGAACGGAATTTCCCAAAGCGATCGTGTTAGAAACGATAAATATTGTCTTACTGAGAAAATAATTGTTTATATATCAAGTTTTAATTAATTGAACGGAAATTAAAAACACAGGTCGCTTATAAATCTCTTCAAAAATCACGTCAACAAGTTTCACGTTTTTCCTATTAAGAATTAATCTGGAGTTATGCCAGAAAATTTCGAGTTGTTGAGCATGGAAAAGTATTCTTTTTTAATACCGCTCTAACATGATTCTGATAAATCCAGTTATTATAAAAAAATGAAATAAAAACTCGTCAAAAGCGGCCAGATAAAATTGTTAAAGTGGGTTTATCTCTAATCATGATTTGGTTTTTTTTTATTACTGATATTGTCTAGTTTTTCATTCATTTATCAAACATTGTGTGCAGTATAAGTCCCAATCACAACCAGGAATTAGAAAAGTAATAAGATCCTGATGCAGTTTTTTTTTTTTTAAGAAAAAAATTTCTATGAATTCCAGAACTGAAAACAATTTTCTTAGATATTTGTGCCTTTCTGTTAGAATTACCAATATATGAAGGTTGAACAATTTAGAAAAATACCTAGTTCTATAATTTATTACTAAAATTTTTGTCAACATTTTTTTAATATATCTACACTATATATATAAAATCCTAATGAAACGAATTCATGAAACGGATATATGAAACGAATTTATGAAACGGATATATGAATCGACTGATTAAACAACTGATTATGTTTCAAGCGATTTCTCCTAAAATATGGAATACTTTGCGATGAAATTAACACCAAAAATCAGTATTGATCCTCAGATCTCAAAACTGGTATTAAAATTTTTAAATTCGAATTAGTTTTCGAAATATTAATTTTTTTCTAATTTTATATACATTTTTCTAATGATGGTAACTCAAATTTTAATCAAACAGATATTTTTTTTTCATATTTCAGGAAAGGTTGACATGGTAACCCGGCTATTGTTGTTTATTTAATAATAAATGTATATTTACTTTTATTTCTTTTTAAATTTATATAAATTATTTTGTTCTATAGTAATTATTTTTTTTTATATTTCCTTTAGAAAATAATAGAAAATAATTTAAAAGTACGGTACTACTCAGTTATTCCGTCAACCAATTTCGTCAAATTATATGAATCGCCAAAACACTCGCCAAATTATACAAATTGACATAATTTTTATTTTAAATAACGAAAGAACAAATAAATTAGTATAACATTAATAGATATACAAATAAAAAGTCGAAATAAAAATCCCTTGATGACGTAAACACGTGTAACTTGCTTAAAGTCAAGTGAATGTGACATTTACTTCCATATTATTTTATTCTTTCTCAAGTAATCAAAAATTTCTTGCTTAGAAATTCTTTCCCAAGCATCTTTTAACACCAAATCAGCCTTAGAAAATGTCTTGGCATTGTCACTGTACATTATTTTGCAGAAACCTCTCCTAGAGAAAAATCTTCGTAGTGCTAAGATAAAGGTTTCAGTACCTAGATTGGTGACTAACTCTAGATGAATCGCTCTGGTTACAGCACATGTGAATACGACAATATAAGCCTTCCCAGTGCCTTCAGAAGTTTTATAATAAATCGGACCGGCAAAATCGACACCAGAGGTTTCAAAAACTGGTGTTTTGATGATTCTATCTTTCGGTAAAGGTGCTATTTCCACATTTCCAGGAATAGCATTAAGTTTTCGACATATCATACACGATCTTAAGACGGATTTTACAAATCTTCTTCCCTTTAATATAAAATACCTTTCACGAAGGTGAGCTAAAGTGACAGCTACACCAAAATGGTACATTCTTTCATGAGCATCCTTAATTAGTAATTTTACAAAATAAGATTTATTAGGAAGTATCCACGGATGTTTTTCCTGCTCTGTAACTTCAGAAAACTGAAGTCTTCCGGATAAAACAAGTAAGTCATTTTCATCGAATTGTGGATTAAGGTTGTACAAAGAAGAATCTTTATTAAGTGGTTTTTTTTTGTTTAAGTGCTTCTATTTCAACTTTAAATGAAGTTTCCTGAGTTTGTTTAATCCAGTATTTTTCTGCTATTTCTATTTCTGAGGTAGTTAAAGGTCCTAAAATTTTAGGATCTTTCGAATTGGCATTATGAATAAAACGCATTATCCAAGCAGTAATATTATACACGCGATTTAAACTACTGAACTTTGCCATATCAAATACTGGCTTAGGAATAGAGTTTGATTCGTTACACAATAATGTTAAATTTGGTTTTGCTTTCATTTCATTAAAAGCTTCGGGAACCATTTCTATAGCCCTTTTTGAAGGCCACATATCTTCTGATAGTGATAACCAAGGTGGGCCGCACCACCATACATTATTACCCATTAACTTCGATAAGTTTTCCCCTCGCGTAAGCAGATCTGCAGGGTTTTCTTTTCCGGGACAATAATTCCAGTCCTTTGGATCTGTCAATGACTGAATTTCGGTTACACGATTGGAAATAAAGGGTTTCCAGTTTGTAGTAGAACCCCTAATCCAACAAATAGTTATTTCTGAGTCCGACCATAACTTTATATTTAAATTCGAAATATGTAATTTTTGTTTTAAATATTTCCACATTCTAGCGGCAACTACTGCACTGATCAATTCCAGCCGTGGAATAGTTAACTTCTTGAGGGGGGCTATTCTACATTTACTCCAAACAAAACTTGTTTGAATTTCGCCAGTTAATGAAATGGAACGCAAATAAGCAACTGCTCCATACCCTTTGGGACTAGCATCACAGAATATGTGAATTTGTGAATTTTCAGAAATGTGTATCATATTAGGAAAATATTTTCGGGTTATTTCAAATGTGCGTAAATGTACAACTTCTGAACACCAAGTGTTCCACTCGCATTTCAAATCTTCAGGTAATTTATTGTCCCACTCTAAACCTCTTTGCCATGTTTCTTGCAACAAGGCTTTAATACGTATTACAAATGGATTCACAAATCCTAATGAATCATACATTTTCAGTAACATTTTAAGAACTGTTCGCTTCGTGGGATCATCGATGTAATATTCTTCAAAGGGCTGCGCATCTAACATCAAAATATCAGATTCAGTATTCCATATCAGTCCAAGCACTTTTAAGATACTACCTGTGTTTTCCTCACTTATACCTAAGTTACCAGATTCCCACATTTCCCTAAGTTTAATAGAATTTGTTTTTAATTTCCTCAAATTCATCCCAGTTTCTTTAAGAATTTCAGAAGCTGTAACTGATAAATAATAAGCTTCGTTATCTAAATCTGATCCGGAAATTAAATCATCGACATAGAGGGAATTATCTAACATATATACAACATTTGGATGTTGATCTCGATAGTTCTTTATATGATGTTTAATTGTGGCAGCCAAAATAAATGGTGAGCATGTAATGCCAAATGGTACACGTCTAAATCTTAACATTTTGAAAAAGTTGTTTGCGTCATTATCGAACCAAAGAAATTTAAGGTAATCTCGGTCTTCTTCAGCTACAGAAATTTGAAGAAAGGCATTTTCAATATCTGCACAAAACTCAGTATTGAATTTTCTGAAATTAATAATAATTTCTAATAAATCGGGGTTCAAATTTGGGCCACCGTACAAACAATCATTTAATGATTTGCTATTTTCTTTTGAGGAAGCATCAAATGCCATTCTAACTTTAGTTGTGGGTTTATCATCTCGCAAGACAGGTCGGTGGGGCATAAAATAACCGCTATTTACAGTTTTATTAGAACATGCTTCCACTATGTTATTTAATTCCTGTTCAATCACAATTTCTTTATATTTCTGCAATAATTCCTTATCTTTAAGGCAATTTTCGATTTAAGTTAATAAATCGGTTTCTAGCATTGTTATAATTACTTCCTAAATCTCTTCTATCATCTTTCCATAACAATTTAGCTTCGTATCGGTGCTCAAGAAAATGCAAATTGTTTTCGAATTTTTCGATTATCTCTTTATCTAATTCAGAAATATTTTCTTCAGTGTTCATCCCTAAAGTTTCTAACTCCCACAATGTTTTCAAATCATTTTGAATAGGTTTCATAACCTGAGTGGACAAGACCCCAGCTTGCTTACTCTCACTATTTTTATTTACGTCAATTGTCCCGCAGAGGGAATGCCCAAATAAATTTTCACAGACGAACAATGATTTATTTATGGGGTATGTTTTGTCATTAATTTGATATAAATAATCAGCTCCTATTAATATATCAACATCACTATTTTCCAAATGTTCCCACGTGTCAAGACGAAATTTGGAAAGTTTTCTCTTAATTTTGATTGGAAGAGGAGGAATTTGTATCAAAGAATTGGTTATTAGCGGTGTGACTAATGCTTCAATTATTATACTACGTTTTCTATTCGTCAAGTGAATTAGCTTTAGCTTAACGACATCATAACATCGTTCTTCAGATTTTCTCGAACCGAAAGTATAGACAATTAATTTTTCCTTTCTAATGACCTCAGGTTTAAATTTTGAAACTAAATTTTCTGTAATAAAAGTTCGATGACTAGCAGAGTCAAATAAACAAAGAGCAGTTTCTGAATTTTCACCCGCTTCCACTTTTACATGAATTGTTTGCAATATTACTTCTCTACTGATATTATTTATATTGCCTTTGCAATGAGATACGGAGGAAATAATACTACCTGAATTTTTTGATTCTTCTGTTTTTTTATTAGAATTACAAAGTATAGTATGATGATATGTTTTACCACACACTTTGCAATTTTCATTCGAAATTTTACAAAAATTCGCGATGTGAAATTTACGGAAGCATTTGAAGCACCTTCCTTCCCTTTTCAATTTTTCTCGCATTTCCGGAATGGTGAAAGACTTACACTTTTCCGTATCGTGATCAGTTTGATTACAAAATATGCAGTTATTTTTAATATTTGCGGTTAAGGCAGAAGCTGGTGGAATGAATTTTTTTTATAATTTTTCTTATAATTTTCCTGCTTCTCAGGGATTTTTTCAAAATGGTTTAATTGGACAGTGGTCTCGCGAGATTCAATTTCATCTTTAATGAAATTTATCAGCTCATTAACATCCCAGTCAGTGTTTTTAATTCGTTTTCTATTAAATTCTAGTGCAATATCTGATGGAATAAGTTTCAGAAGAATCGGACATAACAAGTGCCCATATGAACCTGAGACAACACCTAAAGAATTAAGATTTCTTATTTGAATTTCGCATTCATCATACAGATCTCTAAAAGCCTTAATGTTACTAGAATTTCGTACTGGTTTCAAATTTAGCAGTTTAGTCATGTGACTATTTATTACCAGGTCATTACGACCAAAACGATTTTTCAATAATTCTATAGCATGAGCATAATTTTCCTTAGTCAGCGAAAAGCCTGCTATAGTATTTGCAGCACTTCCGCCCAAAAGTGACTTTAAGTAGGAAAATTTATCAATCGGAGTTAAATGTTCATTATTGTCAATCGCATTCGAAAACTGACTCCAAAATTCGAGCCATAAACACGAATCCCCATAATATTTAGATATATTAAGTTTAGGAAGTTTAATCAAATTTTGATTCAGAATTTTCTGACTTTTTAGTAGAGAACTATTGTTGCTACTACTACAACTTTCAATGTCTGAAGAATCTTGTTTAGTTTCAGGAGTAACTGTGTTATCATTTAAAAATTTGGAAATTTTATATTTCCATTCAATAATATTCTCATTATAAGATTCCGATTTCTCGATTTCTTTTTCAAATTCAGTACTTGGAACCAGTGGTTCAATTTCAGAATTTAATGATTTTAAAGTTTTCATTTTGTCATTCAATTGCTGTTTAAAAAGATCCAGCTGTGATTTTCTATTCTCAAGCTCTAATTCTTGTGTATTATCTAATAAATCCCTTATTTTATCAAATATTTTCGTAGTTTGACTACGAATCGTAGCTCTTTTTTTTTTCAAAGTTTCGTAATCCATCATAAAATAAAGAATTCAATTTATTCGATACAGTTCAGTTAATAAATATATTCATAATTCTATTTATTCAATATAATTTAATTTGAGGTACTTACCTCAATCGATGATGAAATCCAGACATCCTGGAGCTTTGACGCCAGAAAAATGATACGTCGTCATTGAGATTGCAGGTTCCGTAAATTCAAATTATTTCATAGTGCATCGAAGAATAAAAACGTCTTCATAACTTAGTTCTAATATATATCAAATTCGTAACTTGAATAAGTAAACACACTCTACAGTTCAAATTAAACTTCTTTCTTAAAAAACAACTATGTACATTTTATTTACAAAACAATATTAAATATTATTATTACTCTCATTTGAGAGTTCTGTTTTTTACCGATACACCGGTTCAAATCAAAAGTTACATCTACACTGAAAAGAAAATCGGAAAACAATAAAAAGGGGGTTGCCACAGTGCCGACTAACAGAAAATGGCAAGCATCGCCAAGTTGGCATTCTCAACAACGATCAACCATTATTGGCATTTAATCTTATAGTTTGGCGATAGATTTTTGGTCGACGGGACAACTAAGTAATACCAAAAATGCATATCTAACTGGTATTTGAAAACGAAGTTTACGCCAAATTTTCGTTAAAAAAAAAAAAAAAAAAAAAAAAAAAAAGCAATCACGCCAAACTTGTTGTGCGTATATGACATCTGGCCAAATATTACCTCTTGAAAAAAAAAATGCTAACTGGCGAGTTGAAAAAAAGCTATTGGCGAGATTTGCATCTGGCTAGCGTAACACTACCAAGAATTCTTTGCAACCATGGCAAATTTTATGTAGTTTTAATCGAAAAAAAAAATTGATTTTTTAATCAAAATGGAAAACTTACGGTCCCATATTGGCGCGATTTTTTTCTGACACCAATGTCATATACGGAACGGGCACTTAACTGGCGCCAAAGTATCGTTATTTTGCTTGATATGGTAAGCCGGATGTTGTTGTTTATGTTGTTGATGCGTTCCCCAAATTGGCGTCGTTAAAAAATCGCGCCAATATGGGACGTATATGACATCTGTGCCAAACTTTCATATGAACGGCGAAGGGATAAGACCGTATTTGTTTATGGCAGTTGATGACTTGAACTATTATAATATAGATGAAATGATGGCGATAGAATAATATTTGGCGCCTGTGCCTGGCTAACATTAAAGTACCAAATGGAACCTAGAGTATAAAAATCGAAGTGGTTCGCATGGAACTGTTGAAGATAGTCACATGACTTAGGCTATTGTTATAGAGATTGTTTTAAAATATCGGAAGACAAAGGCTCTGCATACTTACTTTATTTTAGCTTCTTTTCAAATGTTTAACTGATCCTCTTTAATCAAAAACGAAAACAACCATTGGATGTCTTAACAGCAACTGTTTCGCCCTTAAATTTTTGCAATCAAAGGGAATTGAATGGAAACCCGTTTACAGGGAGATCTGCACAGCTTTTTTCAGTATAATTCAATCTACTCAAATATTTTAAAAACCCATCAGATAAGCGTGTTTTTAGATTCTGCGGTGTCTGAATGGGGGTTGGCGAGCGTAGCATGCAGGGGGAACAGCCCCCTAGTTAAAACAATATTTTTTTGAATCGTGTAAAAAGAAGCAATACGTGAATTTAAAATTACTAGCCCTTTAAACAGTGAATTTTTAAACGACTTTAATTATTACAATTTTAAAAATTATTTTCTCCATTTTTACTTTCTTCTATCTTTACAAGAAGAAAGTATTGGATTCATGAAAATTTTCTAATTCCGGTTTTCGACGAATTTACACGTTTTCGGGGTCAGAGATTCCAAAAAACATGTTTTTACAAAATGTCTGTCTGTGACTCTGTGAGTCTGTCTGCCTGTCGATCTGTCTGTCTGTCTGTGTGTATGTGACACAAATTTTGTGGGCGCTCTATCTCAAGAATTAATGCACGGAATAAAATAAAAATTCATATTCAGTTAGTACCTAATACAAGTTGATGCTGATTAGTTTTTGGTGTAAATCGCTCAACAGGTGGCGCTGCTATGCTGCATTTTTCACGATTTTCGCAATAGCTTTATATCAAGAACTAATGCACGGATTTTAATAAAACTTCAGATTTAGTTAGTCCTTGATATGAATTGATGATGAACACATTTTGGTGTAAATCGCCCAACAGGTGGCGCTGTTATGATGAATTTGCAGGATTTACACGATTTCCCCAATAGCTCTATCTTAAGAACTAACGCACGGATTTTCATCAAACTTCAGATTCAGTTAGCCCTTGATATTACTTGCTACTATGTGTTGGTGTAAATCTCCCAACAGGTGGCGCTTCTGTGCTGTTTTTTTCACGATTGGCTCAATATCTCTATCTATAGAACTAATGGACGAATTTTCATCTAACTTCAGATTTAGTTGTATGTTGACACAAGTTGTTGTTAATTAGGTTTTGGTGTTAATCACCCAATAGGTGGCGCTGCTATGCAGGAATTTTCACGATTTTCGCTATAGCTCTATCTCAAAAACTAATGCACGGATTTTCTCCAAACTTCAGATTCAGTCAGACGTTGACATAAATTGTTGCTGATTAGGATTTGGTATAAATCACCCAATAGGTGGCACTGCTAGGCAGCATTTTGCTGGATTTAGACGATTTCAACGATAGTCAAATCTCAAGAACTAATGCACGGAATTTCATATCTTTAGAATCCTCATGAGATGCATAGATTGACATTTAATTTTGGCAGTGTGATAGCGAATTTTGAAGTACTATTAATATGTATGAGATAGAAGAAAGTTTTGGGATTGGTACATCCGACTAGTTTTCATTTACTTTTACTTGAAAGGACTTTATTACAACATTTATGATTAACTTTTTAATCCTACTGATAGTTAATTTAAATTAATAAATAAATACAAACTAGAACGAAATGTAATTCAATTCCTACTATTAGTTCACACTCTCCCTATATTTATTTATTTATTTATATATATATATCTTGTTCAAATTTTCAATCGTTAATAAAATACTTATTATTCATCCTATCAAGTTGAAATAATTTTTTTAAAACTTGTACTGGATGGCAATTAATGTTAATACGTTTTTTTTTTCAAATATTAATTCATTAATTAAATTTTAATTAAATAATTTTAGTTTTACATGGGAGACAAAATGGCGGCCATTGGTTATTGAAGCATTTAATGTATCTTCATATCTATAAGGGTGTTTACCATAGGGAGGACCCTGTTCTGTCGCCAAATACCGCCAAGTTTGTCGCCAACTTGGCGATATATCGCCAAATTTGGCGGCCAAATTGAGTCACCAAATGTGTCGCCAACTTAGCGGTATCTCTAATATTTCGCCAAATCCCCATAGACTTCCATTGTAAACTTACTTGCTTATAGAAAATCAACAAATTGAGATATTTTAATAAGACAAAAACTAATTTTAGCTTAAGGGATTATAATAAATTTTTCTTTGATGACCTAAGTAGGAATTGGCTTTAAAAACAAAATTTTTATGTTACTTGTTTTTTATTAAGGTGATACCCGAGTTCCCTGCTCAACATTGCGAAAATTTCTACGGACTTTCACGGATACACACTTTCGGACTCAATTTTAAACGTAAAGGCATACAATTAGCAGGGCTGATTATTGAAGCTATTTGGAATCGAAATGAGTTTTCCATTTTTTGATAAATAAATTTGTTATTTAGTTACAAGCGATTTTGGTCACGTGATAACCTATTTTTCTTGTCTCTGTCTCTGTCACATTCAGAAATTCGGTTTAAAATGCCTATTTTTGCAATATTTACTAAAAGATCTTTCGCATTTACCAAAAAATGGTAAATTTTTTTCATTACATAGATTCTGAATAACAACATCTGCCAGTTTCATATGTTTCCGAAAAACAATTCTCCTTTGGATTTGAGAACAGCCTTAAACATTTCTATATTAATTGACTTTATTAATAATTTTGGAGTTTTGACAAAAGAAAAAAAAATCCAAAGGCAGAATTTTCGTATTAAGATTGTCCCTTAGATATATTGAGGATTTTCAACTAAAATTGAAATGCTTTGAAAAATGCCTAGAAGATGCATAGACTAAAGAAAAGTTGTTTTGAAAAGAAAATTGCAACTACGATAATGTCATTTTTATTAGTTTCTTTAAAAGGTATGAAAACATCTTTCTGCCAAATATATGGTATTATATTGATAATTGTAATATTTTAACACGTTTTAAAGCAAAAACTAAATTTCGTAGTTTTGACCGACTTTTGTTCGCCTAAAAAAATATCACCCAATTAAAATATATCTGAACAATTCATTGAATAAACTATTTCTTCTATTGATATTATTAAGATGAGCAATAATTAATGCATTGCAAGCAATAAAGCTGTTGGTAATGGGATATATAGAGTATTCCAGTATTTTTGTTGACAAAGTAAAAGGCTTGGGAAAAAAATCTTTAGGAAGTAGATTCTTCCTAAGGGAAATGGAACTCACCATTTTATCCTACTGTTTATCTTCTAATGACATGTGACAGTAAAGTGCTTTGTTTCAATGGCTAACACATTAAGTGGTAAACTTTATTTGCTGTTTTCATTTTCTAGATATCTCTTTTTATGTGTTTAATTTGTCAACACCTTTTCTGGTCAAATGAAATCGTTTGATGTATGATTTCTTTAGGTAAGTGTTTTCACAATAAAAAATTACTAGTAATAAAATGAAAATCAATTTACATTTGTGGCAACGATTACGGTTGTTGATAATAAACTGTATTCGCGAAACTTTTTTTTCTGGAAAATTCGGGAAATAGAACTTTGAAACCGTGTTGGATTTTAAAAACATTAACTATCACTATCTAACGACCTTATAGAGAATCTCTAGCCAACACAGTGTTGATGAGACAGATCGTTAATTATATACATATTTTAATTTTTATCGACTTGCGTTGGTCTAAAAAATGTCAAAAGTAAATCCTCCAATGAAACTGCAGTCGCTCCCAAAATTGAATATACACAAACCGATCGCTTCTAAATTTGTGAGTAAAAAATTTAAATTCATAAGAAAATATTTAAAAATATTATAGATAATAGTGTATTTAGTTCTCTAACAAGATATCAAGAAAAAATGAAAAATATTGAAATGGCTTTTATGAAAAAAACTTTAAAAGGTAGTAGAAAGTAAAAACAAGAGTCACAAAAATTGGGTATACACTTTTATTAAATGTTTTATAACAGTGAATTAGTACTTTGTAGCATATCTATTTGCTCGAATAACAGCTTGTAATCGTATAGGCATTGATTCTACAAGAAGTTTTGTGGTTTCCACTGAAATTTTAGCCCACTCTTCTTTCAAAACACTTTTCAAGTGCTCCTTACTTGTAATGTGATGCTTTTGAACCACCTTCTAGAATTGAGACCACAAATTTTCTATTACATTTAAATCCGGGGACAGTGGTATGTAGTTGTATACCCCAGTTATACACAAACCACAACTTCCCAATTTTAACCCTATACTTGGGATTGTTATCCTGTTGGAAGATGAAGTTCGCCCCTAAACCCAGTGTTGCCAGGGGCTTTTTTGTCCCTAGATTGTTGATTGTCACCGCTTTTTCGAAATAGAAATATTCTGCCTACTTAGAAATAGATTAAAATTCTGAAAAACAAGGCGAATTATACTATTTTTAAAAAATGGTGACAGTCAAATAATCTGAATTAAAAAAGTACCCAATCTGCCAACACTGCCTAAATCTCGCTTGTTGGAGCTAGCTTTAAGATGATTCTTAAGAATGTTTAGATTTATCATCTTGTCCATAATATCATGGATAAAGGCAAGTTCTGCAACCCCTTCAGCAGCCATGCAACCCCAGATAAGGACAGATCCACCACCATGTATAACTGTCGGTATTGCATTTTTAGATTCCAGCACAGTCCGGGGTTGCCTCCAAACTTTGCCACGCCCATCGGATCCAAAAGGGTTAAAATTATTTTCATCATTAAAAATCATTGATTTTTAAAAATCTTGGGACTTACAGATGTCATTTTTAGCAAATAAAAGTCTCTTCTTACGATTAACTTCACTGATGACTTTCTTTCGCCTAGGTATACGATCAGTATAGCCTGCTTGTCGGAGAGTCCTGCGAACAGTTTCTGCAGAAACATTTCTCTGTATGACCGAACTTACAGATGCAGCAAGTTTCGGGGTACTGTTCATTAGATTTTTCTTCACACTGCGAATAATTTTTTTTTTGTGGTATCATGAGGATTTGTTTGCGTCCTCTTCCAGGTGTATTCATCACTGTTCCAGTTTTGTGGTATTTCTTAATGATATTTTGAATACACCCATGACTTCTGTTAATCAAAGAAGAGATTTTGCGAAGAGATTTAACTTCAGATGACCATTTAATAACCAAATTCCATTGAAGTCTCCTTTCGATTGCTCATTTCGGATTAATTTGACACGAAAATTATTACAATGCAAAACTTAATGGGAGTTATAATTAACAAGAGTCGATAAAAATATAAATGCAAAACATTTTAAATAAAAAGTGGTTAGCACGAATGAATTTATTCTGGTGTATACTCAATTATGTGACACTCATTTTATCCTTAAATTATATGTGGAATTTTTTTATGCTGGTTTCACTTCAATATTGTGGATATTTCGCAATCTTTTCCTTAGCATCTAGTATATGCAGTGTGCATATCCATCTAAAAAACTCCCGATTCGTATATACAAAATGTCAACTGTTTAAAAGTAAAATTCCTAAAGAACACCTAGTGTATACTCAATTCTGGGAGAGATTATATATCTGAACAATGCATTGAATAGCATATTTCTTCTATTGATATTGTTAAACTAAGCGTTAATTAATGGATTACATGGCATAAAGCTTGATAATGGGATCTATCTACTTCAGTACTTTTGTTGGCAAAATAAAAATCTTGTGAAAACATCTTTAGGAAGTAGATTCTTCCTAAGGGAAATGATGTTACACCGATTTATTCCATTGTTTAAAATTCGCTTCACCTTTAAGAAAGTATTTCTACACTAAAAAATTACTAGTAATAAAATGAAAACCAATTTATATTTGTACTAATGATCATGGTTGGCGATAATAAACGGCATTCTTGAACCTTTTCATTATTTTTGAAAATTTAGAAAATAAGACTTTGAAGCCATGTTTAATTTTAAAATCGTTAACCATTACTATTTAGCGATCTTATAGAGAATCTCTAGCCTGCACAGAGTAGGCAAGATAGATCGTTAATTATAAATTTCGTAATTTTATCGACTTTTGATCGTCTAAAAAATGGTAAAAGTAAATTATCCAATAAAACTATATTTGAACAATTCACTGTGTAACCTATTTCTTCTATTGATATTGTTAAACTAAGCGTTAATTAACAGATTACATACCATAAAGCTGCTGGTAATGGGATATTTGTAATTCAATATTTTTGTTGGCAAAGTAAAATACTTGTGAAAACATCTTTAGGAAGTAGATTCTTCCTAAGGGAAATAGTGTCACACCGTTTTATCCCATTGTTTATCTCCTAATACTTGTGACAGTAAAGTGCTTTGCTTCAATGACTAACAAATTAAGTGATAAACTTTATTTGCTGTTTTCTTTTCCCAGGTGAATGTTTTAATCTGTTTAGTTTGTCAAACTTTTTTGTGTCAAATAAAATATTTCGCTTCGCCTTTAGGAAAGTATTTTTACACGAAAAAAATTACTAGTAATAAAATGAAAATCAATTTACATTTGTACTAATGATCCCAATTGACGATAATAAACTGCATTCTTGAACATTTAACTTTTTGTTTAGAAAATTTAGAAATTAGGCCTTCAAGAAATGTTGAATTTTAAAATCGTTAATCATCACTAGCTAGTTACCTTATAGAGAATCTTCAGCCTGCACAGAGTAGGCGGTATAGATCGTTAATTATGAATTTCGTAGTTTTATCGATTTTTGTTCGTCTAAAAAATGTGAAAAGTGAATTCTCCAATGAAACTATATTTGAACAATTCAATCTGTAACCTATTTATTCTATTGATATTGTTAAATTAAGGAGTTACTTAATAGATTACATGCAATAAAGCTGCTGGCAATGGTATATACTGAAGGACTTCAGTATTTTTGTTGGCAAAGTAAAAGTCTTGGGAAAACATCATTAGGGAGTAGATTCTTCCTAAGGGAAAAGGTATGACACCGTATTATCTCATTATTAATCTTCTAATGACTTGTGACAGCTTTGCTTCAATGACTAACACATTAAGTGGTAAACTTTATTTACTCTTTTCCTTTTCCAGATGTCTGTTTTAATCTTTTCAATTTGTCAACATCTTTTTTGTGTCAAATAAAATCTTTTGCTTCACCTTTACGTAAGTATTTTTACACAAAAAAAATTTCTGGTAATAAAATGAAAATCAATTTACATTTGTGCTAACGATCATGATTATTAACAACAAACTGCATTCCTGAACCTTTTCTTTTTCTTCTTTTTTTCTTTTTTAAAAAAAAAAAGAAAAAAAAAAGATTTTGCAGCCGTGTTAAATTTTAAAATCGTTAACCATTACTATTTAGCAAACTTATAGAGAATATCTAGTCTACACAGAGTAGGCTAGATAGATCGTTAATTATGTATTTCGTAATTTTATCGACTTTTGTTAGTTTAAAAAGTGTGAAAAGTAAATCATCCGATAATACTATATTTGAACAATGCATTGTGTAACCTATTTCTTCTATGGATATTATTAAACAAAGCGTTAATTAATGGATTGCATGCCATAAAGTTGCTGGTAATGGGATAGATAGAAGTGCTGCACTATTTTTGTTGGCAAAGTAAAAATCTTTTAAAAATATCTTTTGGAAGTAGATTCTCCGTAAGGGAAATAGTGCGACACCATTTTATCTCATTGTTTGACTTCTAATGACTTGTGATAGTAAAGTGCTTTGCTTCAATGACTAACACTTAAAGTGGTAAACTTTATTTGCTGTTTTCGTTTTCGAGATGTCTGTTTTTATCTGTTTAATTTGTCAACATCTTTTGTTTTGTGTCAAATAAAATCTTTTGGTTTACGATTCCGTTAAGATAGTATTTTTCCTCTGTCGCGAGTTTTATTCGCGCACAAAGAATTCTGTACTATAAATTTATTAATCACTAACTGCAATATTTCAACAAATCATTGCTACAAGAATAATAAGACTTTGTAAAAAATTTGAAAATATTTTTCAGTAATTGCCTTTAATAAGTGAATTCAATTGGAATGAAAATCGTATCACTATTATTGCCCTTGCCCAATTCAAAGAACTTGTACAAAGTTTAAACTTGGCACTGTGCCAGGCGCGCTTCGAAAGGAGGTCCCGATGTTGCAATGATGTCTTGATCCATGCCGTGTTGTTCTACATATGTTTTAAGTAATATCTCGGCTAATTACCGACAAAAAAATTCGAAAATCATTAACAAAAATCCTTTGGTGATATCGCGTCGATAGGTACCTCAAGGACCCCTCAACTCCCCCGTTGAGCGCTAACATAGCAAAGTTTGCATGTAACGTAAAAATGCGATTTTCTTAAAAACTGTTTGACCTAGGACATTAGCTATAGTTTTCCATCAAGGTTTAAAAAAACTCTTACTAACTCTATTTTTTTCGGAATGTCAGTTACGGTACATTCACAAGCAGGGGTTCATATTTTTGCAGTACATTTTAGATGACATAGCTGAAAATATAACACCTAAAGGTAAAATAAATGTATTTTTGAGTCCGGTGTTACGAGATATTTCAAACGATATCCCACCCGATACACAGACACAATTTTTTTAAAGTAACTTAATTAGCCCCTAAATGTTTCCAAAAAATATTTGTGAATGCTTAGTCATCTATAAATATGTGGGTTAATAGCCTTTATAACTCTCCCTAGTTTGAAGTTTCCACGATCCATAGTTTTAGATAAAAACGGCTGTGACAGACGGACAGACAGACACATGACTGGTCCTATGATGGTTACGCTTTTCTTTTTAAGTAAGGGAACCTAAAAAATACCAGTAATCAAACAAAAATTAATTTACATTTGAAGTAATTTTCCCGGTCGTAAACAATAAACTGCGTTCACGAACATTTTTCTTTCATTTTTATCTTTTATTTTTTAGAAAATGAGATTATGTGCTCTTAGTTATTTTCTCTAGGGTGCCAGAAAGAGCACGACGACTCGCCCGTAAATTCTAAAACAGATCTCGAACCACGAATCTCCATCACTGCGGCTGCAATTAAGGCAACAACCGGAATCTTCGAAAATGCTCGGTAATCCACGTCGCATAGGTGTCATGCTTGCATCCATGCCCATGGGCGCAATTTCGAGCATCTCCTGTGGTACTTGTAAGTCACACATTTCACTCCCTTCTGCGTAATAAAGCATTTTACACTGCTTTCTGCTACACTGCTTTTAATGTACATAATTATTTTTAATTTCGTAAAATCTTCTATTCTTTACTATATTTTAAATATTTATTTTATTTATTTATTTATTTATTTATTTATTTTGCGTTTATATGGTTACTTACACGATCGTCAAATCTATACATTCCCTGAGAATTAAATCAACGTTCCGTATAAAAATAAAATTAATACACAGTTTTTTTCGCCTGAAGAAACATTTAAAAACAAATCTAGAGTAAATATATATTATTTTATGCAGAGGAAACATTATTTCGAATTGTAAAGGTAGACTTGGGGACCCTAACAAGACCCTAATCGGCGCGGAGCACTAGACAGCCTCTCCGTTTGCCCGATGATTGCGCCGGCCCTGCGTATGTTAAAACGCAAAATTGCATTAAAAACAAGCAGTTAAAAATTAAGATTTTTAAATGTAATAATTAATAATATTATTTAAATTTATTTGTATTCTATCAATAACTATATATTTTATTTATTTATTTTTGAAAGAAGTAATACTACGACTAACAATAGTAAATACGAAGTTTTATTTATTTATTTATTCAGCCTTTTGCCGATTGTACGCCCTGCATTGAGTTTTTTGAAATTGTGTTATTTCATTGTAAGACACAATGAAGCTCGACCCAAAACGTAATTCGCTTCTGCTAACGGTATTGATGCAAAAAACCATATGAAATATTCATAACAATTCGTTTATGTTATGTTGTGTTATGTCAATTTTCGAAAACATATCTCATATTATCACGTATTTTAAATTTCTAATATTTCTTCAGAAAATAGACGTGAGAATAATAACATTAAAATGTTTTCATTCGATTAACATGTATTAAAGTTTTATTTTCCAATTTCTAATTAAATATTTGAATATCTAATATTTGTTATTTTAATACTAAGGATTTCCTTTATTATGATTTGAATACATTACGGAAACATTTTAAATTTGCACGGTAAACAAAACGTATTTTCCGGATAAATATTTAAAAAAATAATATTAAACATGTATCTACCACAGCGCTGTATTTTATTTAGGAATTTGCAGATCTTATCTTTCCTTAATCAAGAAAGATAATTTTATTTTTTAAAAGTCTGTATTTGAAATACTACTTTCAAGAGAAGATAAGTTTTTAAATTGCATCAATAGGCAATAAAATGAATGTTCCAAAGTTTTAGTTTTTTTTTTCTACGAGGGCTGTCCAATAAAGAATGGTCATCATTTTTTTTTTATTAACATCGCTCGTCGTCTAAATTTTAATGCTGCTATTGAAAGTAGTTCATATTTAATGCAATACAGTTCTCCCACATGTTTTCACACTTCCAAGACATGCTGTAAACCACTTTTTTTAAATAGGACCTGCAAAATTGCATCCACCGACATCACCAATTCTTATAATGATGAAAAATATTTTCCACAAAGGTGTTTCTTCATTTTAGGGAATTCATCTCACCTTCCTGTAACATCACTTCAATTTTGAACAAACTTCCACGCAAACTTCCTGTTGTTCGCGTATGAGGAGTCTCGGAACTCACCGCTTAAAAACATGTCTCATGCTTACTTTTCTCTTATCAACATGTGGGTGGCACGAATTATAACTGTAATATTTTTATCAGTTGTCATATCTAATGACTACTGATAAAAATATTACTGTAATACACTGACAATAATAGCGACGGTATTAATGTTGGCTTCTGCAAACGCAGTTAAAGGAATTCCGGATCCATCTTCAAAGGAAGATGTTTGTTTTCCTCTTCTTTAAACGTCTCCTCCAACTGTGTTACAGGGAAAAACAGACTTTCATAAGTCCCTACTTATCTAACAATAATAGCGGCGTTATTAATGTTGATTTCTTCAAACGCAGTTAAAGGAATTCCGGGTCCTTTTGCAACTGAAGGTGTTTGTTTTCCTCTTCTATAAACATCTCCTCCAACTGTGCTACAGGGAAAAACAGACTCCCCATAAGTCTCCCACTTCTCTGACAATAATAGCCACGGTATTAATGTTGTCTTCTGCAAACGCAGTTAAAGGAATTCCGGATCCATCTTCAAAGGAAGATGATTGTTTTTCCCTTCTTTAAACGTCTCTTCCAACTGTGTTACAGGGAAAAACAGACTTTCATAAGTCTCCTACTTATCTGACAATAATAGAGGCGTTATTAATGTTGATTTCTTCAAACGCAGTTAAAGGAATTCCGGGTCCTTTTGCAATTGAAGGTGTTTGTTTTCCTCTTCTATAAACATCTCCTCCAACTGTGCTACAGGGAAAAACAGACTCCCCATAAGTCTCCCACTTCTCTGACAATAATAGCCACGGTATTAATGTTGACTTCTGCAAACGCAGTTACAGGAATTCCGGATCCATCTTCAAAGGAAGGTGATTGTTTTCCCCTTCTCTAAACGTCTCTTCCAACTGTGTTACAGGGAAAAACAGACTTTCATAAGTCCCTACTTATCTAACAATAATAGCGGCGTTATTAATGTTGATTTCTTCAAACGCAGTTAAAGGAATTCCGGGTCCATCTTCAAAATAAGATATTGGTTTTCCTTTTCTTTAAACATCTTCTCCGACTGTGCTACAGGGAAAACAGACTCCCCATAAGTCTCCTACTTCTCTGACAATAATAGCGACGGTATTAATGCTGAATTCTGAAAATGCAGTTAAAAGAATTCCGGGTCCTTTTTCAACTGAAGGTGTTTGTTTTCCTCTTCTTTAAACATCTCTTCCAACTGTGCTACAGGAAAAAACAGACACTCCATAAGTCTCATATAGCATACTCTTCGACTGACAATTTTTGCTGCCGAAAGCAAAATTTCCAGCAGGTAAGAGCATACTGCTCATTGCGTGTTGCCTGTATCGTACCCGTAGGCGATACTGAAAGTATCTGAACTTTCATGGCTTCGACTGACGTACTACTCCTTATAAATGAAAAAAAATTACCATGTATTCATTATAAATTAAACTAACAATGTAACATAAAAATTAATTTGTGCGCAATAAAGTATACTAATAAAAAAAAAATTATGATTATTCTTTATTGAACAGCCCTCGTAGTTTTAAAAATGAAAAACCATTACCAGTAAAATGTGAATCATTTTCTTATGGAAAATTCACTAAGTTCAAATTATTACAAATTATTACATCTACCTTGAAGTATTTCTTTCTTGACTTTAATAAAAGGAGCGCAGGTAAAAATTTTAAAATCTATAAGAATGCTAATCTGCAAGATGTCAAATTCTGTGTTTGATAATTTCATTTTAAATTTTAAAGTGGTTTTCAAATCTCGAAATTGTAAGGGCTTAAGTTGAATATTTAAAAAATTAATTTCTAAAACTCAAGCGAAAGAAGAACTAGTCGGTTGTGCCAATCCCAAAACACTTTATTATATCTCATACTGGGTGTCCTCAAAATGACCGATGATTTTAAAATTCAATAACTTACAAACGGCGACAGATATTTAAAAATTTCTTGCAGGAGTGTTATGTATGATGTCAGGGGTTTTTCTACTGTGATTCTTGATCTTAGTTCGAATTTGAAAAATAGATAGCGCTGCGAGAAATAGGTGCTAATTCAAGACCCGATTTTTCGTACATCGGGATCCATTCAAAACATTGTAATCTCCTTTATTCGCATGGGAGAAGAGAAAGGTCGAAAAATCGAGAATGGATTTAACGCCTATTGCCTGCAGCGCCATCTATCGCTGCTATTTGTTACTAAAACTGGGGATCGCAGCATAAAAACTCCTGACATCTTACATAAAAATCCTGCAAAGATTTTTTTTTTAAATCTGAAAACGTTTGCAATTTGTTGAATCTTAAAATCATCGGTCATTTTTGGAACACCCAGTATATGTTAATGCTTTACCATTCGCTATCACATTGACCAAATTAAATGACAATCTATGCCCATCATGAAGATTGTAAAGAAATGAAATTCCATGCGTTAGTTCTTGAGTAACTATCGCTAAAATCGTTTAAATCCTGAAAAATGCAGTATAGCAACGCCACCTGTTGGGTGATTTACACCGAAACCTAATGAACAACAACTTATGTCAATGTCAAACTGAATCTGAGGTTTGTTGAAAACTCGTGCGTAAGTCTTGAGATAAAGCTATCTCGAAAATCACGAAAAATGCACCATAGCAGCACCATTTGTTGGACGATTTACATTAAAATGTATGTACTCAGCTCCAATTTACATCAGGGGCTAACGGAATCTAAATTTTTACTAAATTCCTTGCATTAGTTCTTGATATAGAGCGCCCACAAAATTTGCGTCATATACATATATACAGACAGACATTTTCTAGAAATAGTCAAATCGTGTTCAGGACCTTTTAAAGCGTATAAATCCGTCGAAAATCGAAGTAAAAAATTTTCATGAATCCAACACTTTCTTCTTGTAAAGATAGAAGAAAATAAGAAACTGACTGAAATGTTAATATTATAGGTCACTTATATTGTTAAACATGCGGTTATCATAGCGTAATGTTATTATAGGTAAGGTTACATTTCGTATCATATTATTATAATCACGAAGAATAATTTGTTTAAATAGCTTATTGTTATCTTCTTATTTTCTTATTACTATCTTCTTATTTTCTTATTACTATCCTCTTAAGCTTCAAAAATGGCTAGATGATTAAAAAATTAATAAATTTAGATTAATTTTTATTAACACTTTCCACATAGTTGAAAAGAGTTTATAAATTCGGGTCGTCTGGCTCTTTGTCTGACTGGGTTGTAACTTGGTCAAATATACATACTAGGATTACCATAATTTGTATGTGTTATTGAGGTTTACCATGGCATGAAAATAACGTGTAGCATTTATGGTTCATTTCAAGGATTTCAAAAGGATTCTGTTACATTATGGTCAATGAGAAAAATAGTTTTGCGGTGAAATTTTATGATGTTACACTATTTCAAACATATTGAATTTGCTATAAATAAGTGAAGTGCACTATAAAATCCTTAACCTAAAATATGCTGTGTTAGTATAGAATATAGTGCATTTATCGTTCATTTACAGGGACGCGTAAAAGAAGTTGGTTACAGTACTGTCTATGAGTAAAACAATTACTGAATTTGTGGAAGTGCATTTTCAGTTGTTGTGTGCGTTCTTTAATTCAACTAATTTTATGCATATCACTTGGTGTGTATAAATTGTACAGATCTTATACAGGGGTGCACAAAAGAATTCAAATTCATTTCCGCTTATGGACAGAAATTACTGAAGGGGAATTTTCAACTGTATTATGCGTTTCGTAACAAAACTAAATTTGTGCATATGTGCTATGTAGTATAGAAACAAATCTATAGATCTTAAACAGGGCTGCACAAAAGAATTCGTTTTTTTCTGATTAAAGATGGTAATTGCTGAAATTACTGTTTTGAAATGTGTTATGCGTTTTCCAAATTGCATACTTCGACATATTGTTCCACCTTTATTTAAACGGCGAAATTTTGTTAAAGTATTCTGAATGTACTAGACCTGAGATTTATTCTGTTGAGCTGAACCTGTTTTCAGACCAGATGATATAATCATTAAGGTTATCTGGGTGAAAAAGTTCCACCAGATTCTTACGGGATAGCTCAGATGTTAGAGCACTGGCGACTTCAGCTAGGAGATCCCTGGTTCGAATCCTGGTCCGGACATTTTTCGCCCAGTTGGAAATTTTCATCTAATATTTTGAATGTGTTTGAAAGTGTTTCATAATCTATGCGTGAAAAATGATTTTTCGTTTTTGCATTCTTTTCCTTTAATATTTAGATTTTGAAGACAACAACGACAACAACAACAAAAAAAAGACACACAACAATCATCATGTTCCAAAGGACTAACATTCTTATTTATTCAAGTTAGAGAATGCACATGAGAGAACTGAAAGAACACCCATACTTGCTCTAAACACATACAGGGTGTCCCAAAACTAATCAGTGCATTAAAAAAATAGATAATTAAAACGCAAAGCTACAGAAATGAACCGTTTGCTGCATCCTATTCGGAAGAAGCAATAAATTTTCAGTCACAAAGAATTTCAAATTTAGTTACGAAGTTCACCGATGGCGCTGTATGAGATCTGCAAGTGCTGTAGGGAAACTCATTCCATCAGATGTCCATTCTGTACTTCACCGTCCTGCTTCTAGTGTGTTCTGTTCAGATATCAAAAGTTGTTTCACAGAAATGGTTTATTCCTTAGAATAGACAATATTTCTTGTTTTGGAATTTCACCACCCTGGACCACAGTATTGTTGAAACAAGTCGAAGTTTCCAGATAAAGGTTAATGTCACAAAAACGCCAAGAATGATACAATAGTGCCTCTGTTTGAAAATTTTTGGATTAATAGCATTAAAGTGGGAACATTAAAGTGGGAATGTGCTGGGAACGTCATGCGCACGCCTGCGACGGCTACAGTGACGAATGTTGAAGTCGTTCAACAAGTCATCGAACAGCGGTCATTGATTTCCATTAGATGCGTTGCGACTTATGCTTGTCCACAAAGCATGCCCAGTCCATGCACCATATCATGCGCCACCTCTTTTCATGTGGTATTCAGGCCCGCCATCTTCTGATTATTGTGGCTATTAATACACTCGAGAGGTTCGCGAAAGTTATCCTGCAGCAGTTGGATGTTTGTGAAATCGATGTGAGAAATATTTGGTTCTCCGATGAAGGATACTTTTTCTGTAGACGGGTTCATCACTAAACAGAACTGGCGCATTTTGGTAACAGAAAACTCCCATGTTGTGGTACCATCATCCCTGAACCCCCCAAAAGCTCATGGTTTGGAATCTTCATTTTCTCCAAAGGACCATTTTCCTGTCGCAAATTCTCGACATCATAACACCTTTCATTACTCTCTTCAAATGTTCTCTATAACATTTCAACTTAATTTTACAAATTTTACACATTTGAATGATAGAGAGAAAGTAAAATGGATGCGGGATATAACGACTGTTCATTAAAAAATCCCATTAAAATGGCCTAACCAAAAAGATTCATATATACACTGGTGTCCAAAATTAAGGACCAATCAGAAAATACTAATTTTCAAATGCGCGAATACTCAAAACGAAATAATATAATTCGAATAATTACTATCTCTACAGCACAGTGAGTCCATATAACATCTCATCCATGTCCCACATGGTCACAAGTGTCACAGTCGCTACGGTGAAGCAAAAAATAGGAAATGCCATACATCTCATTATTTGTCTCAAATGGTCACTATATGCAACTCCACTGAGACGTCACTGTGACTGCTGCTTTGTGACGAGTCACCATGTGACTTTACAATGTAGTTACATTGTGACTCTCATGTGACTGTCATCTGCAGACTCAATTTCAAAGTCATCGCGAACGCTGCATTAGGATAAGTTACCAAATAATGTCACATTAAAGTCACATGATGACTTTCAGGTGACAGAGAGACTACTCTGAAGTCACCATTATGCGCTTTTGTGAAAAGTCACCATGGGACAATAATGTGATATTATTTGGTGACTTATCATAATGAAACGTTCATGATGACTTTGAAATTGAGTCTAAAATGACAGTCACATGAGAGTCACAATATAACTATATTGTAAAGTCATCTGGTGACTCGTCACAAAGCAGCAGTCACTTTGACGTCTCATCGGAGTCACATATAGTGATAATTTGAGATTCATAATGAAACGTGTGGAATTTCCTATTTTTTGTTTCACCGTAGTGACTGTGACACTTGTGACCATGTGTGACATGAATGAGATGCTATATGGACTAGCTGTGCTGTAGGGATAGTAATTATTTGAATTATATTGTTTCCTTTTGAGTGTTCGCTTACTTAAAAATTAGCATTTTGTGACTGGCCCTTAATTTTGGACACCAGTGTATATTTATTCACGTAATTTTATTTTTACACTCAGTACAATACGTGATTGAGCCAAACTTTATAATATAACGATCCTTCCCAACTTTTTTGTCAATATTTGTTTCTGATAGCTTAGGTATAAGAAAAGCTTAATAAGTTTTTAGTCTAGGAAAGAAAAAAAAACTATTTTCTACATAAAATTAGTTAGTCTTTCTATAGGGTCATTCAAAAAAAATGAGCAAATCAGCTGTGGCTGACATGTAAAAAATTTTACTGTAAATCAGCATATAAATAGATCATACTTATTTCTGAGTAAATGCAAAATAATAGATTTCAGGATTGTTTATTGAAGTATTAAAACTTGCATTAAATGTTGATACAAAATCAAGATTTTTTCTACGTACTTGAAATTCCAATTTTCACTATAAGCCTTGGAAATAGGAAAGCAATATCAAAAGTTTTTTATAACTAAGACTAAATAATTATTAATAGATTGGAATAATTTAGTAATTGTCTTTTTATTCCTTAATGAAAAAAAAAATAATGATAAATTTGAGGGAAAATGCAATATATCTATTACTTGTTTGAACATGAAGGAAAGCTCTCAAAATAAAAAATATATATATATACTTGACATAGATAAAAGTGTTCATTTTAAATATAAAAACTTTCATTCTTGCCTTCAGTTTATTTTTGTCTTAAGAATATTTTTAAGTAGAATAGGATTGAAGAAATAATTATATAGTAATCATAAAGCAATATAAACAGCAGCACTAAATTTCTCCTGAAATCACGCTTGTAAACCTTATTTCATTTTCCATGTGTCTGAAAGTATTACAATCTGTAAAATTGAAAGAAATTTTATGGCAAACTCTGAGAAAGTGTAATTTTCTTCATTTGTTTCTATTGCGTATGACAAAAATTGGTGGCTTGGTATCGTGACAGACATTTCACCAGATAATGATGATTTTCTTAAGAAGCTTATGAGTTTGCATGAACCTAACATTTTTCATGACCTATTAGAGGTGATATTTGTTGGATAAAACTTGAAAATATACTTACTACAGTACCGGTTCCGTTAACAGCATCAACAAGCAAAATCTTACGAAATCAAACAACACATTTTTAACCAGATTGGAGAAATATTTCAAATGGGATTTAAATAACCTATATATAGATTTGCCAAGCCTCCGTAATTTTGCACACCACTATTATCCTAGAGAAAATGTAATTCTTTTACATCGTCCAAAAGTTCCAATTAAGTAAAAGAACATTTTCTGTATCAAAATACTGGTATCCAAAAAGCCGGAGACTTCGCAGCTCTGCTATATCATAACTGTTGATTGATTTTCTTTTTCTTAAGCATTTTATAATAGTATATGTTTATACGTTTTCTTCCATAAAGAACAGATAAAATATTATTCAATCTTATAATAATATTTTCATCAGTTTTAAGTCTGATGGAGTACATGATATCCATGTATGTAAATATACTACATTAGCAGAATTTCTCCTGTTTATTTATTGGGTATATGCACAAGTAAGTTCCGTTTTTTGGTGAAAATTGCATATTTATTTATGTTATTACATGTTATTCCATGTAGACGTCTACTGACAGAGAATTGATTCGATGCTTCTGCCTATTCTTTATTCGTTTGTATTTTGTCTTCGTCTAATAATACTTGCAATCTCTACCTTCACGTCTGCGTCATCAATATCGAATAAACCTTCTTTAAATTGCCTGAACCACATTCTACACATACTTTTAGAAAAATCATGCTCACCGTAAGCAACCACAAGTAAACGATGACTTTCATCCGCGCTTTTCTTTAAATTATAAAAGTAATAACAAAACTTCCCTCAAATGACGATTGTTTGGCACAAAACTATCCATTTTAAAACGAGTAAAAAACTTTGCACTTTAATCAAATGTCATATACTACGTTTTGAAGGTTATGAAGAGACTTTTCAAAAGCATATATTATTAGATTCACACAATAAATATAAGAACACTTATGCCATCTATTGCAAAAGCGGAACTTACTTTTGCATATACCGAATACGAATACATATTTTATATCACATACATCACTGAACATAGTTATTAATTAACTATATTCTCTTTTTAGGAAACAGAAATGCAGTAAATTTACATATTTTATATCACATACATAACTGAAAATAAAATTATTAAATAAATCTATTGATTCTCCTCTTACGAAACAGTAGTGCAGTAATTAACACTAGAATGGCGGTGAGGGGCCATTTTGGCCCGTACCAAATGGATCAGAAATTTCTTTATAAAACAAGTTCAATACAAACAAAGACAGAAAGGCTAAATGGAGAGTGTTAAAGAGATTTAAATAAATTTTCTGGTGTAAAATGTTTTTTTATAAAACTTGATTAAAATTTCCCGTGATTCTAGTATTATTTTCTACATTAGCCTTTCGTACGATTTAATAATTTTAAGTTAAGTTCATTAACAGATATTTTTTAAATATCTGAAAGCAGAAAGAAATATTAATCTGCAAGATGTTCACAAACCTTGCACAACTTTGAAGTCCAATTAATCTCCATATAATAAACAGAAATTGTCTATTTAAATCCAAGACATATATTAATGGGTCTGTTTAAGAGATATCGTGATTCTTTATAAAGCGTATTTCTTTTTAATGTATTGCGATGAAAAAGTATTTTTTTCAACTGATTATCTGTATCACACATGCCATCATGAAATAACCCATAGAATGTACCAACAATCACCTTTTTTAACTCAATTCTGTTATGCTACGAATCAAAAGGCAATCTTGAAGTTTTTTTAAGCATATCATGGGCTTATTCATCTTTATCCCATTGTAATATTGTTGATGTTAGACTTTTCCGTTATTTGATTTTTTGTGTCTACATAACAGGAAAAATTGTGATTTTGTAATTTTTGTAAAAGCTTCTAAACTATTTTGAAGATGAAGGAAATAACTAGCAACTTTCAAACTCGACCAATATGATTTTCATATGTAACACTACACAGGCATCAATTTCACAGACGTTTTTAAATTCATTTGATTTTTATATTATATTCTGATGTATATTATGCGATTGGGCATTCGCACAATCTTTTGACTTTCGGGAATCAAAATCTGGTGAAATTAAACTCGCTAAAATAACATTTTAATCTGATAGACGAATGCCTTAATGATTCAAAATAAAGAAAAATGGTCAGCAGCGAAATTTTGTTTTATTTAACTGAGGTTTAAGTTAAACTCGTAAGTTTAATTTTCCTCACCGTTTTACCACTATAACTTTTTATTTTCTTCTAAATTTTTACTTAATGAATTTGCATAGTACCCACAGGACATTCAAATAAGAAATAATAAGAATGTAGTATCTTTAGTACAAAATTTTGGTATAACATTGTCGTAAAGGGGTGTCAAAAAAGGGACAGAAGGGAAAAAAAGGAGATGGTATAGGAAAAAGGGACGGTAAGGGGGAAAAAAGGATGGTAAGGAAGGGACGGTAAGGAAAATTACCATTATTTTTAAGCAAATCATGTTGACTAAGTGATAGCCACAATGTTCATTGACTTTTAGAAACAGTTATTTACATTGAATTAAATAAAAAAAATTAATTTACCTCGAAAAGTGCAGGAATGAACCTTGGGGACGGCAAGACTACCAATAAAGCCACGATGCTTGAAATTGATATTTAAATGCTGATTTAAATTCTGCAGTAAATTTCCTGTCAAAGAATTTTAGACATTCTTTCTCTAGCATAATTGTGCATAAGAAAAAACTTGAAAAAAATTCTGTGGCTGCATCTGAAGTGATTTTCTGTATAAGTTTAGCAAGAGATATGGTAAGGAATCTAAAACCCAGGGACAGAGTTCAAAAAATAATGTCAACCATAAAAATGTGTGCAGGTTAATTTTTTGCTGCATTTTTATATAGAACAATTGTTCCAGTTTCGGAAAAAAATTACATCGAATCACTTTTATTGAAACAATTTTATACAGACAGCTCCAAACCTAAAAATCAGCATCAGAGACACGGGGCGGTATGGGAGTTTTCCTGGTATTTGGACCCTCAACATCGTCCAAACCTTATTTATCTCGTTAATATTGTTATGTAATCATGCAATGTGATGTTCCCCAGTATATGAAATAAATAAAACACAAGAATATGTACTAAAATAAAAATCATTATTCAGGGACATAAAAGTCAAAAGATTGTGAAAAAAGCCCCGTATATATTTTTATTTTAAATTTTCTTAAAATTGACAATTTTTATAACTAATTTAAGATTAATCATGGTGTTACACAAATATTATTACTAAAATATGTAGCTAATTTTCAGTGTTTACAATATTATAAATATTTTTAACGTATGTTAAATAATTTTCAAGGTACTGAATTTCAAACATGCAACTTTGAACGATTGCATACATGCTATTCTCAGCCACAAGTTTTTTAAATGTCTAGAACTGCCAAAATATTTTATCTTTTGTCAAGATATTTTGCATAGCTATATTTAAATGTGAATTGAATCTTTGTTCCATAATTTATTATAATCGGTTACTATGTGGGTACAACTTTTTAAAAATGTTTGCTCAGTTTATATGGCGTCACCCTGTATTCAAAGGTAAAAATTTGTTAGAAAGTCTTATCAGTATTCTCTATATGTGTTCAGGAGGTAACAAATGTTATGCGTTCAGACTTATTATAACAGCTATCTGATATCTAAATGCCTTTGTGTCGATTAAGTATTCTTAGAAAAGCATGCTTGAGCATTCAATAAGAGAAGGTTAAGACACTGTAAAATTTTTAAATTGACTAATCTGATTTAATAATCATTATTTATGCTTATCTGTTTGTAGAATTTTCCCCTCATCCAGTGGAAATTTCTATTCTTTGGACAATTCAATGTTTTTCTATAAAAACAAGACAAAAATATATGATTATATCCTACAGGAAAATTTCAAACAAATTTTTTTGCAAGCTTTCAATTTTTTTATTACTTTAATAAGTATTATTTATATTATATTTTCAAATAGTTCAGTTTTAATTCGGATTTTACTTTTAAAATATGATTTATTTTGTAGTCAATTTATTAAAATCACAGACAAACAAAGATTTATGATTATGTCCATTGGTAATAATGGTTGTCTAAATATGCTAAATGTTTCTGAGATTTGATTTTTATTGCTGTATAAATATCATGAGTATGGCAGTTTCAAAGATATCAGCTTAAAATCTGTTTTTAATTTACAAATATTCTTCATTTTGCTGTCGAATTATTTTAAAAGAAACTATACGAATAATCTTAATGTATTAATGTCCCATGATATTCTTTTCAATTTCTTAATTTTAACATTTACCTGTAAAAAAAAGTTCTATTTTAAGGACTTCATATTATAATAAATCTTTAATACAGGACGAAAGTTGTCATTGTAACAAAATCTGTTTGTAAAAAATAAAAGCCAAAAGTGAAGATGTAGCTGTGTGGGGAAAGTGGAATTGCTAGTTAACATGCAAACTTCTTTATAGTTCATTTATATTACTCCGGAATTGCTTTCTTTCAGGAAATAACCATTATTTTCGATGAAATGTGTGCTTTGGAAAGAAACTTTCTGAATAAAAGTTGTAGAACTATAAACAAGTATAAAAAGAGAGATCTGAAGATTGTTTTGTACAGGGTTTTTTATTCCTTCTCTGTACTGTTCTTGCATCAACAAACAAGTACTTGTGCATGTATATAGTAATTAATATTTTTTGAATATTTCTATCGTTTAATGATTAAAATTATTACAGTCTGAGTAAAAAGACTTATGGAAATACTGTGCTAATTGCCAAAAGGTATAAACCATAGATTAAAATGTTATTTTAGTATTTATTATAACGCCTAAAATCTAGTAGAAAAGACAACACAAATTATTTGTAAATAAATTTAATATCAAAAGATCAATACACATGTAAAAACGAGTATTTCCCGAATCAGAGTAAATATTTTAAGACCAACACGTTAAATAATATATAAGAAATAAAAAAAAAACTTTAGTAAATTGTGTAGGCTCTATTGCTCTTTATTGCTTCGAATTGTCTTGTTTTCATGATTAGTACAAGTTTATAAAGAATTCCAAAAGCAGTTTTACATCATTTACCTTCAAATGTCGATTTTAACTCAAATGAAGGAAGATGTCTCCTATGTTGATGAACTCCCTTGATACTACTACGTTTGGTAATCACGAACAAAGTGTCGACGGGATTGAGATCATTAGATCCTGGCAATGCCAAAGTGTCGCAATTACTGACTTAGAACAAGCATTTTGTGCTATGCCTTGTGTGACTTTTGTATTCTTGGTAAATCAATCTACTGTTGAATCCTTGCTGTAGGCGAAAGATGGCCGCTAAGGATGCTTTGTATGCTTCTGAGTTCAGTTTGCTATAATGGAAAGCAACAGAGACCACAAAGTCGCACAAAATTGGTTGGAGCAACGTTGCATAATGATTAACTAATTATTGACCCATATTGGCCCACAGTGAAAAATCTTCGCCTTTCGTTACCATTGGCCAAAGAAGCATTTGCCCAAAAAAGCACAACAGTGGTTCAGCGGTTAGCTGCTCAGAGTCCTACCCAGAAACGCTTCAAATTACAGGAGTCTCTGTACCTACAATTATCCAACCATATCATTCCGAACCTTATCATTTCCCAACGGTTTCTAAAAACTATAGAACAGAAACATGTGCTACTTGAATGGCTGTTTAAAAAAATAAAAGTTTTAGCGCAATCTATACCGAAATAGCAATTTAAAAAATTTCTTTTCATCTCCTCGGACCAGAACCATCCAAATTATTATACATTTAGTTCAAACACAGACAAACACACACACAAAAAAATATATACTTATACTAGGGGGGCTCCGCCCCTCCTGCTCACTACGCTTACCAACCGTCCGTGTAATCGCTTCGCGATTCCTTATTTTCTATGCGTTAAATTTTTAGATTCCACTTTGTAAAAACGCGCTCCTCCCTAACCCCTAACAATTTTATTTCCTTATCTGCAAGCACATAATCATTAAAGTTTACCGAGTGTCATATTTATAAGAACTATTAATTATAAAATCATTAAAGAAGGTAAAATTTATAATTTATTTGAATAATTACAAATTAAATAAATTTATAATTACATAAAATGATAAATTAATAGAAAATTAAAAAATATTGTAAATTTAAAAAATATGTTAAATTTAAAAAGTAACAAATTTATTAAAAGTATTTGGAATTTTCCCCCCTTATCTTTGTAAAGAAGTTGCTAATTTTAGTCCCCGAGCCAGGTGCAAATTTCATTAGTTATTTCCTCTCGGCCGATAGTTTGTAAAATGCTTCAGAAAGTTGTATCATGAAGCTCCATGAACGTCAGCCGCGGTTCCGTGGGTGGGTTGAGCAGCGGTAACCTCCCAAACATCTAAAAAAAGAAAAAAAATTTAGTCATTTCCTCCCGGTTGAAAATTTGTCAAATTATAGATAACCCAATATCTTGAAGAAAAAGAAAAGTCAGCTGATTATAGAGTGGTGGGTTATTCGTCAGCTGGTCACACGAACATGAAAAAAATAAACAGTGTGCAAAGGAAAGTCCCCTTAACCATAAAATACTTGCGAATGGAGAGAGCTACAGCTATGGAAGTGAAGTAACGGTATAGTAAAGTGACTACGCCCTATTTAATGCAAACGAAGACAGCGCCCCCTAGTGGCGAAATTTGGAATATAGCTACTGAAAACCGTAAACGAAAAGAAATAGAGCAAAACTTCCAATTAGAAAGTTTTAGAGCATCAATTAATTAGTACTAACCGACATTTGGTTCCCACGGATAAGATAAATCGTCGCCTGTATACCCAAAAATGTTCGAAATCGATGAGCGACGTTTCTACTTTGTATATTCGCATTCCGTAAATGTAGCCGTGCACAATTTCAGATTGTGACGTTGTACTGTGCTGTAATGTCTGTAAAAATTTAATTTCCAATGTATTTAAAATTTTAGATTAACCCTTTCAGGTGCAGAAGAATTCTGTTCGTAAACTGATGAAGTAATTTATTGACACCAGAATATTCAAACGAATTTCTTAGAAAATAAAAACCTGCTAATTTTCACTAGAAAAGCAAAATTTTATTACAAAAGCAAAATTTTATTCTTGCTGCCATTTGTCAGTTTTGGAATTAAAATTAGGTGGTTAGACCGTCTAGCCACGGCCCTTGAAAGGGTCAAATCTATGTCTCCGTATTGAAGAGACTAGCAATAGACGTTCCATGCTCAGAAATGTGGCATGTAGAATTACTCTCAGGAATACAAACGTGTATCGTGAGCAATGGCGAACTTTTCGAACATATTGAATATTAACTTTTTATCACTGTGAGAAAGTTTGTCTTTTTTGTTTTTTATGTTATGTTATCAAAATGTATTGAGATAAGCACATGTTTATACCATAAATTGTGCGTATTTCTTCATACTTCTGGCTATTCCATTCAAACGTCTACACGAAATAGAGTGCATCAATTTTGGAATTTTTGGGTATACAGGCGACGATTTATCTTATCCGTGTAAACCAAATGTCGTTTAGTACTAATTAATTGACGCTATAAAACTATTTTGTTTTGTTCTATTTCTTTTCGTTTACGATTTTCAGTAGCTATCTTCCAAATTTCGCCACTAGGGGGCGCTGCCGTAGTTTGCATTAAATGGGGCGTAATCACTTTACTATACCGTTACCTAACTTCCATAGCTGTAGCTCTCTCCATTCACAAGTATTTTATGGTTAAAGGGACTTTCGTTTGCACACTGTATATTTTTTTGATGTTCGTGTGACCAGCTGACGAATAACCCACCACTCTATAATCAGCTGACTTTTTTTTTCTTCAAGATATTGGGTTAGATATAATTTGACAAATTTTCAACCGGGAGGAAATGACTAATTTTTTTTCTTTTTTCACATGTTTGGGAGGCTACCGCTGCTCAACCCACCCACGGAACCGCAGCTGACGTTCACGGAGCTTCATGATACATCTCTCTGAAGCACTTTACAAATTACCGGCCGAGGGGAACTTGGTCATCAAAATCTGTTGCTGGCTCGCGGACTATTTGTAGTTACAGTAAATAATCTTATATAAATCTCCTCTGAAAATTTCACTTCGCCGACCTCTCTCCGCCAACATATAGGTGTAAAATTATAAATATATATTAAATATTTTCTTCTTTCTCATTTTTATATCAATAATAATAAAATAATCTACATACCCTCCCTCATAAAAAATAGCAGAAGGCTATCGAAACGCAGACGTCCCCCCCCCCCCTTTCTCATTATTTAATGGAAATTATCTTATATCTGTAAAAAAACACTTTTGCCATCGACCCCTAAAAGAAAGAAAGAAAAAACCCCAAAACAGAAGTCAATTGAAATGAAGAAGATTCTTCCCTTTCCCCGCCCATCCTATTTAAATTCTCTACTTTTATGGTTTTCCCCAAGCACATTTCCCGCTAAGAAAAGTCAGAAAGGTCTGATAAATCAGATAAGTTTCGCGGTATCTACGCAGATTTCCACTGATCATTTCCAAATCGTTACTTTTTTAGGGTTTCGCTCATCTGGCGAAACCCTATTCGTCTCGCTCCTCTGTCTGTCTGTCTGTCACAGAGCATGTTTTCAGAAACTATACATGTTGGAGACTTGAAATTTTGCATACTTATAGCTGAACACCACACATCATACGACAAATCATAAATTTTGAAAAAGTCATAATTTTGACCCTTTGGGCTCCCACATGTGTATTTTAAACAATTCTTTCTAAGTGAGTCCCTAATTAGGTTGGAGGCGTGAAATTTTACATACTTATAGCTGAACACCTCACATCAAATGAAAATCATAAAATTTTGAAAAAGTCGTACATTTAATCCTTTGGGCTCCCACATGTGTAATTTAAACAATTCTTTCTATGTGAGCCCTAATTAGGTTGGAGGCGTGAAATTTTGCATACTTATAGCTGAACACCTCGCATCAAATGACAAACCATAAGATTTTGCAAAAGCCGTACATTTAACCATTTGAGCTCCCACATGTGTATTTTAAACAATTCTTTCTAAGTGAGCCCCTATTTAGGTTGGAGGCGTTAAATTTTGCATACTTATAGCTGAACACCACATATCATATGACAAATTATTAAAATTTTAAAAAATCGTACCTTTAACCCTTTGGGCTTCCACATGCGTATTTTAAGCAATTCTTTCTAACTGAGCCCCTTATTAAATTGGAGATTTGAAATTTTGCATACTTATAGCAGAACACTTGAGGCCAGGCGACAAATCATAAAATCTTGAAAAAGTCTTACGTTTAACCCTTTGAGCAACCACATATGTATTTTAAGCAATTCTTTCTAAGAGAGCCCCTAATTAAGTTGGAGACATGAAATTTGCATACGTATAGCTAAAAACCTCAGACCACACGGCAAATCATAAAACTTTCAAAAAGTCTTATATTATTTACTCATCCGGCCTCTAACGTGTATTTTAAGCAATTTTTCTAACCTCCGCCCTTTTCACCCGCGGAGCACTTTTCCAAATTTTGCCGACACCCCTTTGACCATTCTTTCATATTATGCACCATAGCCTTACATATTTTAGTTCCACTTTTTACCACCAGGGGGCGCCTACTTATCTCGGGTGCTGTCGGGCCAATGCCCTCGACTAATATATATACGGATAGTATATAAAACGGAGTTTCGTTCGCATAGAGGTTTGTTTAGAATAGATTGATCCCCTGGTTGCGAAATGTGGAACTAACAGATTTTTCAAAAGGATAAAGTGTTTTGAAAGGAATATTAAACGAAACCCTCTGTGCGATCTGTGATCACACTTATCTATTTGTTTATATATATAGAAGGATATATTTGAAGCCACTGGTTGGCTCACGTTATAAATTACTGGAAAAACTCCAAACGCTTTATTTCAAGCTCATTCGATTAACAGAATGTTAAGAGATACATTTGGTTATCTTTTTTGTAAATACTGAATTTATAAACACTAATTAATACTTTAACCTCTATTTTATTAATTTTGAATTGTCTCAATATTTCTAAATTACCTTAAAAATTTCCCCCAAGCTTATGATGTTGCACAAATCTGCTACACACTTCATTGAAAATAACTGAATGTCAAATTAATGTTTATCTTATGAATAAAATTTTTAAACTTTGAAAATATAATTTCATCTAATTAAATTATTAAAAAATGTTTTAATAAATGAAGAAAACTAATAACCTTAAAAATATATATACGGTCTATTTAACATTTATAATGTACGGAAATTAATTTTTTCCTTTAAAACTTGTGTAACTGAACTATCTTTACCAATTTAAACATTAAATAGCGCTTAAAAAAATTCATCGATTTATAAGCTCTCCATTTCAATGTGTTTATCATACAATCATCTATAAAACTATCACTTTTCATGTTTTTATATCAAACAGTTTTCGCACAGAAAGCGGAGAGACTGAAAATGTCGAAATAAATTCAATTATGGCAGCAGCACCAGCATTAGCAAATTTTTTCAGAATAGAGACATAATAGATAATTGTTAGAAACTAATTGAAAGTTATTAGCTTTTTTAACTTTTCATTCTTTCTAAAGAGAAAGGAAGATAGTAAATAGTTCTGCAACTGCAAAATAGAATAAGTAATTTTGATATTTTATATGCACAAAAGAGATCTATTTTCAGTTTACTGATATTTTTTAGTTTTTTATAAATAATTTAAATCATATTTGAAATCCGAAAAAAAGTCTTCAAATATACTTACATAATTTAATTCTGAAATTAAAGTTTTTGAAATAAGAAAGAATGCGCAAAAATATCCATTACAAAATATATTTATTAACTTCATGATAATTATTAACATTGATTTATTATTTTCATGAGATTTTATTAACTTTTTATTATGCACTTTGACAAAAGAAAAATTGAAATACAAATCTTACTCAAAAGCGGAATTATTTTTTCCTTGTAGAGATGTTAATCCAGTTTTGTATGCATTATTTGTTTGGATGTGTATATGAGTCTAATAAAGTTACTTGCGGAATGTATGAGAAATTGATTTTAAATACCTTCATATCATTTTATCTTTTTTTAGGTTCTTCCGTATTATATAAAGTATAGTTGTCGTCTCGTCCGTTCCTCTGACCGCATATAATAGTGCAAAAACTACCCAACCGAATGCTTTGAAATTTAATATCTATATATAATTGTTGCAGAATTTTGTCGAGTCATTTTAAATTTCATGAAAATCAAATCAAAACTTAAGAAGATATTAATAAAAATTTTATTCATTCAATTAAATCCTATCATACGTAATCAATTCTATAATATATCATGATAGGTAATGATTGTAGGTTGCCACAGTGATGACGTCCAACTTAAGATGAAGTCCTATCATTTCGAATACTAAATCATATATATTATAAAGCAGTAAGCTCTAAAAATTCCGCTCGAGTGTTTTCAAGAACTAACCGTTGAATTTTTTTGCAAATAATGTCATTCGATAGAAAATATTCACGCGGTGGTTTATGAGTAAAATATACAGGGATAACTATTATTTTTGGTAATAAATTTCGCATTTTATTGTTATTTTGAACGAAAAGATTGCCAGTGGTCATTTTTTGGCGAAAGGTTTGTTGGTTAAAGAATTGAAATAGTTATTCGTCCGTTAGAAAATAATATAAATACCTCGCAAATAAGTGAAACAAAAATACGGATATTTAATTTAAAAAGACAACAAAAAAAATTTAATGAGACACAATGTTATAAAACGAAAATATTTAATTTAAACATGAAATAAATATTTTTAATGCTTAAAAATATAATTTATTGTAAAATTTTACAATTTATACAATATTCGGCGAATTATCGCCTGCGTTACATTAAAAAAAAAAAGAATCTGAAAATTTGATTACACTAATTTTGAATTACAATTTTTTTATTTTTAGTTCTTTTTTTTTTTTAAATCTAACGCCACACCATGTGATTTACAGGAGAAATAAACAGATGTAATTGTAAAAGCTACTGTAATTGTGAATAACATATTATTTCTTTCTTTACGATTTCTAATATAAGGATGTCGCCAAACAATGTTTAGCCAATTTTTATTTTTTTTTTCTTTAAGCCAACGATGCATAGGCGTGACATTAGCTTGAGGATTTTCGCAATAATGGTGTTTTTTCAAGGGACCGAGATCATTTTTAGAGTACATTTATATATTCAATTATAAGTTATATAGATATAAGTTAATATTTTAAAAATGAATCAAATATCCAAATTTTAGTTTGAATTTCTGCTACACATTTAATAATATATAAATTATAAAATATGTTCATAGTTTTTAAAAAGTTCATAGTTTTTTTTGCTGTAATTACGGAAGCATATGATTTTTATGCACTCCAACTCAGATCAAGGATTATTATCCTTTTTTGTTGTTTTCTTTTTTCTTCTTTTTTTAGAAAATATTATTGTTTATTTCTTTGTCGATAACGCCAATTTCACGTATAGGAAAGTTCGGTACTACTTGGTTATCCCATCGACCTAAAATCTATCGCCAAACTATAAGATTAAAGGCCAATAATGGTTGATCGTAAATATCACAATCATTTGACTTTAAGCAAAGTTACACGCGTTTTCGTCATCAAGTGATTTTTATTTCGACGTTTTTTTTTTTTTTTTTTTTTTTTTTTTTTTTTTTTTTTCCTTTATTAATGTTATACTAATTTATTTGTTCTTTCATTATTTAAAATAAAAATTATATCAATTTGTATAATTTGACGAGTGATTTGGCGAAATTGGGCGACGGGATACTAAGTAGTACCGAAAATTCAAAATTTCAAAATTATGTGTTATTACTATCAATCATGTGTTATCAATCATGTGTTATTATCAATCATGTGTGTAATCATGTGTTATTACTATAAAAAAATTCAACATTTTGAAATAAAAATTGCTTGCTGAGAAAAAAATTGCAAACCTTTTTTAATTTGTTATTTCTTCATATTTTCCCCTCTGTTAGGTGATATTTTAAAAGATATTGGACTAATCTTAGATATTTAAAAGCACATAAATTAACGTCTGAATTTCAATATTATATTTTTATTATTATTTATTAATTATTATTATTATTATTATTATTATTATTATTATTATTATTTTATAATTTTCGATAATCAAGTCACCACCAAATGGCATATTTACTATATTATTGGAAGCTTTGATGGCACAGATGTCATATACGCTCTATGGACCTAATGGCCTCCAAAATGACGTTATTTTGCCTGACTTGGTAACCGGCTATTGTTGTTTATTTATTAATAAATTGTTTATTTACCTTATTTTCTTTTTTTTAAATTATATAAATTGTTTTTTCTATAGTTATTAATTAAACTTTTTTCTTTATTATTATTACCGTTTAAAATAATAGAAAATAATTTAAATAGATATATATGTAACTGGTATTCGAAAACAATGTTTTCGCCAAATTGGCGTAAAAAAATCGCGCCAAACCAAGTATGTATATGATATCTGTGACTAACAGTTATTTACATCAGTGTGATTACTTACAAGGAAGGTCTCCTTACTGGGCATACTCAGAATATTTTGAAAAAAAAATTCCAATTAAACTACTTATGTATGTAATAAAGGATCAGTCAAATTTAGCGGCGGAATTACAGTAGAAAGTCTGTAAAAAAATAAAATACTTTCGAGTATTTGGCGCGAAAAGACGAAAGCATCACGCGATTTGGCGAGCAGTACTTTTCCTCGCCAAAAACAAACGATTTTAATGCACCTCAAAATTTTTTGTTAATTGATTTTTAGAATGAGTGTAAAAAGTATTTAATGAATCTAAACATAAACAATCAGAGAGTTTAATAAATAAATTTCTCGTATTGCATATTTATGTTGCTTGTTATTTAATCTTATTACTTTAAAAACAACTTCACACATAAAAAATATTTTCATATATTTAAGCGTATTCCAAAATAAAGGTAAGATTCTACTAAAGGTAAGATTACTAATTATTCATTTCAATGACAAAGAATTCGTCGTTTCCATAGCAACAAAATTGAATCGACAGTGCTTCATTGGACTTAATTTTGAGATATTGAAACAATTCTAATTTATTTTAATTTTGTTTTCATTCCTAAAATTTGATATTTAACTTTCATTATAAATATATATAGATATATATATATGACAAAACTATAGTTAAATTAAACTAAAACTGACAGTACTAAAGTTATTTACATTAAATTTATTTAAAAAGTTCAATATGAAATATTTTTATCTTAAAGAGTATTCGACATAAAAAAGTAATTTTCGAAATTTCATTTCATCGCCAACCGATGATAAATCGCCAAATAAACGAAATGTTTATTATTTTGTTCCGAACGCTCTAGCAAGGTTCCGCCCAAATTTTTTTTTTATAAACATATATATCCACATAAGAAGAACACTCTGTAATTTTTTCAGATTTTTCTGAATATGCTCGTATGGAGACCTTCCTTGTTAGTATCAGACAACAGATTGAACAATATTTGGTATATTTTTATTATATGGGCTTTGACAAGATAGAGAAAAAGGCCTTGAAGAGTTAAGTGAATTTTTTGTATATTTACTGGCAACCTATTTACTTTTCATATACATATAAGCATTTTTTTTTCAATATTTATGATATTTATTTAATATAAAGAAGAGCTATTTATCTACGTTTAAATACGAACAGAAATGATTGGCACTACGTGATTATGTCGTCGACCAAAAAAATATCGCCAAATTATAAAATTAAATACCAATAATGGGTGATCGTAAATGTCAAATTTACTTGACGTTAAACACTTTACACGTGCTTGTTACGTCATCAAGTGATTTTTAATTCAACGTTTTATTTTTATTAATGTTTTAGTAATTTATTTTTTCTTTCGTTATTTAAAATGAAAATTGTGTGCTTTGCATAATTTGGCTAATAGTTTGGCGATTTGTATAATTTGGCAAAATTGGTCGACAGGATAATCAAGTAGTATCTAATTTGTTTATAATAATAATAAGAATGATAATATAAATATATAAATAAAATGTTATATATATATATGTGTGTGTGTGTGTGTGTGTGTCTTACAAGAGAAACTGACAGCAGTAATTTTAAAAATGGATATACTTGTGAGTTGTATTCTATTCGCTTATTACCTTGGTAGCCAAAGAATGCGATTTTAATCCAAAAAGGCAAAAGAGTGATATAGGCCCGAGCAACGCTCACAGTAATAGTGTTTTTTAAGTATTTGAGCACATTTGAAAGTAAAGTTTTATATTCAAATGTAAATTATACAAAAAGCAGTTAACATTATGGTTGTTAAGTAAAATATGTAAATTTTAGGTAAATGTGTGCCCACCCCTGGTTCATTGGTTAAAGTTAAAGGAGGAAAAACGGGGTTAGTCCACCCCCCCCCCCCCCCTTAATTCAGAAAAATGGGTTTTTCATGCAGAATCACTCGATTTGCTCCGAATTTGGTATACCGGTTTATTATGTTAAGGAACATCCATGATTAGTCTTGGGGTTTCATTGGTTAAGGCTAAAGGGGAAAAAGGGGGGTTAGTCCACCCCCTTAATTCAGATAAATTGGTTTTTCATGCAGAATCATTCGATTTGCTCCGAATTTGGTATACCGGTTTATTATGTTAAGGAACTTCCCTGATTAGTTTTGGGGGTTCATTGGTTAAGGATAAAGGGGGAAAAGGGGGGGTTAGTCCACCCCCTTAATTCAGATAAATTGGTTTTTCATGCAGAATCATTCGATTTGCTCCGAATTTGGTATACCGTTTTATTATGTTAAGGAACATCCCTGATTAGTTTTGGGAGTTCATTGGTTAAGGATAAAGGGGTGAAAACAGGGTTAGTCCACCCCCTTAATTCAGATAAATGTGTTTTTCATGCAGAATGATTCGATTTGCTCCGAATTTGGTATACCGGTTTATTATGTTAAGGAACTTCCCTGATTAGTTTTGGGGGTTCATTGGTTAAGGGTAAAGGGGAAAAAGGGAGGTTAGACCGCACCTCTTAATTTAGATAAATGGGTTTTTCATGCAGAATTATTCGATTTGCTCCGAAGTTGGTATACCGGTTTATTATGTTAAGGAGCTTCCCTGATTCGTTTTGGCGATTCATTGGTTAAGGATAAAGGGGTGCTAGTCCACCCCTTAATTTAGATAAATGTTTTTTTTTTTGCAAGATTATTCGATTTGCTCCAAATTTGGTATACCGGTTTATTATGATAAGGAGCTTCCCTGATTAGATTTGGAGGTTCACTGGCTAAGTATAAAGGGGGAAACGGGGGCTAATTCCCCTTCACTTATTTTTTTGAGTGGCATTATTCTTTAAAATAAGAGTATAATCTACAATTAGTGTGAATAGTCAGTGAGCTCAATGCCATCAGTTTAGCTGGCCACTTTTCTTTTTTATTATTCTATTTAATCTACTGGAATAGACAGATGTAAAACAGTAGCAGACGTGCCAGAAAAGGACGCTTATTTTTTTAAAAAAATGCAATGTAACATGTAATGAGATTGAATTTAAGCTACCAGAACCACATGTAGCGCAAGTTGAGAGGACGGGAGTTCAACAACAAACAAATGAGAAGGAATGGTCCGAATGTTCTAAAAGTTCAATAATCAATCTCTGCAATCATTGTAATATTCTCTAATTTAATAGTATGATGACTAGCGAAAGTTTAATTCCTGTTGTCATAACTATTTAATTTCCGTACCAAACTCTACTTTAAATGATCAACTAAAAGATTTGTTTCTTAATTGTCCAAATTTCGTCCAAGGCATAAGATTGGATAATATCCCAATGGCATTCGCATTGTTTTCAGCAATGCGGAAGGCCATGGTGGTGGTCTTTACTGCTTTAAAATAGAAGAATAGAAAGAATAGAAATTGTGAAATAAATTCACAATTTCGTTTGATTCAAGGTTCGTTTGGAAAAATGGACCAGCGCAGCGGACATAGCCTGCTAGTTTAATGTATATAATCGTAATAAATTTTGTATTCATGCACTTTTGCATAAGAATGCATCAGATATTGCACCAAAATTTGAATATTTATAAAACTAGTTATAGTACGAACGCACCTCATTTACCACGTTTAACGTACAATTTTCGACTTGTTTAAAACAGCAATCAGAACGCACAAAATGTTAATTTCAAATTATAGTTTAGTAGATTCATGAATAAAGTAAATCTTTATCGTCTGATGCGAGTGAATTAAAATTCCTTTTACTCAGATGCTCGAGAACAACAAAAATTAATCAGCATTCCACTTGCGGCTTGCAACTTCTGGGACTGATAAAACTCATAAACTCACTCCCTCAAAACAGAAAAATTATGCCAGTTAGAGAACAAAAGATAAACCTCAGTTAATGACATTTACCACAGAAAACTATTGCAAACATTTCCTATTAAGTAAGTTCAATAACATTACCTTTTTATGTTGTGATGTCAAGCAGCTTGTGTCATTGCTTAGTAGTCAGTAAATTGAAAATTACACACTGAAAATGAATCGGAATATTTTTTTTTTTTTTTTTTTTTTTTTTTTAATAATAACACATATTTAACAGAAATTATTTATATATTTTAGACTTTTAAATTTTTTATTCTTTCGAAAGAGAGAATAAAATAAGTATAAACGTAAAAAAAAAATTATATATAAATAACTTTAATCATGTTTGAAATCCGTAAAAAGTCTTCAAATAAACTCACACAATTTAAATTTGAAATTACAATTTTTTAAATCAGAAAAAATACAAAACATATTTATTAACTTCATGACAAATATTATCATTAAGGTATTATCTTCATGGGATTTTGTTAACTTTTATTATACACTTTGGTGCTCATCTAAAAATTTGGCAAAAAAAAAAAAAAAAAAAAAATCTTAAATAAAAATAAAAATAAATATTTCCTTGCAATGAAATTAATCCAGTTTTATATTCATTAATTTGTTTTGACTTGTATATGAATCTGATTAAGTTACTTGGTATGAGAAAATGCTTTTAAATATCTTCACGTCATTTTATCTTTTTTAAAAATCATAAAGAACACGCAAAAATTATTAATAGCTTCGCGAGTAAAGTAAATCTTTATTGTCTGCTGCGAGTGAATTATAATAACGTTCATTCGGATGATCCAGAACTACAAAAAGTAATCTGTATTCCACATGCAGAATGCAATTTCTCTGACTAATAATATTCATAAATTCAATCCTTCAAAACAGATAAATTGTGCCAGTTAAAGAACAAAAGATAAAATTCAGTTAATGCCCGTTACCAGGGGGAAATATTGCAAGCATTTACCATAAGGAAAGTTCAATAAGATTATTATTCTTTTTCTTTTTGTGATATCAAGCAGAGCTTGCGTCTTTGTTTCGTAGTCACAGTAAATTGTAGACAGAATGAATCCTTTTTTTTTTTTTTTTTTTTAAATCCTAACAGAAATTTATTAGAAACTTATTGATAGGTTATGGTTTTTTCAATTTTTAATTCTTTCAAAAGAGAAGATAAAATAAGTATAAAGTAATTTTTTTTTATTTATATATAACTAAATTAAATCATGTTTGAAATACGTAAAAAGTGCACTACAAAACATGCTTATTAAGTTCGTGGTAATTATTAGTATTGATTTATTATCTTCATGGGATTTTATTAACTTTTTATAATACACTTCGATGTTCACCTAAAAAATTTAATAAAAAATTTTACTTTAAAACAAAAATTAATTTTTCCTTGTAATCAGTTTTGTATTTTGAAATTTAATATATATACATATATTATGATAATAGGGTGAAACTTAAGTATAGGGTAAGAAAAAAAAAAAAAAAAACTTTTTTATTTTAATGTGTAATAGTGAAAACATTTTTCCTTTTTGGATGTCTAAACTTTTGGCTGAAAAGTTTTTTTTAAATTAAGTTGTTTTCCGGTTCCTCAAGGAGGTGAAAGTTTTGAAATTTCAGTATAAAGTAACTGAAAGTAAACAACGTAGCTGTTAGCTCATATCTACTTTTGTTTAGCAAATACTATCCAGAAGTCACCACGAGGAGGTGGTTACATATCGACTTCCACCCTCCTTACCTCCCTTTGTTATGAATTAATTAAATTGGATATTCAACCTACTGTCTTTTTAGGCAAACTTTGTCATTATTACATTGTGGGAATTCAACTTTCAAAAGATTAAGCTGTCTTTTGCTTAATATTTAAAGACGGTTGACGTAGCTCGCGGGACAATTTTGACACGCGTTTCCACTGTTTGAGTATGACAAGGAAAATCTAAAATTCAGGTGTATCCCCTGTTTGTACTTTTTTTATGTTCTTCATCCGATCAGACCGTCAAGATAGGATCAATGTTTTTATAGTCTATAGTTTCAATATGTTCGCATTTTTTCAAGTCGCTTTCCTACTGGTCCAGAAAATCCTTTTGTACCCGTAGTTTTTCAGCAAGATATTGAACTAAGTATCTAAGAAAAAAGTTCATTTGCATGTAATAATCAAATTATCCATTATAAAGTTTTTAGGGTATTGCTTCCGATGTTTTATCAACTCCAGATTTGCATCCTGCATTAAAGGCGTTTCTGTTTCACCTAATAACTCTCAAACTTGAAATGTCTGTATTATTATTTTGAAAATACACCAAAATTGCAGTGGCTATATTGATATGAGAAGAAGATGTCAATGAAATATGATCAATATATTTTTATCCTGGTTTTTGAACTGAGACCAGATGTTAGTCTTTAATGATTCTTTATACTTTTTTCCCACTGCTTCAGCTATCATAGCGTTATCCTTTCTGCCATAAAAATACTAACCTTCTAAAACTAACTCATTTCGTCTTTCCTGTTCTTTCAAATTCTTCCTTTTCTTTTCTCTTTGTCATATTCAAGTCCTTCTTTCAGTTACCTTTCCTTTATTATCATCAGAAATACCCATATCTTCTAAGGTGCCATTTGCAATAATATTTGCCGTTCTGTCTAATACTCCGGTTCTTTCACCGTGTTGATTATCAAATTCAGGATTAGAAAAACAACCGATTGAACTATTTCCTTCCGAACTGTTTTTTACACTTGACGATTATCCAATCAAAACATCATTTTTTTGTTTTAAAATAATCCTTTTCCTTGATATTTCCACTTCCAGTCTTGCTACACATTTTTTGTAGTTTTTATATCTATTGATCCTATTGTCCTCACCCCATCTCTCTTTGGTCTTTCAGAAAGTGACGTTTTTGTTCTGATACACGATAATATTTAGTGCTTTTACACAAAGAAATGTTTTTTTTTTACAGGATTACCTAACATTTTGCAATTTTATAGTGGATGTGGGATTATTCTTTCTAATCTTAATATTTTTCTTCAAATTTTGACATTTCTTGCACTAGTCTCTAATCACTTTTTATGATTTGTGTATCAGAAACTGTTGGAATTGAAGGTCTCAGCAATACACTTTTAATTGTATCATCAACAGATTTAGATATTTTAGAAATAGTGTGTACCAGATTCCAGCTGTCAGATTTTAAGTTAAATTGAACCCAAAAATAATGTTTCATAACTTCTTCATATGTTCGTCAAAGATGACAGTCTGATGTTAATTGTTTTGGTTCACGAAATACAGGACAATTCAACAATTATCTAGATTTAGGTACATTAACAGACTTTGTCACTTTTGACACCGAATGTTTATCGAAAAATAATTAAACACCCGTTAAATCGGACTAACTTGTTATGTGTCGCATCCAAATAAATCAGAGACAATGAAAGCAGACGCCCACGACGCTGGCTTCTACAAAAGTCAAATAAAATGGGGCTAACTTTTCTAAGGCACTCAAACTAAATTATTCTCTTTATTACAGGACATTAACACTTAATTAATTTAATTTTGGAAAAGATAAATTTAACAATAAGCTTAAAAAACTTTTCATGGAATTATTGGCTTTTTTTCGTTTTTTATGGAAAATCAGGCACTTTGAGGAACCGGAAAATATCATTTTAAAATTAAAAGAAAAATATTTTCTTTTTATGGAGTTAAAAAGGAAAAAAAAAATCACTATTAGAATATAAAATTCGAAACTTCGTTTTTTAGTTCCACCCTAATATATAATCGTTGCAGAATTCTGTCGATTCATTTTAAATTTTATGAAAATCAAATCAAAACTTAAAATGATCTAAAAGAAAGTTTTCTTCATTCTATTAAATCCTATCATACCTCATCAATTCAATAATATCCCATGATATGTAATGATTCCAGGTTGTCATAGTGATGGCGACCTATTTAAGTTGGAGTCATGTTATTTCCGCATTACTGAATTTAATGTGTGTAATCGTAATTAATTTTTATTCATGCATCTTTACATAAGAGTGTAATAGCTATTGCATCAAGCTCTGAATATTTATAAAATTAGTTATAGTACGAACGCACCTCATTTGCCACGTTTAACGTATAAATTCCGACTTGTTTAAAACATCAATCAGAACGCACAAAATGTTAGTTCCAAATGATATTTTAGAAGCTTCATGAATAAAGCAAATCTTTATTGTCTACTGCGAGTAAAATTCCTTTTATTCAGATGTTCGAGAACTGCAAAAAATAATCAGCATTCTACTTGCGGCTTGCAATTTCTGGGACTGATAAAATTGATAAATTCCCTCTCTAAAAACAGGAAAATTATGCCTGTTAAAGAACAAAAGATAAAACTTGGTTAATGACCTTTACCGCAGAAAACTATTTCAAACATTTCCTATTAAGAAAGTTCAATAACATTATCTTTTTGTTCTGTGATGTCAAGCAGCTTGTGTCATTGCTTAGTAGTCAATAAATTGATAATTACAGACTGAGAATGAATCGGAATATATATATATATATATATTTTTATCATAACAGACATTTATCCGAATTTATTTATAGATTATAGACTCTAAATACTTTTATTTTTTCGAAAGAGAGAATAAAATAAGTACAAAAGTAAAACAAATATTCACATATAAATAACTTAAATCATGTTTGCAATCTGTAATAAGTCTTTAAATATGCTCACACAATTTAATTCTAAAATTACAATTTTTTTAATCAGAAAGAGTGCATAAAATGTGCATTAGAAAACTTATTTATTAATTTCATGATAATTATTACCATTGAGGTATTATCCTCATGAGATTTTATTAACTTTCATTATACACTTTGGTACTCAGCTAAAAAATTGAAAACAAAATATAAAAAAAAAAAAATAATAATAATAATTTTTTTTCTTGCGGAGAAGTTAATCGAGTTTTACATTCATTAATTTGTTTTGACTTGTATGTGAGTCTAATTCAGTTACTTGGGGAAAGTATGAGAAAATGCTTTTAAATATCTTCATGTCATTTTATCTTTTAAAAAAAAAATCACAAAGAACGCACAAAAATGAATAGTATGTAGCTTCTTGAATAAAGTAAATCATTATTGTCTGCTGCGAGTGAATTAGAACAACTTTCATTCGGATGATCCAGAACTACAAAAATTAATCGGTATTCTACATGCAGAATGAAATTTTTCAGACTAATAATATTCATAATTTCAATCCTTCAAAATAGATAAATTATGCCAGTTAGAGAACAAAAGATAAAACTCAGTTAATGCCCGTTACCAGGGGGAAACTATTTCAAGCATTTACCATTAAGAAAGTTGAATAACATTATTATTCTCTTTCTTTTTCTGATATCAAGCAGAGCTTGTGTCTTTGCTTTGTAGTCAGACTAAAGAGCATAATTGCAGACAGAATGAATCGGGATATTGTTTTTTTTTTTGTTGTTGTTTTTTTTTTTATCATAACAGATATTTATTAGAAACTTACTGATAGGTTATGGACTTTTCAATTTTTAGAGTTCCGTACTTAAAAGTGAAATCAGAACCATTATAAGATCACTCTTGTGATTGTCTGTCTGTCACAGTCATTTTTCTCGTAATCTATAGAGCGTGAAAAGTTCAAATTGGGGGAATTAAAAAAGACTATTTACCAACATGTGTACAGATTATTAAACATTAAAAAGTATATTTAGAAAAAATGTAGAGGGGATAATTAAGTTATTTGAAAAAAAGTATATATATATATATATTGTATATCGTGTGAAAGCTTTCGTAATGCTGAAGTCAAAAATACATTTGTTTTAATTTTAGGTATTATATTTTTAGAGTTTCGTTGAAAATGTAGTGCAAATATATGTCCCCCCCCCCCCACTTCTATTTCTGAATCTACTGAAACTAAAATTATGAAAAAAAAATAGAGGTAGTAGACGTTAATTTAAACCTTGCAGAAAAATTATAGCGATTACCCTAGGTCGCATAGTTTTTGAGAAAAGTGCAATTTCCCGTTACACGCAAATTCTATTTGCGGGCATTCACAAAAGTGTTGAGGAGCGATGTAGGTACCTATCGTCGCAGAAGTATAAAAGTATTGTTAATAATGATTTTCTAAAAATGTCTTCGGTAATTAGCCGAGATGTTAACCATTAAAGGCACAAATGGTTGGGGCATACATAGTAACAGGGGCGGCATACATTATATAGCATCGGCTTTTAAAGCCTAAATAACAGCTTTTAATGATATATTTGTGGATTTCAATGACCAGTAGCAGTATAAAAGCAATAAACATCAAATTGTTTAAAAAAATAATTTAATTAGTATTAATGACATAAATACTATGGAATTAGCGACTTATTTGCATTGAGTGTATCTCTAAATATGCTTCGCGTGTCTTTAAAAGTTATAAAAACCTATCTGGAAAAAAATGTGGCTCGGACCAAAGAGTCATTGCAAATTTACGACATCCTTTTGAAGCGTGCTTAGCACAGTGCCAAGTTCAAACTTTGAACAAGGATTTTGTTTTAGCCACTGTAAAAGAAAAAAAAAATATTACTATGCTGAATTTAGTTTTATGAAATACCAAACGAAGTTTGAATATGCACTACTTTTATTATCAGTATCGAATTAAGTTCATCAAAAAATAGATTAGGGTAAGATTAAAAAAAAGAGTTATACAGAATAGGAATATCTGATATTATTTAGGCTTCATATCTCTTTGAACTTTTATATTATGCCCATTCATACTTTTCTAATATGTACAGCTATAGCCAACCCTGCATTGTATAGTTTTTTACAGCCTTGTTAATCTTTTAGCAACGATTTTTTTAATAATACAGTTAATAATTCATATGATATTCTACGGAACACTCTAAGCGCGAGTAATACTCGCACTTTACAGTTTATTAAATCTTTCGAAAGCGAGATTAAAATAAGTGTAACAATTTTATTTATAAACTAGGGGACTCTTCTCCTTTCAAGCTACGCTCGCCAACCCCCGTTCAGACACCGCAGAATCTAAAAGCACGCTAATTTGATCGTAATTAAAAGATTAGAGAAGATTGTATTATAATGAAAAAACCTATAGCGATATCCCTGAAAACGGGTTTCCATTCAATTCCCTTTGATTGCGAAAATTTAAGGCCGAACTAGTTGCTGTTAGGACATCCAATGTTTGTTCTCGTGTTTGATTAAAGAAGACCAGTCAAACATTTGAAAGGAAGCTAAAATAAAATGAATTAAGTAAAGAGGGTCTTTGCCTAGCGGTGTTTTTTAACAGCGTTGTAAAACGATTAACATAATACAATTTACTGCTTTAACCCCTTCAACGGCGGTGGTTCATTTTTGGACCACTTAATTTTAATTCTTAAATGCCACATTGGCACCAGAATATTGGAATGAAAAATTTCCTATTATTAAGTAAGTTAACAAAAGCATTTTCGTATTTCGAAATTTGATTGTAAATTCTGCTGCCATTCGCTGATTTCATCATTTTACGAATAGAAGTACCTTGCCCCTCAAAGGGTTAAACGCATATTAATGTATTTATTATTTTAAAGTTCCCTTTCTCTTTTAATATTCACGTGTAAATACAATTTTCAAAACATAATTTTCAATATTTTCCTGCTTTTAACGCGTATTCATTTAATAGTAATTTTAAAGATTTTTTTTTTTTTTTTTGATAGTCACGTGTAAATAAATTTTTAATCGTTAGGAAATATTATTTTTTGCGCTGTTTTTAGAATTGAAAACAATCTCTATAATAATAGCCTCAGTCATGTGACTATTATCAACAGTTCCGGGCGGATCCCTTTGCTTTTTATATTGCAGGCGGCAATTTTGGTACTTTAATGTTAGCCAGCCACAGGCGATATGTCGCCAAATATTATTTTATCGTCATCATTTCGCATATATTATAATAGTCCAAGTCATGTAACTGCCACAAATAATTACAACGCTTCGCTTTTCATAAGAAAGTTTTCCATTTTGATTAAAGAATCAAAGTTATTTTTTCGAATAAAGCTACATAAAAGTTGTCACGATCGCAAAGAATTCTTGATACTTTTATAATAGCCGAGTGCAAATCTCGCCAATACCCTTTTTTTTTTTTAAACTCGCCAGTTAGAATTTTTTTATTTTTTGAGTGGTAAATTAAAACGGCACTACTTGCTTATCCCATCGACCAAAAATCTATCGCCAGACTATAAGATTAAATGCCAAAAATGGTTGATCGTAAATGTCAAATTCACTTGACTGTAAGGAAGTTACACGTGTTTACGCCATCAAGTGATTTTTATTTAGACGTTTTTTTTTATTTTTGTTAATGTTATACTAATTTATTTGTTCTTTCGTTATTTAAAATAAAAATTACGTCAATTTGTATTATTTTGGAGTGGTTTGGCGATTTATATAATTTTGGCGAAATTATTCGACAGGATAACTAAGTCGTACCATTAAAACATTGCTTTGAATTTGAAATTAAATGTCAGGATTTGTTGCATTATTTAATCAGGTTTGGCGTGATTTTTTTTTCTTTTTTTTTACGACAATTTGGCGAAAACCTCTTTTCGAATGCCAATTTTTAAATTTTTTTCTATTATTTTTAAAATGAAACAACAGGAAATAAAAAAAAAATATTAATTAATAACTATACAACAAAACAATTTATAACATTTTTTTTAATAAAAAGAAAATAAACTTAAACATTTATTAATAAATAAGCAACAATAGCTGAGTTACCATGGCGCCATTTAGGTATCCCGGTGCGTATATGACATCGGTGCCTACTATTTTTCTTTTCGTTTAAAAGAAAGAAAGAAGTGAAAACCATTAATTTTAAACTTTCCAGAAAACATTGTTCTTAGCATACATTTAAGGGAGGCCAAACTGGTCGCCAAATTAGTTTAAAATAATAACCTTTACTAAAATATGTAAAAAATATGTGTTATGATTAAAATTTGAGTTGCCATCATTTGAAAAAGTATTTAAAATTAGTAATAAATTAATATTTCGAAAACTATTTCGAATTTTAAAATTCTAATTCCAGTTTTGAGATCTGCGGATCAATACCGATTTTTGGTGTTAATTTCATCGCAAAGTATTCCATATTTTAGGAGAAATCGCCGCGAAACATAATCAGTTGTTTAATCAGTCGTTTCATAGAATCGTTTCATAAATTCGTTACATTTCAGTCGTTTCATATATCTGTTTCATAAATTCGTTTCATTAGGATTTTATATATATAGGGTAGATATGAATAACTTAAATCATGTTTGAAATCCTTAAAAAGTGCATTACAGAACATATTTATTAAGTTCATGGTAATTATTAGTATTGATTTATTATCTTTATGGGATTTTCTTAAATTTTTATTTCCTTCTATCTTCAATAGAAGAAAGTATTGTAATCGAAATTTATTTCGACTTCCGATTTTAAATGGATTTACTCATTTTAGGGGTCAGAGACCCCCAAAATCATGTTTATACAAAATGTCTGTCTGTCCGTCCGTCTGCCCGTCTGCCCGTCTGTCCGTGTGTCGCCATTGTCCCATCAAAAAGTGTATGAAGTTATCCATAGAATTGAACCAAATTTTTTTTGTATGTATTTGGCTGTGGCAAGCAGGTCTTCCTTCAATTTAAAAATATTCTGCCGGAAGGGGGCACTGTAATAGTAATTTGTGTGCCATTTTCATTATTGTACCATCGAAAAGTGTATGAAATTATGCATAGAATTGAACCAAATTTTTGTGTATGTTTTTCGCTAGGGCCAGCAGGTTCTCCCTGAATTTGAAAAAAATCGGCCGAAAGAGGGCGCTCTAATAGCGATGTCTGTGCCATTTTCCTTATCGTACAATCAATAAGTGTATGAAGTTATCCATAGAAATGAACCATTTTTTTTTTTGTGTATGTATTTGGCTGCGGCCAGCAGTTTTTCCTTGAATTTGAAAATATTCTGCCGGAAGGGGTTGCTGTAATAGCGATTTTTGTGCCATTTTATTTATTTTACCATCGAAAAGTGTATGAAGTTATGAATAGAATTGAACTAAATTTTTTGTGTATGTTTTTGGTTATGGCCAGCAGATCCTCCTTGAATTGGGAAATATTCCACCGGAAAGGGCGCTGTGATAGCGATTTTGTATAATTTTCTCGGTTTTTCGTAGTTCTGTTAGGCATCGGCGGCTCCTGTCGCCAATTTGGCGATCAAAATTAGTCGCCAAAAGTGACGCCAACTTTGCGATACCTCTAATATTTCGCCAAATTCCCATAGACTGCCATTTTAAACCAACAGGGTTTACTTGCTTACAGAAAATCAACAAATTGAGATATTTTAATGCAACAAAAACGAATATTAACTTAAGGGTTTATATTAATTATATTTAAGGGAGTCCAAGTAAATTAAATTATGAATAAAAGTAACATTATACAATGCTTAGCATGCATTCCCAAACTTAAATTTTAAGAGAGACCAAACTGGTCGCTAACGGCGGCTAGTATTCCTAATACTAATGGATTATAATAGAATGGTGCAAATAAATCTGAATTGCCGCTCAGTTGGCGCACCAGCGGGTGTGTTGCCGTAGTAACGTTGTACACCACAACTCTATGTGAGATGAATGGCTGAAAATCGATTATCGATATTACTCGGACGCGAAGACATCAGTCATCGGGTTTCCATTCAATTCACCTTATCGTGAGACGTATGACGTTGCTATGGCAACACCTCCTGTTGGTGCATTAACTGGCTTGTGATTTTATTAGCTGTAAGAGCTGATCTATCACATACTAGCCACCCTTGTTGATCAGTTTGGTCTCCTTTCAATAACGAAAAACTATTGATTTTAATAAATATCATGATCGATATTAACTCGTTTTTACTCCAATTAATTGACTGAAGCAGAAATTTAAGATGAAAATCAAAGTTGGTATAGTATTTAACTAACATCTGTAACTACTTTTTTAAGCACTAATATATATGAGATAGAAGAAAATTTTTGGGATTGGCACACCAACTAGTAATTATACAATTTTGTGTTCATCTAAAAATTTGAAATAAAAATTTTATATAAAAAAAAAATCCTTGTAGAGAAGTTAATTTAGTTTTGTATGCATTAATTTGTTTTGACTTGTATATGAGTCTTGAGGAATGTATGAGAAATTGTTTTTAAAAATCTTTATGTCATTTTACTTTTACTTTTCACTAAAACAGCAAACAGAGCACACAAAATATGAATTTCAAATGATATTTTAGTAGCTTCATGAATAAAGTAAATCACTGGTATGCTGTGAGTGAATTAAAATTTCGTTCATTCAGATGATCGAGAACTAGAAAAGTTAATCAACATCCCACGTGCAGCTTGCACTTTCCGAGTCTGATAAAATTCATAAATTCATTCCCTCAAAACAGATAAATTATGCCATTTAGAGAACAAAAGGAAAACTCAGTTAAAACATCAAACGACAAAACATAAAATTTTGAAAAAGTCGGTAATTGACCTAATTACGGGCTAATTAACTTCTAAAATTAACCAATCAACCTTTTTAATGCAGATACAAACAAGCGTTCTCCAAATATCAGATTTGCTCCTAAGGGTTGCTAGTAAAATGAGCCAATGCACGGTTACCACGGAGTAAATTAAGCCGAAAAATGAAGTGGACATCTTAAAGCGAAATCGCATATCAGAAAGTATTGGTTCGAAAAATTTGTAAACCATATAGACATACCCGGAAAAAAAATCTACTTTCATTTGGTATAAAGTTCACATTTCTGCGATGTGTATAAGTTAAAATATCCACTAAAAATCGATTGATAAAAATTTAATTTATTTAATTAAGGAGACAAGGAAAAAAGATTTCATTTCGGAGGGAAAGCAGATGTCAGAAATGAAGACGCTGCGTTTTTCCATAGTAGGATATTTTAATACGAAATTTTAACTTTCAATATTAAATTTTTTGGCATTCCGATGTGAAATTCCTCGCTGATTTCATTGATACCCATTTCTAAGTCCTATCTTAATTACAAGCTGAAATATTAATTATTATTTAATTAATCGGTTTATTGCTATCAAATGCATCGATTAAAATGGAGACACGTGCTTTTTTAACCACGAAATAATTTAAATTAGGAAATCTAACAATTTGCGTGGGGTTTTTGAACAGCACTATGGGATAAGTTTAACTCTTTCATCATCGGACAGTTTACAAGTATTCATACCTCTATTTTCGAATAGTAAATTCAGGAAATATCTTAAATTATTGGTTAAGACCGCCACTCGATCTGTTTGAAACTTTAAGATAGTTTATAACACATAAGAAAAAGTGTAAAAAGGAATGGAGTGTGATATTTTGAGGAGGGGGGGGGGGAGCTAGATTTATATTTTAAATCTTAGCGTTTGTTACCGCAGCAAATGTTTTAAATTCTTGGTTAAGACCGCCACCATCCCGACCCGTGTATCTACGGAAAGATTGCGTGAAGGAGTTTCGTTGAGATATGCTTTTTTTAAGAATAAAGTGCGCTCCCTGGATTTGAAATGTGGAACTAACATAACGCGATTTTGTTAAAATTAAGAAATCTAACAAGTCGATCTGTTTGAAACTTTAAGATATTTTATAACACATAAGATAAAGTCTAAAAAAGAGTGACGCGTGAAATTCCGGGGAGGGGGCGAGGGGGGCGCTAGATTTTTATTAAAAAAGTTAGCGTTTCTGACCGCTTTAGGTGCCTTTTTTGAGGTAGTCCTGAGATATATGCTACTTATCTACCCTACATATATAAAATCCTAATGAAACGAATTTATGAAGCGGAAGTATGAAACGGAAGTATGAATCGACTGATTAAACAACTAATTATGTTTCACGGCGATTTCTCCTAAAATATGGAATACTTTGTAATGAAATTAACACCAAAAATCAATATTGATCCGCAGATTTCAAAACTGGTATTAGAATTTTTAAATTCGAATTAGTTTTCGAAATATTATTTTTTTTCTAATTTTCTATACATTTTTCTAATTATGGCAACTCAAATTTTAATCAAAGAGATATATTTTTTTTAATATTTCAGAAAAGGTTGACATGGCAATCCGGCTATTGTTGTTTATTTGATAATAAATGTTTATTTACTTTTATTTCTTTTTACAAATTATATAAATTATTTTGTTCTATGATTATTAATTATTTTTTTGATATTTCCTTTAGAAAATCATAAAGAATAATTAAGAAATACAGTAGTACTTAGTTATTCCGTAGACCAATTTCGCCAAATTATATAAATCGCCAAAACACTCGCCAAATTATAAAAATTGTCATAATTTTTAATTTAAATAATGAAAGAACAAATAAATTAGTATAACATTAATAAATATACGAATAAAACGTCGAAATAAAAATCACTTGATGATGTAAACACGTGTAACTTGCTTAAAGTCAAGTGAATGAACCATTTACGATCAACCATTATTGGCATTTAATCTTATAGTTTGGCGATAGATTTTTGGTCGTCGGGATATCTAAGGAATACCAAAAATGCATATGTAACTGGTATTTGAAAACGAGGTTTGCGCCAAATTTTCGTAAAAAAAAAATAAAAATCACGCCAAACCTGCGTATTTGACCAAATATTACCACTCGAAAAAAAAAATGCTAACTGGCGAGTTGAAAAAAAGCTATTGGCGAGATTTGCATTCTGCTAGCGTAACAGTACTTAGAATTTTTTGCGACCATGGCAAATTTTATGTAGTTTTATTCGAAAATTTTTTTTTTTGATTTTTTAATCAAAATGGAAAACTTAATGTCCCATATTGGCGCGATTTTTTTCTGACGCCAATGTCATATACGGAACGGGCACATAACTGGCGCCAAATTTTTTTGCTTGATATGGTAAGCCTTGTGTTGCTGTTTATGCTGTTGATGCGTTCCCCAAATTGGCGTCGTTAAAATATCTCGCCAATATGGGACGTATATGACATCTTTGCCAAACTTTCATATGAACGGCGAAGGGATCAGACCGTATTTGTTTATGGCAGTTGATTACTTGAACTATTATAATATAGATGAAATGATGGCGATAGAATAATATTTGACGACTTATCACCTGTGCCTGGCTAACATTAATGTACCAAAATGGCACCTAGAGTATAAAAAGCGAAGTGGTCCGCCTGGAACTGTTGATGATAGTCACATGACTTAGGCTATTGTTATAGAGATTGATTTAAAATACCGGAGACAAAGACTCTTATATTTAATTTATTTTATTTTAGCTTCTTTTCAAATGATTAACTGATCCTCTTTAATCAAAAACGAAAACAACCATTGAATGTCTAAACAGCAACTGATTCGCTCTTAAATTTTTGCAATCAAAGGGAATTGAATGGAAACCCGTTTACAGGGAGATCTGCACAGCTTTTTTCAGTATAATTCAATCTTATCTAATATTTTTAAAACCCATCAGATTAGCGTGTTTTTAGATGGTGAGCGTAGCTTTGGCGAGCGTAGCTTGCAGGGGGCAGAGCTCTCTAGTTTAATATAAAATTGTCTAAAGTTTAGTTACCACTATTTCCGAATAGTAATTTCAGAAAATATCTTACTTTCTTATTAAGACCGCTGCCACCTCGAGTAACATATCTACTGATAGGTTGTTTAACGGAGTTTCCTTCAGATACAGTTTTGTTAAGAATAGAGTGCGCTCCCTGGTGGTGGAATGTGGAACTAACATAACGCGATTTTGTTAAATTAGGAAATATAACAAGGTGATCTGTTTGAAACTTTAAGATAGTTTATAACACATAAGAAAAAGTTTATAAAAAACGGCGTGTGAAATTTCGAGTGCGGGGGAGGAGGGGCGCTAATTTCACTAAGTGATTTATTTCTATTATATACTTATTACAAAAGGCAGTTACGTGATGTTTCATTGCAGTATTCTTCTGAACGGTGTCCGATTTTTAAAAATACAGCATAAATGTTACTTATGCCAGATAAAATTGTCAGAAGTATTGATGCCACTATTTTCGAATAGTAATTTCAGCAAATACATTAAATTCTTGGTTAAGACTGCCACCCCCCTCCCCAGACCCATGTATCTACCGATAGGTAGTAAAGGAGTTTCGTTCAGATACACTTTTGTTAAGAATAGAGTGCGCTCCCTGGTGGTGGAATATGGGACTAACAGACCGCGATTACATTTAAAGTAGGAATTCCAACAAAGCGACCTGTTTGAAACTAATAATAACTAAGATAACTTAATAAACTAAGATAACTAAGATAATTTATAAAAAATAGTAAAAGATTATAAAAAAGAATGACGCATCACATTCCGGTTGGAGGGGGGGGGGAGGGGAAGAGACGCGAACAAATTTGGGCAGTTTAACAGGGCGTTTTGTATTGTTTTGCGTGCGGTTTTTTAATGGCGTGATGAGAAAACTATTACTTATTCAATATCAAAAATTTTATAAGTGTTCATACCACTATTTTCGAATAGTAATTTAAGCAAATATCTTAAATACTTGGTTACGACCGCCACCCCCTTGACTAGTATATCTCCTGATAGGTTGTTTAACGGAGTTACGTTCAGATACAGTTTTGTTAAGAATAGACTGCGCTCCCTCGTGGTGGAATGGGGAACTAACACACCGCGATTTCATTTAAAATAGGAAATCTAACGAAGAGATCTGTTTGAAACTTTCAGATAGTCTATTACACATAAGAAAAAGTTTATAAAAATGCCGCGTGAAATTTCGGGCAGGTGTGGAGATGGGGAAGGGCAAAATATTTCTTTTTTTTTTACCTTTTTGTTTCATACCGTTTCAGATGCGTTTTTCTGACGGAGTCCTCAGATAATGCTACTTATTAAATATAAATATGTCAAAAGTTAAATTAGCACTATTCCCGAATAGTAATTTCAACAAACATCTTAAATTCTTGCTGAAGACCGCCACCCCCCTCGAGTAATATATCTACTGATAGGTTGTGTAAAAGAGTTCCGTTCAGATACGCTTTCGTTAAGAATAGAGTGCGCTCCCTGGAGATGGAATGTGGAACTAACAGACCGCGATTTCATTTAAAGTCGGAAATCTAACAATTCGATCTGTTTTAAAATTAACGATACTTTAAGACACATGATAAAAAAGTATAAAGAAGAATGGCGTGTCGCATTTCGAGGGGGGGGGGGAGGGGCGCGAACAAAATTAGGAAATATAGCTGGGCAATCTGTTGAAACAACCATTGGATGTCTTAAGAGCAACTGGTTCGGCCTTAAATTTTCGAAATCAAATGGAATTGAATGGGAAACCGTTTACAGGGAGATCGCTATAGGTTTTTTCATTATAATAAAATCTTATCTAATCTTTTTAATACCGATGAAATTAGCGTGCTTTTAGATTCTGCGGTGTCTGAACGGGGGTTGGCGAGCGTATCTTGCAAGGGCAGGGCCCCCTAGTATATAAATAAAAAAAATACTTTACACTTATTTTAATCTCTCTTTCGAAAGAATTAATAAACTGTCAAGTGCGAGTATTACTCGCGCTTAGAGGGTTCCGTAGAATATCATATGAATTATTAACTGTATTATTAAAAAAATCGTTGCTAAAATATTAACAAGGCTGTAAAATACTATACAATGTAGGGTTGGGTATAGCTGTACATACTAGAAAAGTATGAATGGGCATACTATAAAAGTTCAAAGAGATATGAAGCCAAAATAATATCAGATATAAATATCCTGTATAACTTTTTTTTTAATCTTATCCTAATCTATTTTTTGATGAACTTAATTCGGTACTGATAATAAAAGTAGTGCATATTCAAATTTCGTTTGCAATTTCATACATTTGAATTCAGTATAATAATTTTTTTTTCCTTTTACAGTGGCTAAAACAAAATCCTTGTTCAAAGTTTAAACTTGGCACCGTGCTAGGCACACTTCAAAAGGTTGTCGCAAATTTGCAATGCCACTTTGGTTCGTGTCACGTTTTTTTTTTTTTCCAGATGGGTTTTTATTTAACTTTTAAATACACGCGAGGCGTATTTAGAGATACAGCCAATGAAAATAAGTCGCTAATTCCATAGTATTTATGTCATTAATACTAATTAAATTCGTTTTTTTTTTAACAATTTGATGTTTATTGCTTTTATACTGCTACTGGGCATTGAAATCCACAAATGTATTATTAAAAGTTGTTATTTAGGCTTTAAAAGCCGATGGTACGCCCCCCCCCCTCTTACTACGTATGCCCCAACCATTCGTGTCTTTAATGGTTAACATCTCAGCTAATTACCGAAGACATTTTTAGAAAATCATTATTAACAATACTTTTATACTTCTGCTACGATAGGTACCTACAACGCTCCTCAACACTTTTGTGAATGCCCGCAAATAGAATTTGCGTGTAACGGGAAATTGCGCTTTTCTCAAAAACTATGCGACCTAGGGTAATCGCTATAATTTTTCTGCAAGGTTTAAATTAACGTCTACTACCTCTAGTTTTTTCATAATTTTAGTTTCAGTAGATTCAGAAATAGAAGAGGGGGGTGGGGACATATTTTTGCACTACAATTTCAACGAAACTCTAAAAATATAATACCTAAAATTGAAAGAAATATATTTTTGACTTCAGCATTACGAAAGCTTTCACACGATATCTTACACGATATACAAAGAAAAAAAATATATATTTTTTAAGTAACTTAATTAGCCCCTCTACATTTTTCCTAAATGTACTTTTGAATGTTTAATAATCTGTACACGTTTGGGTAAATAGTCTTTTTTAATTCCCCCAATTTGAACTTTTCGCGCACTATAGATTGCGAGAAAAATGAAAGTGACAGACAGACAGTCACAAGAGTGATCTTATAATGGTTCCGATTTCACTTTTAAGTACGGAACTCTAAAAATTGAAAAGTCCATAACCTATCAATAAGATTCTAATAAATGTGTGTTATGAGAAAAAAAAAACAATATCTCGATTCATTCTGTCTGCAATTATGCAATTTACTCTGACTACAAAGCAAAGACACAAGCTCTACTTGATATCACAAAAAAAAAAAAAAAGAGTAACAATGTTATTTATCTTTCTTAATGGTAAATGCTTGCAATAGTTTCCCACTGGTAACGGGCATTAACTGGGTTTTATCTTTTGTTCTCTAACTTGCATAATTTATCTATTTTGAAGGATTGAAATTATGAATATTATTAGTCTGAAAATTTTCATTCTGCATGTGGAATACTGATCAATTTTTGCAGTTCTGGATCATCCGAATGAAAGTTATTATAATTCACTCGCAGCAGACAATAAAGATTTACTTTATTCACGAAGCTACATGCTATTCATTTTTGTGCGTTGTCTGTGATTTTTTTTTAAAAAGATAAAATGACATGAAGATATTTAAAAGCATTTTCTCATACTTTCCCCAAGTAACTGAATTAGACTCACATACAAGTCAAAACAAATTAATGAATATAAAACTCGATTAACTTCTCCGCAAGAAAAAAATTATTTTTTTGTTTTTTTTTTAAGATTTTGTTTTTCAATTTTTTAGCTGTGTACCAAAGTGTATAATGAAAGTTAATAAAATCCCATGAGGATAATACCTCAATGGTAATAATTATCATGAAATTAATAAATAAGTTTTCTATTGGAGCGATTCTCAAATGGTGGACACTGGACACACGTCATAACCTTAATCCTTTCAAACATAACTTTAGTTATCATTGACTTTATTTTATTTATTTTTTTTTTACATTGAGTTTTTAATTCTATTCATAGACAGAAAATGACATAATTTATTGTAAAGGCTTTGTATAAATATCTTAAAATTTTATTATTTTATGCTAAAGAAGCCATTTTCGGACATTCATAACGTTAACTGCTCCAATGTACCACCAAGAAAAAGAGTTTTAACTTTTTTCCAGGTGGTTCTAATTATAAACAACGAATGCATAAAGGAAACGGATGATTTTTTTATTACTTCGTTAAGAGATGGCAGGCGGATTTATTGCTTTTTTGAAGATAGGACTTTTCTATAAAGAATTTTTTTGTATTTTGTTATGTCCAAAAGTAACGTACGCGACAAAGCATTTGATTTCATTATTATTATTACTCGATAACAAAAAGTTAATTATACACATATATATGTAAACACGTACAATTATAGGACAAATTTACTACATTCTTAGTCCATAGCTGCCAACTTGTACGGATTTTTGCTACCACTAAAATTTTCAAGAAATTTCTGCCTTATTTAATCATCAAAATTCTCGTCAATTCGGCGATTGAATTAGGCAAAACTTTCTATTAAATTTTAGTGGTAGCAAAAATCCGTACAAGTTGGCAGCTATGTTAGTCTTAAGAATTTTTTAACTATTAAGCGCAACGCAACGTCCAAAATCTGTAACGTACGTGCAAAAAAATGTCCAAAATTTGTAACGACACAACTGCTAATTAAATGCTTTAATAATTAATTTTCCAGAATAGTTGCTGTCTTTTAATGTTTATGTATAATTTTGTAGACATACTATTAAAAATATTTATATATTATATTTATAGACAAAATACTATACTATTAAAAAAAATTGGCCTTAAATTTGAACATTTAAAAAATTACATATAGTTAACGTTTAATGTTCCCACCTTTTGAGAATCTCCCAATGCATATTTTATGCACTCTTTCTGATTTAAAAAATTGTAATTTTAGAATTAAATTGTGTGAGCATATTTAAAGACTTTTTACAGATTGCAAACATGATTTAAGTTATTTATATGTGAATATTTGTTTTACTTTTGCACTTATTTTATTCTTTCTTTCGAAAAAATAAAAAAATTTAGAGTCTATAATCTACAAATAAATTCGGATAAATGTCTGTTATGATGAAAAAAAAATATTCCGATTCATTCTCAGTCTGTAATTATCAATTTATTGACTACTAAGCAATGACACAAGCTGCTTGACATCACAGAGTAAAAAGATAATGTTATTGAACTTTCTTAATAGGAAATGTTTGCAATAGTTTTCTGTGGTAAAGGTCATTAACCGAGTTTTATTTTTTGTTCTTTAACAGGCATAATTTTCCTGTTTTTAGGGAGGGAATTTATCAATTTTGTCAGTCCCAGAAATTGCAAGCCGCGAGTGGAATGCTAATTATTTTTTGTAGTTCTCGAACATCTGAATAAAAGGAATTTTAATTCACTCGCGGAAGACAATAAAGATTTGCTTTATTCATGAAGCTACTAAAATGTCATTTGGAACTAACATTTTGTGCGTTCTGATTGATGTTTTAAACAAGTCGGAATTTGTGCGTTAAACGTGGCAAATGAGGTGCGTTCGTACTATAACTAGTTTTATAAATATTCATAGCTTGATGCAATAGCTATTACACTCTTATGTAAAGATGCATGAATAAAAATTAATTACGATTATACACATTAAATTCAGTAATGCGGAAATAATATGACTCCAACTGAAATAGGTCGTCATCACTATGACAACCTAGAATCATTACATATCATGGGATATTATTGAATTGATGAGGTACGATAGGATTTAATAGAAAGAAGAAAACTGTCATTTAGATCATTTTAAGTTTTGATTTGATTTTCATGAAATTTAAAATGAATCGACAGAATTCTGCAACGATTATATATATATATATATATTAAATTTCAAACCATTGGGTTGGGTAGTTTTTGTGCTGTTATATGCGGTCAGTCGGGCGGAAAACACGACGACTATAGTTGCTGCGTATTTAAATAATTACGAACGCGTATCTAATAAAAGATTAAATGACATGAAGATTTTTAAAAGACCCATATACAAATCAAAACAAATTAATGCATACAAAACTGAATACAAGGAAAAATTAATTTTTGTTTTAAAGTAAGATTTTTTATTCAATTTTTTTTTGGTGAACATCGACGTGTATTATAAAAAGTTAATAAAATCTCATGAAGATAATAAATCAATACTAATAATTACCACGACCTTAATAAATATGTTATATAGTGCACTTTTTACGGATTTCAAACATGATTTAATTTATTTATATATGTCACCGGCCAAACCCGATTTTAGGCCAAACTAGTTTATCCTAACGCGCATAGGATAAACTAGTTTTTCCTAGGCCAAACTAGTTTATCCTAACGCCCATAGGATAAACTAGTTTTTCCTAGGTCAAACTAGTTTATCCTAATGCCCATAGGATAAACTAGTTTTTCCTAGGCCAAACTAGTTTGGCCTAACACTCATAGGATAAACTAGTTTATCCTGCTATTTATTGGTCTGAACAAGTTTATCCTAGTCCGATCTAGTTTATCCTAGACCAATTCAATTTGGCGTGCATTTATTGATCCCAAAGACCGCTTTGGCGCCAACATTCTAGTTTATCCTAATCCAATTCAATTTGACGTGCTTTAATTGATGCCAACCAGTGTTGAGCACGCTCACAAAAAAAAAAAAAAAAAAAAAAAAAAAAGAAAAAAGAAAGAAAGAAAACGAACTCATTCAAACTCTAATTCAGTTTCTCAAAAATGGGTCAGGTTCACACTCAAATTCAAAAAATTTCAAACGAATCTGCTCAACTGGAACACATGTATGGAAGTGACCGAAGTTCACTAAAAACTCTTTTTTTTTATTTGCTATTTTTTAAATGTAATAGAAGTTTAGCCTTCAAATTTGCAAAATTTTGTGAACTAGTCTTTTAGTTATTCGATGTAAGGGTCTTTACGGGCCCGCCCAATTTTCCATCCCCACACTCGGTCAAGGCTTGGTTTGGGGATAACATTTTTCGAGAGGTTCGGACCGATATGGACTGGGACTCAATTTTTTTCCACCTTAATTTGGGACTGGACTGCATTGTTCTTGAGGTCTCCACTACCAGAAATTTTCAGTCCAATTTCCAACCCAGCTCATATGAAAATCATTTGGACCGGCAGGATTTCTGGTCTGTTCAGTAAAAATATCAGTGGTATTTGGGCAGAGCCATTTTTTTTAATGCACGTATTTTTAAACCGCTATTATTCCACGATTAAAATTTATATATTTCTTAGCCCTGATATGCTATTCCTTTCGGCCAGCAATAAAAATGTCGTTTCTAAAAAACAACGTTCCGTTGTATAAGTCAGACGTTAAAAAACAGATGTATCAATGTGCGGCTAAATACTCTACTGCAATTTTTTTAACTTCTAAGCATCGCACATTTTCGATTTTTATACCGTCGTATTAGGGAAAAAAGTACTTTTAACTGCAATTTGTTTGAAAACTTCATCTCAATGTATTTTTGAGATATTAATTTTTTTATAGTTTTTAGCGCCATTTGTTTAATGTTGGCAACTCACGTACTCCATGTCTGTAGAGAGTAAAAGATAAATACTTGGAAAACAGTAATTATATTTTTTGTCGCCATTTTTTCATAAAAACTGAAAAAAAAAATGTAATTAAAATAGTGCTATTTTGAAAAAATATAAATGAATGATTTCTGATAAAACAGAGCTATTAGAAACTATATTTAATTTTAAGTATCTATATTAATGTTACAAACAAATGAAGGCATATGAATCATTAGACAGCCGATTTTTTTGTCGAGTTTCTTGAATGACGACATCTATTTTTTTGGATTTATGTATTATTCAGCGATAGTGACGTCCTATGAATAATTTACTGTAGATGCTGTTAAGACTGGATCGTAAATGAGGAATTATTCAGCGGATACGAATGACGTCATTTTATATAAATTAAAAGCGTGTGTTTTAAGTCTTAAAATTAAAATAAGTTTTGTACTATATATATTTATATGCATTTTTTTTTCATCGGGGGCGACACTAAATTCTGAAAAAGGAGAATTCCTGTTTTTAGTTATTTTTAATAATTTTTTTAAGATGAGTAGAGGCATTTTTAGGTAATAAAATTAAAGTACGGTAAAACCTGTGAAAAAATAACGTGCTTATGATGGAATCCCGTATTTAACAAAAAGAAATATGTTGATCTATGAAAAATGAGGATATTAGTACTTTTAAAAAGAATATAATGCATTTATAACAGAGATGAACTTTCTAATAAGGGAACCTGCCTATAACGGATTTTTCTTCTTTTCTATGCAATTCCGTCTTAGAAGATTTTATTGTATAGAATTTTTTTAATTTTTAAATCTCCAAGCCATAGAATGAGGATTAACGATAGTAATGATTCTATTGTAAACTATATTGATTTTTTAATGAATCGCTGTTTGTATGTAAATATCTGAATAATTCCCAATACCATTAATTTTTTACACGGCTTGGAAACTTGAAAATCTGAAAAACATTATGTAGAAAAACTTTCTAAGAAGGAATCACATAGAAGAGAAAAAAACTTCGTTATAGTTAAGTTCCTTTTTTAGCAGGTCCGTCGCCTCTAGCAAATGCTTTATGTTTTTTTTCAAACGGTTTATTATATCCAATTTGAACCGATTAAAAAAAAAAAAAAAAATCCGTTTAAAACGCGATTTCTTCACACACAGATTCTTTAACAAGTTTTACAGTAGTGTATTCCTATCAGTATAGATGGATATGTAATATTCTTTAAAGAGAATTTTAATTGTGGAATAATGGTAGCTTAAAAATATATGTGTTTTAGGTCAAACTGGGACCGGAACTTCTCCGGAATTTTGAAAATTCCAGATATCTGAAGGAATATCAAATGTACTTCTGATATTCTTAATGGTGCATTTATTCATAATTAATTCAAAGCCAAGTGATATTTATATGAGAAAAGAAAATCAATGTTTTTATTAAATATTTATTTTTTTCTCACAGAAATATCCCTTGGCTTTGAATTATTTATGAATAAATGCACGATTAAGAATATCAGAATTATATTTGAAATTCTTTTAGAAATCTGGAATTTTCAAAAAGTTATACTGTACGTAATTAATCCTCTAAATTCTTCCTCTCCTAAATTTTATGATAACCTCTCATCCACTTCTTCGGTCCTCCAGCACACAGTATGTCAAATGGAACATATTTTGTAACTACCGGCGGCGGTGAAATGGGGAATATAGGGGACAGTATCCCACTCCCATCAAATAAAATATATTATACAGGGGTGACGGCAATGCTACTTTAGACAAGATTGGGACCGTTGTGGTAGTTGGAATCAATCAAAGCAGGTCAAATTGCATTGGCCTAGGATAAACTAGAAGGCTGGCGCCAAAGCGGTCTTTGGGATCAATAAAATCACGCCAAATTGAATTGACCTAGGATAAGCTAGTTTGGACCAATGAATGCAGGCTAAACTAGTGTATCCTACGAGCGTTAGGCCAAACTAGTTTGTCCTAGGAAAAACTAGTTTATCCTATGGGCATTAGGTTAAACTAGTTTGGCCTGGGAAAAACTAGTTTATTCTATGGGCGTTAGGATAAACTAGTTTGGCCTAGGCCAATCTAGTTTGGCCTAAAATCGGCTTTGGCCGGTAACATATGTAAATAAAAAAAATTACTTTATACTCATTTTATCCTCTCTTTTGAAAGAATTAAAAATGGAAAAGTCCATAACCTATCCATAAGTTTCTAATAAATTTCTGTTATGATTAAGAAAAAAAAAAAACCGGATTTATTCTGTCTGCAATTTACTCTGACTACGAAACAAAGACGCAAGCTATGCTTGATATCACAAAAAGAAAAAAGAATAATAATCTTATTGAACTTTCCTTATGGTAAATGCTTGCAATATTTTCCCCTGGTAACGGGCATTAACTGAATTTTATCTTTTGTTCTTTAACTGGCACAATTTATCTGTTTTGAATTTATGAATATTATTAGTCAGAGAAATTGCATTCTGCATGTGGAATACTGATTAATTTTTGTAGTTCTGGATCATCCGAATGAACGTTATTATAATTCACTCGCAGCAGACAATAAAGATTTACTTTACTCGCGAAGCTACTATTAATTTTTGCGCGTTCTTTATGATTTTTAAAAAAGATAAAATGACGTGAAGATATTTAAAAGCATTTTCTCATACTTTCCCCAAGTAAATTAATTAGATTCATATACAAGTCAAAACAAATTAATGAATACAAAACTGGATTAACTTCTGCGCAAGGAAATATTTATTTTTATTTTTATTTAAGATTTTGTTTTTCAAATTTTTAGATGAGCACCAAAGTGTATAATAAAAGTTAATAAAATCTACTGAAGATAATACCTTAATGATAATATTTATCATGAAGTTAATAAATATGTTTTGTAAAGCATTTATTTATGCATTTTTTCGGATTTAAAACATTGTAATTTCAAATTTAAATTGTGTGAGTATATTTGAAGACTTTTTACGGATTTCAAACATGATTAAAGTTATTTAAATGTAATTTTTTTTTTTTTTTTACTTTTATACTTATTTTATTCTCTCTTTTGAAAGAATAAAAAATTTAAAAGTCTATAATATATAAATAATTTCTGTTAAATATGTGTTATGATTTAAAAAAAAGCAAACAATATTCCGATTCATTTTCAGTCTGTAATTTTCAATTTACTGACTACTAAGCAATGACACAAGCTGCTTGACATCACAACATAAAAAGGTAATGTTATTGAACTTACTTAATAGGAAATGTTTGCAAGAGTTTTCTGTGGTAAAGGTCATTAACTGAGTTTTATCTTTTGTTCTCTAACTGGCATAATTTTTCTGTTTTGTGGGAGTGAGTTTATTAATTTTATCAGTCCCAGAAGTTGCAAGCCGCACGTGGAATGCTGATTAATTTTTGTAGTTCTCGAACATCTGAATAAAAGGAATTTTAATTCACTCTCATCAGACGATAAAGATTTACTTTATTCATGAAGCTACTAAACTATAATTTGGAATTAACATTTTGTGCGTTCTTATTGCTGTTTTTAACAAGTCGGAAATTGTACGTTAAACGTGGTAAATGAGGTGCGTTCGTACTATAACTAGTTTTATAAATATTCAGATCTTGGTGTAATAGCTGTTGCATTCTTATGCAAAAATGCATGAATACAAAATTTATTACGATTATAAACATTAAACTAGCAGGCTATGCCCACTGCGCTGGTCCATTTTTCCAAACGAACCTTGAATCAAACGAAATTGTGAATTTATTTCACAATTTCTATTCTTTCTATTCTTCTGTTTTAAAGCAGTAAAGACCATCACCTGGAATGTCCTTCCGCATTGCAGAAAACAATGCGAATGCCATTGGGATATTATCCTATCTTATGCCTTGGACGAAATTTAAGCAATTAAGAAACAAATATTCTATTTGATCATTTAAAGTAGAGTTTTGTACGGATATTAGATAGTTATGACAACAGGAATTAAACTTTCGCTAGTCATCACACTATTAAATTAGAGAGTATTACAATGATTGCAGAGATTGATTATTGAACTTTTAGAACATTCGGACCGTTCCTTTTCATTTGTTTGTTGTTGAACTCCCGGCCTCTCTGAACTGAGGGAGGAGTGCGAACAAAATTAGGAATTATAGCTGGACGATCTGTCTGAAATTTTAATATAGCTTATAAAACATAACAAAATTTTTATATATTTCAGGCCGCGTCAAAAATCATGGTGACCATTTCCCCACTTCCCCCCTCCCAAGGGGGGCACTTTTCTAAATTTTCCAGATACCCGTCATGTGATATATCGTAGCATTTCGGGGGACGAACAAAATTAGGAAATATAACAAGGCGAATCCGTTTGAAGCCTTGCGATAGTTTAGGAAGGGTTTGCCAAAATTTAGTAGGTGTTCCGTGGCGATAAATGTACTGGACATTTTGAAAGGAATACTAAACGAAACCCTTTGTGCGATCTATGATCACACTTACCCACTTGTTTTCCTTTAGTGATATCAAGCAGAGCATGTGTCATTTCTTAGCGTTCAATAAATTGCATAATTACAGACTGAGAATGAATCGGAATATTAATTTTTTTAAAATCATAATGGAAATTTATTAGAAATTATTGATAGTTTATGGATTTTTCAATTTTTTATTCTTTCGAAAGAGAGAATAAAATAAGTATAAAGTGATATTTCCTTTATATATAAATAACTTAAATCATGTCTGCAATCCGTAAAAAGTCTTTAAATATGCTCACACAATTTAATTCTTAAATTACACTTTTATATCAGAAAGAATGCATAAAATAGGCATTACAAAACATATTTATTAACTTAATGATAACTTTGCATTGAGTTATTATCTTTACGATTTGCAACATAGCATTGAGTTATTTATTATCTTTATGAGATTTTATTAACTTTTATAATACACTTTGGTGTTCAGTTAAAAAATTGACAAAAAATATCTTAATTAAAAATAAAAATTATTTTTATTGCATAGAAGTTAATCCAATTTTGCATTTATTAATTTGTTTTGACCTGTATATGAATCTAATTAAGTTACTTGGGGGAACGTATGAGAAAATGCTTTTAAATATTTTCATGTCTATCATTTAAATATCTTCATTTATTCTTTTTTTTAAATAAAAAAGATAGCACAACTTGTTGCATGTGCCAATCCCAAAACTTTTTTCTATCTCATATATTTTAACATTTCAAAATGTTGTTACAGATGTCAATATTTCATTTTTATTAGTTCAATACTATATCAACTTTGACTTTCATCTTAAATTTCTGCTTCAGTCAATTAGTCTGAGTAAAAACGAGTAAATCTCGATCATTATATTTATTAAAATCACGGATAGTCGCGAATTGCCGGCTTATCAGCTTGGGAAGTTCCCGTCGATTCACGAGCCACTGGTGTACAATAGAACTACAAAAAATTAAGACGATTACGCAAAAATCGCTACTACAGCGCTCCCTTCCACCGGAATTTTCCCACATTCAGGGAGGAAATTTCTTGCCATGGCCAAACACATACACAAAAAATTTGGTTTAATTCTATGCATAACTTCATACACTTTTCGATGGCGCAACATTCAGAACGCCACAAAAATCGCCATTACAGCTCCCCCTACCGGCGGATTTTCTCCGAATTCAGGAATAACCTACTGGACGTAGCCAAGAATTAAAAAAAAAATTTGGTTCAATTCTGTGCATAACTTTATACACTTTTCGAGGGTACAATATTGAAAATGGCACGAAAACCGCTATTACAATTCTTCCTACCGGCGTATTTTTTTCAAATTAAGGCAGGGCCTGCTTGCCATAGCCAAAAACATACACAAAAAAATTGGTCTATTCTATGCATAACTTCATACACTTTTCGATAGTACAATATTCAAAATGGCACTAAAATCGCTATTACAGCTATTACGCTATTTACCCCCTACCGGTGGATTTTATCCAAATTAAAGGAGGACCTGCTTGCCATAGCCAAGAACTTAAAAAAATTGGTTCAGTTCTATGCATAACTTCATACACTTTTTGATGGTACAATGGCGACAGACACACGGACAGACCGACAGACTGACAGACGGACACACGGACAGACAAACATTTTCTATACACATGTTTTTTAGGATCTGTATCCCCTAAAAAAATTTAGATTTCAATACTTTCTTCTATTGAAGGTAGAGGAAAGTAAAAATGAATTCCAAAAGATATTTTGCTAGCTTGATAAATAAAGTAAATCTTTATCGTCTGCTGCGAGTGAATTGAAATTTCGTTCATTCAGACGATCGAGAACTACAAAATTAATCAGCATTCCATGCGTAGCTTACAATTTCTAGGACTGATAAAACTCATAATTTTACTCCCTCAAAAGAGATAAATTATCCTATTTAGAGAACAAAAGATAAAATTCAGTTATGCCTTCGACAGGGAAAACTATTGCAAACATTTCCCATTAAGAAAGTACAATAACATTATTATTTTTTTCCTTTTTGTGATAACAAGCAGAGCTTGTGTCATTGCTTAAGAGTCGGTAAATTGTGTAGTTATGGGTTAAGAATGGAACTGGATATTGAATTTTTTTTAAACCTTAACGGAGCTTAATTTGAAAATTATTGATAAGTTATGGATTTTTCCAATTTTCGATGGATTTACACGTTTTTGGGGGTCTGAGATCCCCTAAAACATGTTTATAGAAAATGTCTGTCTGTTCGTGTGTCCGTGTGTCTGTCGCCATTGTACCATCAAAAAGTGTATGAAGTTATGCATAGAATTGAACCAAATTTTTTAAAAAAGTGTTTGGCATGGTAAGCAGGTCCTTCCTTAATTTGGGAGAAAATCGCAGGTAGGGGTTGTAATAGCGATTTTTGTGCGATTGTGAATATTGTACCATCGAAAAGTGTATGAAGTTATGCATAGAATTGAACTATTTGTTTTTTATGTTTTCGGCTATAGCAAGCAGAACTCACCTTAATTTTTAAAAAAACGGCCGGAAGAGGGCGCAGTAATAGCGGTTTTTGTGCGATTTGGATTATTGTACTACCGAAAAGTGCATGAAGTTATGCATAGAATTGAACCAAAAATCTTTTTTTAAGTTTTTGGCTATAGCAAGAAACTTCTTCCTTTATTTGGAAAAAATTCACCTGTAGGGGGCGCTGTAATAGCGATTTTTGTGCCATATTGAAATGCACCATCGAAAAGTGTATGAAGGTATGCATAGAACTGAACCAAATTTTTTGTGTTCCTTTCGGGCTATGGCAAGCAAGTCCTCCCTGAATTTGAAAAAAATCTCCCGGAAGGTGGCGCTGCAATAGCGATGTCTGTGCCATTTTCATTATTATACCATTGAAAACTGTATAAAATTATGCTTAAAAATGAAACAAATTTTTTGTGTATGTGTAGTTATGGGTATTAGGTCCGCCCTGAACATTACAAAATTCCGCCAGAAGTGGGCGCTATAATTGCGATGTCTGTGATATTTTCATTATTATACCATCGAAAAGTGTATGAAGTTATGGATACAATTGAACAAAATTTTTTGTGTGTGTTTCTGGCTATGGCAGGCAAGTCCTCCCTGAATTAAAAAAAAAATTGCCGGAAAGGGGGAGCTGTAATAGCATTGTTTGTGCCATTTTCTTTATTGTAACTTCGAAAAGTGTATAAAATTATGCATACGATTGAACCAAATTTTTTGTGCCTGTTGTCTTTGGCCAACAGGTCCTCCTTGAATTTGGAAATATTTCGCTGTAAAGGCGCTGTGATAGCGATTTTTGTATATTTTTCTTGATTTTTCGCAGTCCTATTGTCCATCGGCGGCTCGTGCAGCGGCGGGAACTCGCTTCCTGCTAAGTCGGCTATTCGCAAACAGCTGATAACAACAGAATAAGGAAAAAACTATTAATTTTAACAAATATCATCATATAGATTAACTCGTTTTTGGTTCGTTTAATTGACTGAAGAAGAAATTTTAGATGAAAATCAAAGTGGGTATAGTGTTGAACTAATAATATTGAAATATTAACATGTGTAACTACTTTTTGAAATATTAAGATGTATAATATAGAAAAAAGTTTTGGGATTGGCATATCCAACTAGTTTTTTCATAATTTTAGTTTCAGTAGATTCGGAAATAGAGAGAGGAGGGAACATATTTTTGCATTACATTTTTATTGATGTCTCTTAAAATATATACCTAAAATTTAAAGAAATGTATTATTGAGTTCGGCGTTAGGAAAGCTTTCATACGATACCCCATACGATATAAAAAGAAAAAATATTTTTTTTTTCGAGTAACTTCATCAGCCTCTCTAGATTTTTCCTAAATATATTTGTGAATGGTTAACAATCTATACATATGTGGGTCTACACAATAGCCTTTATTACTTCAGCCAATTTGGTCTTTACACGTTCTATAGTTGACGAGTAAAATGACTATGACAGACAGACACAGGAGTGATCTTATAAGGGTCCGTTTTTACTTTTTAAGTACGGAATCCTAAAAAATATATAATTTGTTGTTTGTGAAAGTCTGTAATGTGGTCACAATTTTTTATGATGTTTTACAATATTTTAAAAATCGGTTTGAAAGGAAATGGAATTGTTATTGATGGGATATAAGAAGAAGTATTCTATCGAATTTTCTGAAGTATTTGCACAGTCAGCGTTGGTAACATAAAAAGGCCGTGGGATTTTCCTTATCTACCCTCGTTTTCTGTTTAAAATATCTTTCCAGAAACACTTTAAATCATTCCCATGTTTTTCTGCAATATTTCTACATGATATTTTAAAAGACTAAGAATTGAGTCGTTTGAAGATTTCTTGTCAGTGTTTGGATATGAGTAAAAAAAATCGGTTGTAATACTCTCTTTGAGCGATAAAAACTGGAGGTATATTTTAAGTTGCGGCATGAGGTTTTATGTTTAACTATTATTTTGTGTATTATGGGTGTGTATAAACTCTATTGACTGGACACAATTCGTAACCGAACGTACCATTATTCGTAACCATTTCTAGTTCTAGAAAATAATTCGTTAGCATTACTTTGTATAAATGTGAATAGCTTAGGGGTATTTTTTAACTGAGTTCCGATTGAGAATTTTCCAGCTCTACTATAGTTATTACACTAAGACATTTTTGTAAAACAAAAATTGTATATTCATATACGTAAAGAACAGGATATTTTACCATCCATGGATAGAAATTTCTGAAAATACTTTTTCAGTAGTATTGTGTTGTAAATAATTATACAAGGCTCTACAAATCTATTCGAGTTCATTTCCGTCTATTGGTGGAAACTACTGAAGGTTAATTTTCGATTGTGTTATGCGTTTTGTAACTGAGCTAAATTTTAGCACTCTATAGTACGGTGGACCGAAAAAAACTTTTTTCTATTTTCGGTGATGGGTAGTGCGGAAAAGTTGCAACAGGTGGTACTAAGTTCACACAAAAAAACTCAGAGTTTTGGGGCAATTCTTTGATTTGCCGAAATGGCTTGAAGTTTTGCACAAATGCTGATTTTTGAACTTTTTTAGCAAAAATTTTTAAAATGTTAAATAAATTTATTTTAGCTGAATTTTCTTGAAATGTCATGTTTAGTGTACGAAATGTTTAGGTAATTTCTGATTATGTGTTATTCAATAGTTATGTGTATTTTGAATTAGGCGATTTTTATAGCCTTTTCGCATATAAGTGAGCAAAAATTGTAAGTATGTTTGGTTCGTTCGTCGGTTTCTCTCTTTTGTCTTTATTATGTTCCTCGCTCTTCCTTCGGTTTTTCGATGCGTTCAGAGTCACATATTAGGATGACGTACCACAGCATGTCTTGACAGCAATTCTGGAAGGAGAGAAGAATGTGGAGTAGAAACGAATGAAAACGCAATCAGTCATCATAAGGATGTGCGAGGAAATAGGAGATGAGAGAAACTGCGAGATGGGATTTTAAATATTTTTCTGCTCTAAAAAATAGATATTCTCAGAAGATTCAAATAGTGGGAACTTTGAAGCAGACAGTTCGTCTTAATCAGAATATGAACCAGCGCCTTCAAAAGCAGCACTCCCAAACGCATATCCCTTTCTGACACAGCGTTCGCCGCATTTAGTACTGGTATACCATATAGGTAAATTACATTAAGAGCTTCATCTGTGCTTCAGGATGCAGGAATTGAAACAACAGGGAATAAGGGTGTCGTCATCGACAAAGACAAGGTCAGGAGACAGAAAAGGTACTTGGAAAAAAGATACAGCAGGAAGAAGATCTTGGAGGAAGGAAAATTACAAGCATATTCTTTGATGGTAGAAAAGATAAAACGATCTTCATAGAAGAAAGGGACAATCGGCACTGTCGAGAGAAAGACGTTGCACATATCATTAATGACATGTGAATGTATGACATGTGCTTTTTATGATCCTATTCCTGTCTCATGGACATCAGAAATGCAAAAAGCTGATGATTTGAGTACTCTATTAATCTAGCTCCATTTGGGTTGGTAGGTCTTAGGTCAAGTGATTCTACAATCTAGTTTAGACAGTTGATGTCGGTGTCAGAGTGGAAGCTCGTTCATGTGAATAATACATATCAAATGTTGCAGTTCTTAATGTTTTCCAAAGCAGGCTTTATTCTGGCTTAAAAAATTATATTATTATTGTATAATGATTTTGCTATTTACCCGCAGTGATCAGAAGGGGGTGTCAAGAGACACAAATGTTCCGAACTACGTTCAGACAACAAGGTGATATTTATTCCGTCTTTCTCTCGAGAAACCCACCTGCCCCCTTATTTTCTATGAAGATCAATTTATTTTTTCTACTATCAAAAATATGCTTGTATTTTTCTTCCGACAAGATCATCTTCATCCTGTATCTTCTTTCCAAGTTAATTTTTCTACCTCCTGACCTTGTCTTTATCGATGACGATATTTTTATTCCCTGTTATCACAATTCTTGCATCCTGAAGTGCAAGTGTAGCTCTTAAAGCAATTTACTTATATGATATACCAGTTCGAAATGCGGCGAATGCTGTGAGAGAAAGGGATTGCAAAAGCCTTTGGGAGTGTCTGCTTTTGAAACCCTTGGTTCAAATCCTGTTTTAGACCAACTGCTTGATTCAAAGATCCCACTAATTGAATGTTCTGAGAATATCTTTATTTTAGAGCAGAAAAATAATTAACATCCCATCTCGCAGTTTCTCCCATCTTCTATTTCTTCTCTCATCCTCATGAAGACTGATTGCATTTTCATTTGTTTCTGCTTCACACTCTCCTCTCCTTCCAGAATTGCTGTGAAGACATGCTGTGTGGCCCGTCATACAAATACGTGACTCTGAATGCAGCAAAAAACAGAAGGAATAGTGGGGAACATAATAAAGACAAAAGAGAGAAACCGACGAACGGACCAAACATACTTACAATTTTTGCTTACTTATATGCGGAAAGGCTATAAAAATCGCCTAATTCAAAATACTCATAAATGTTAAATAATACATAATCGGAGCTTATTTAAACATTTTGTACACTAATCATGACATTTCAGGTAAACTCAGCTTAAATAAATTTAATTTAACATTTTTTTAAATTTTTGCTAAAAAATTTCAAAAATGAGCATTTGAGCAAAACATCAAGCCATTTTCAAGCCATCAAAGAACCGTCCAAAAAAACCTCAAATTTTGTGTGTGAATTTAGTGCCACCAGTGGTAACTTTTCCGCACTAGCCATCATCTAAAATCGAAAAAGGTTTCTTGTCGGCCCACCCTACACTATAGCGTATATACAGATGTAGATCATCTACGGTAATGCACAAAAGAATTTCAGTATACTATTCTGGGTATAAGCGGAGATTGCTGAAATCTGGTTTCATGTTTTTAAATGGTGAAATTCCATTGAATTATTAAATAAGTGTTGGAAAGTGTCTTATATCTATGCTTGATGCAACTTTCTTGTTTACAAATCAGAATGAAAATTTATTAGCAAATTCGCGTTAACTTAACCACTAGTTCAGTTTTTCATTTATTTTTAAAAGAGATAATAAAGATTGAGAGAAAATATTTTGCGAATTGCTTTTTTAAATTATGTGCCTATGGTTTAAAACTGCATTTGTTTATTTAACATAATCTCTGCCTATAGAACGTTTAGATGTACTCATAATCTTAATGCAATGTTTCCATAGGCATTGTAATTCTTGATGTAAAGAACGCTATCTTTATAATGTATATAGTCCCGACTTGCACTGGTAAAAATTCATTTTAAATGACATGTAAAAATGGTATAAGTCAACTGTTTCCCTTCATTATAATTTCCTTGATTGCCTGTAAAAGATGGTTAAAGTGCTATGCATAGTTTTTGATCCTATGACAATTATATGTAACTGAACTCTCTTTACCTATTTAAACTTTAAATAGCGCTTAAAATAATTTTTAAAATAACCTTTTTCATCGTTTTTATAGTACATTGCTTTAAAATTACCATTTGTCATGTTTGTCATGCAACAGTTTTTACATTATAAGCCGAGAAAGGGAAAAGTTGACGATGAATTCAATTATGGCAACAGCAGCAGCAGCAATAGTTATTTTTAAATAGACAGATAATAATTAGTCGAGAATTATTATTTAAAAGAAAATTCAAATCCAGTTTTATATTTTATTTATAATTATACAATTTACCTTACCCGTGGCCCTAATTCTTTGCGTACCAGTTTAAAAGAGAAATATTTCAAAGGAAGAAAACGCAAACTTAATTTTGTCTAAATAAATAATCAAATTCTTGAAATGTCAATCATCTAAATTGAATTGCATTGAATAAAAAAATAAAAGAAGTCACACACTTAGATTTGTTTATGTAAAACCTTCTCCCTCTGAAAAATAGATAGTCCTAATGTTTTGTGCATGTGCATTTAAAGAATGTTTTTTACCATTGTGATTGACTGGTTGTTTCCAAGTATATAAATTATCCCATCTGGGACTGATGGCATGTGCTGTTTAAAAGAAAATTGATTTCAAATCAATTAATAAGAAGAAAATGTGTGATAAATATTGACGGTAGAGCTACGTAAAAAGACAATCGAAAAAAGAAATAGTGGGTGTCCAATGAGGAAAATAGGCAAGGATTTGATTATTTCTGAATCAACAGTGCGTAATGTTTTGAAAACTTTCGTTGCAATCGGATAAATTCAGTCAAGAAACAGTACTAGTCGCCTACCAACAACAATGGCCTGAGAAGATCGAATGTTCCGTGGAGTGGTAATGAAAATAAGATGAGGAATAAATGGCAAAAGTTGTATCCCTATGGCAAGATAGCATAGAGCGATCAGTGACTCGTAAAATGGCTACAAAAAGATTGCATAAAATGGGCATAAAATCTTATAAAAGCAAATGTAAGCCGATGTTAACTACTGCCCAGACAAGGAAACACTTTCTGTGGACTGTGGACTATTTAAAATAGACATATCAGCTATGGTAAAGTGTTATATGATTGAACAAATCCTCTTTTACAGTTTCGTAAGGAAATATCGGTTGTCTAGTCACACGCAATGAAATAAAGCTTTAAATCCAAACAAGAGAGCAAAAAACGTCAAACAAGAGGGCAAGTTCCCGTCATATGTTCAAATTTTGGGCTGTTTTGATTATTCTGGTGTCGTTCAAATGCTGCCATATGACGGGACTATCAATGCACAATGTTTTCTGGACATTTTGCAGAATCAGTTGTCGCCTTCAATTCAAAAACTTAGCATTAAATCGGGTAATCTTTTCAAGAAGACTTAGCCAAACCGCATACAGCTAGGACAACAAAAGCCTGTCTTCAACAAAATGGTACCCTGTGCTAGATTAGGTTCCGAATTACACGGACATGAATTCTATCGAGGATTTGTGGCGATACTTAAAGAAGGAAAAGAACACCACAAGTCAGCTACAGTGACAATCAGCAGTTGAAAAGAATTCTTCTTGAAAAATGGCAAAAAAATTCAATTTCTGAATAGCAACGTTTGTTTCAACTATGCCGCGAAGAACCAGAGATGTTTACGTTACCAAAGGAGGACCAACGGAATGGTAAGAGTTACTAATTTTGTCTCATTCGAACATTCGCAAAACATTAGGGACATAAAAAACTTTGGTAGATATAGCATGTCAACGGATTTTATTGGCCACAAAGTTTGTTTCATTTATTACTTTTTGTTAAATATCACTATGTAATAGTGAAATGTATCATTTTTCATTAAAAATAATTTACATAAAATAATTTGAATTATTTTTTATTTTTATTGTAAAAAAAAAAAAAAAAAAAAAAAAAAAAAAAAAAAAAAAAAAAAAAAAAAACATCCATAAACTAATGAGCGAAAAATTAGGGCCACGGGTAAGGTACTTACATACTAGTAAGTAATGACACAAGCTCAGTTTGATATGAAAATAATAATAATAATAATAATAATAATGTTGTAGGACTTCCTTAATGGAAACGTTTGCAATAGTTTTCCATGGTAAGAGGGTATTTACTGGGTTTTATATTTTGTCCTCAGAGTACCATAATTTTTCTGTTTTGAAGAGTGAATTTATGAGGTTTTTCAATTCAAGTAATTAAAAGTTTGTCATGACATGCTGATTAATTTTGTAGCTCTCGATCTTATTATTGAATGATTTTTTTTTTTTTTCATTGGATGTAGATGATAATTTGATAATAGCATTTATTCTGTTCACGAAGACTATAAAAGAATCTTTGTAATTCTTACAGTTTTCTTTTCTTTCTTTTTTTTTTTGGGGGGGGGGGGTATTTATTTTAGAATCAACAAAGCTGCATAAATGTACTTTTTGAAGACTTTTATCATGCTGCGTACAACTAATCGAAATACACATATATAGAAATAAAAACAAATAAAAACTTGAATTTATTTCATTGAAATATATATATATATTTAATTTAGATATTGTTTCAGGCTTTTAGCTGAACTTCAAAGTTTATTTTTTGAAGATAATAATTATCCTTTAAAGTATTGCCATTAAATTTCTATTACTCTTAAAAAAACAATATGCCATTTCATTGTTAATCTAATTATTTCATTGTTCATTATACAATCTATTATCCAATAAACAATGACACAAGCTCTGCTTAAAATCACAAACGAAAAAAAAAAAGTTATAGAACTATTTTAAATGTAAGATTTTGCAGTAATTTTTTGTGATACAATGCATTGACTGAGTTTTATCTTTTGTTCTTTAATTAGCATAACGTATTTGTTTTCAGGAGTGAATTTATGAGGTCTATCAACCCCAGCAATTGCAAGTTTTTCGTACAAACTGATTAATTTTGCAACACTCGATCGTTGCAGTGAAGGGAATTTTTATTCCATATCGTAACACCAGATAAGGATATGTTTTATTTATGAAGCTAATAAATAATTTTTCGGTTGCATATTGTTTTGTGCGTTTCTTTTGCTTTTCTAAAATGAACGAAATTATGTGTATGTATTTGGAAGCATTTTTCTTCATGCTTTCAATAAGTCACTTCTGTAGATCCATGCAGAATTTAACATAATAAACACAAAACTTGATTCACTTCAATGCAAGGAAAAAACAATTTTTTTTAATTCAAATTTTCTTTAAACTTTAGTTAAACACCAAAGAATAATATTAATTTAATAAAATCCTATTTAAGGGGGGAGATACCCTTAAAACATTACAAAAAAAATGGTCTATTATTGAAGAACAACATGTTACCTAACTTAGAAATAGCAATCCAAATCAATGTAAATTCGAACTTCAAAGTCATTTTTTTTTTCAAAACAGATATTTTTAAAATTGCGCGCATCATATTTTCAAAACTAAGTAACATAGAAACTTAATATTTTATTTTACGTTGTATTTTATATATCTTTATAACCTCTATACATTTTTGAGTAAGCACCTGTAATATATTTATTTATTTTTTAAATTTTAATTAAATTTTTATCATAAATTTTGTATTTCATGATTTGATTGCCTGAAAAAATATTTTCAGCTTTAAATTTGACTATTGTGTGCGGATTATTGTGTACTGACACTTTCAGGAGCAACTTAGATTTTAAAATGTACGTTTTAAAATAATTCAATTCATATATAAATTATAAGCGAATTTGTTTTCAAACGAAATATTTTCTGAAAAGTATATTTCTTGTATTCAATAAATTCATTTATTAATCGAAGATATCAAAAGTCACGCTTATAACTGCATTTATGTCTACTCTGCGTTAGAAGATGACGTCCTCCGCTTAGGTACAAACATGGGACAAAGACAAATAAATTGAATACATAGAAAATTGGTATAAATATATCAATAAGTTTTTGCCTTCACATAGAAGTAATTGAGTGAAATTTATTAAACTAATGCATTGTGTTAGTCCTTTTCTATATAGTCACTTTGCACAGTAACACATTTGTTCAACTGGTATTTTAAAGAGAGGGGGGAGGATGTATTCCAGGAGGCGCGGTAGTAGACCCAAATGGGGGCATTTTTCTAACTTTTGCCGACCCCCACATGTGACATATTGTTGGAAAGGCCTGTGATCACTTATTCATGCTATGCACCTCCCGAGCCCCTCCTCCCAAATTTGCCCTCCGGCGGGTACTTTTCTCAGTTTTGCGGACATCATTCATGTTCCCGGGGGCCAAATGTTGGGAGGGAGGGCTCGGGAGTACATAGCATGAATAAATGGTCACAGGCCTTCCCAACAATATGTGACATGTGAGGTTCGGAAAAAGTTAAAAAATGCCCAGCTTTGGGTCTACTATCGTGCCACCAGGAATACATCCTCCCCCTTCTCTTTGAAATACCGTTTTCAGAAATGCGTAACTGTGCACGCTGGCTGTATAGAAAAGGACTAATACAATACAGCAATTTCATAAATTTCGCTCAATTATTTCTATGTGAGGGTAAAAACTTATTGATACACTCTCTCTCTCTCTCTCTCTCTATATATATATATATATATAAACATGCGGTATTTTATTTTTGTGGCAACACTGATTTGAGAAAATCTATCATTCATTTATGAAAACAAAGCTGATTTATTTTTTAATTAACTGCAATTTTCAATTAAAAAAAAATATGTTTAAACGAAATGTGAGTACACTATGTCAGAAGACATTTTAAAAAAATTCGAATTATATCTCCTTCATTATTCTGCGTTCTGTATATAAATAAAAAATGGGTTGTTGGCAACAGAAATAATATATACTACGGTAAGTATATTTGGACGATATTTCACTGTTTTCAAGAATATATAACTAAAAAAATGTAGGAAATTTGATCTCTTTTTGTACAAAAAAATATCACCAAACATTGAAGAAACCTTTACCGCCTTTTTTTTTTTTTTCATTCTCTCTTTTGAAAGACTGGAAAAATGTAAAAGTCCATAACTTATCAGTAATTTGCTAATAAATTTCTGTTATTGTTCAAAAAACCAATATCCCGTTTCACTCTTAATAAATAATTATACAATTTACCGACTACTATAAGCAATGACACAAGCTCTTCTATAAATTACAAAAGGAAAGAAAAAAATGTTGTAGAACTTTTTTAATGGGAAAAGTTTGCAATAGTTTTCCTTGGTAAAGGGTATTAACCGAGTTTTATCTTTTGTTCTTTAAACAGCATAATTTATCTCTTTTGAGGTAGTGAATTTATATTTTATCAATTTCCAAAATTGTAAGCTCAGCGTGGAATTTTGATTATATTTGTAGTCCTGAATCTTCTTAATGAACGGAATTTTTATTCATTGTAGAAGATATGATATTGTTTTATTTATGGAACTAATAAATATCTTTGGAATAGATACAGTTTCGTGAATTATTTTTTGGGAATTATAATTTACTGAAAAAATCTAAATTCATATAGACATATTTAGAACACGTTTTTATAAATAATTTAATAAAATATACATCTAAGAGAATATAAAGAAAACATTGAATTAATTTAAATGTAAATAATCTTCGTCTTATACAGCCTTATTTGGTCAATGTTGTTTTACATTTACATTATTGTGGCTAGTCTTGGTAACACTTTTATGAAATATTGCCACTGCATTGTGGTGTTCACATTTTGCCAATATTTCAAGAATTTTGGCAAGAAATATTTTATCATATTATTGCTAATACTAAACGTAAATCGATATAGACATATTTAGAACACTTGTATTATAATTAATTTAAATACATGTACATCTAAGCCAAAATAAATTATAGGTAAATAAAATATTGAATTAATTTAAATGAAAATAATCTTGTTCTTATACAGCATTATTTGGTCAATGTTGTTTTACATTTGCATTATTCTGGCTAGTTTTTGAAACACTGTTATGAAATATTGTCACAACATTAGGATGTTCATATTTTGTCAATATTTCACGATTTTTTGCAGAAAATATTTTATTATATAATTGCTAATACTAAACGTAAATTGATATAGATATGTTTAGAAGACTTGTATTATAAGTAATTTAAATACATGTGCATCTAAGTCAAGATAAATAATACATAAGTAAAATAGTGAATACATCTAAATAGAAGTAATATTGGCCTTACAGCATTATTTGGCCAATGTTTTTTATATTTGCATTATTCTATATAGAATTGTCTTATTGTTAGGAAATATTTCCCCCACATTATAATGTACACATTTTGCTAATATTTCACGAATTTTGGGCAAGAAATACTTTTTTGTCATTTTACTGTTAATATTTCCAATCTAGAGTAATATTTCTTGAGTTTCAGTGCAATATTTCTAATGTAAAGTAAATAGTTTTGTAATTGTGATATTTAATTTCAAATTATTTTCAATAAAAAGCAAATGATTAAAGAATATTATTATTTCGTTAACAGTATTTCCGATGAATAGAATACATTTTAATATTAAAGAAAACTTGATCAACAAGTAAACCCATTGTTGGAATACAACGTCCATTTCTTACCCTTTTCTTTCAGCGCATGCGCGTACAGTGACGTTTCTCCAATTCAGTTCTGTTAAAAACATGTCAGTGCTTAGTCGCACTTAAGCTATGTATATATTTTTGTCTTCGTGTTTGATTAATAAATGTTTATGTCGAGCTATTCTGCTAACTCTGTGTGCCCCCAAAACCAGCAAAAGTTATGGGCCCAACACGCTTCCACTGCGCTGTAAATAGCAGAAATTATTTTTAATTCGAACTTTCGAATCGTAAAGTGGTAAGCCTAAAGCGCAACTAAGAACTCTTCTTCGTTTTATCATTAACTGTTTTGATTTGTGGCTGCGATATATTTTAGTTAATCATGTCTTATGTTACGATAATTGAAAAGCTCGGTAAAGACAACTTTGACAGCTGAAAGCTTCAAATCGAAGCTGTATTAATAAAAAAATGATCATTGGGATTATGTAACCGGCAAAGAAGAGAAACCGGCCGAAGGAGCGCAGATGAAAAGAAATTGCTCCAGGGTGATCAGAAAGCTCGTGCTGATATAATTCTGGCCATAAATCCTAGTGAATTGTATCACATTAAGCAATTTACGACTTCAAATTCTGTATGGAATAAATTGAAAGAAGTTTATGAACCGAGAGGGCTCGCAAAGAAGGCAACACTCTGTAAAAACAGCTTCTGTTTCGAAAGATCAGTTTCAATGAAACGATGTCTGAACATTTAAATATCTTTTTTTGAAATTGTTGATAAATTAAAAGAAATGGAAATAGAAATTATGGATGATTTGTTATCAATTCTTCTACTCTGCAGTGTTCTTCAGAACTTCGAAAATTTTAGGTGCGCTATAGAATCGAGAGATGAGTTACCTGAACCCGATTCTTTGAAAATTGAGATGCTAGAAAAGGAAAAAACGACTCACGATTCACAAAATGCCTATTATATAGAAAATAAAGGAAATAATCAAGAACAGAAGAAAAATGGAAAATAGAAAACTAATCCGAATAAAAATTTTCCTGCGGAAAGAAATTATCGTAATTTCAAGTGCAATTATTGTTCAAAATTCGGACATAAAGCTAAAGAATGTAGAAAGAAAATAGCTGACAGAAAGCTTGCATCTTTAAATAAAGGAAATCAAGGTTCAATGATTAGTTATGAATAACCGGTTAGTATGGCATTTAACAACGTATATCATCAACATACTGCATGGTGTTTGGACAGCAGTTGTACATCTCTTATGTGCGAAGATCAAAATTTATTTACAGAATTTTGCCAAAGCTAACCAGCGACAATATATCTGTATCGGGCATAGGTGGAAACGAAATTAAGTCAGCTGGTGTTTTCTCGTATAAAGTCTATAGAAATTCAGGATACATTTTACTTGGTACAAGAGACTGGCTATGATTTAATAATAGGTAGAAAAGCAGTCGAAGGTCTGACGTCAACAGTACTGGAAGATGTTGTTAGAATAATAAACGACAACACAGTACGATTAGAATACATTAAAATTAATGAAGTCCCGTCCAAAACAGATGAAGTAGCTGCATCAAGTACGATAATCGAGGTTGGGATGATATGATTAATATCGAATGCGAAAATGCCGAGGCGGATTTGACTAGCATTGCAAATTTAGCTAACAGAGAAAAAATACGAGAATTATTAAAATCATACAAACTGACTAAAATAAAAGATACTGGCATACTGGTTCAAAGATGAAAATACTACTGGCGGATGAAAAACCTATCTGTGAGCAGCCAAGCAGATTCCCTATAGTTGAACAGGAAAACATTAGTAAGCAAATACAAAAGTGATTGGAAGATGGGATCAATAAATGAAGTTACTCAGATTTTGCGGCTCCATTAGTCCTGAGTAAAGAAAAAAAAGATGAGTCTCACCGGTTATGTATACGTTATCGGAAAATAAATCGAAAAATATTAAAAGATTGCTATCCACTACCGTTAATTGCGGATGTGATCGATAAATTACAGATGGTAAAAGTATTTACGACGTTAGATCTCAAAAACATCTTTTTCTACGTAGAAATTCAGGAAAACAGTCGTAAATATATAACTTTTATAACACACGAAGGGGAATATGAATTTTTGCGTTGTCCGTTCGGATTATGCTTATAAGATAATAAATTTCAAAGCTATGTAAACACAGTATTCCAAGATTTACTGCGAGAAGGCACTATCATTGAATATATGTATGATTTTCTTATTCCCTCAGAGAATGAAGAAGATGGAATAAAGAGTCTGCAACGAGTATTAGAAGTAGCATTAGCATATGATTTAGAAATCAACTTAAGGGGTCTCAGGACTCTTAAAATTGGAAAAAATGAAAAAAAAGAGCCATTTTCAACATTTAATATCTTAAAATGTATTTGATTTTAAGGCACAATTTTAATTGGAATAAAATATATAAGCATGTTCTTTCATTTCATGTATTTAAAAAAATTATAACATGCAGAATTAGCATTTGCAGGGGACTCCAAACTGTTAGACATTTTTCGAGCAAAAAATCGGCATAACAGCTTACGGGCACGATTACAATATAAGTGTTGCAACTAGAATAAAAATTTTGATACCTACTTATACTTCAGATTGGAATAATTACCCTGAACCTAAATAAATTTGTAATTAAAGCTTTTTTATATTTTCAATACAAAGTTGTATTTAGCTAATGCAAAATTAAGAAAATTTCAACAGTATAATCACCTAAAAAAATATTGTTTTGAACAATAAAAAGGAAATTTTAGGTTCTCTTTATACAGACTAACATGACACATATGTTTTGAAAATTTCATAAAAATATATTCATAAGTTTTTGAGATATCGTGCGCGTTATGCCCAAAAACGTCATTTAGAAGAAAATGGCTTCAAAGTTTCCGAAACGACGCTTCAGCTATTGAACGTGTATAAATGTAAAAGCCATAACTTCAGTTCTAATAGGAATTTAAAGGAAACAATTATATCAAAATGTTCAGAAAAAAATAGGAGTTTAACATCTAAAAAATTAAAATTTCGAAAATTTTAAAGCTTTAAGAGTCCTGAGACCCCTTAAAAAAAGGCCAATTTCTTAAAAAGAAAATAGTATTCTTGGGTTATATAAGCGAAAATGGAACAACAAAACCGTCCGAAGCAAAAACAAAGGCTGTGCAAAATTTACCTAAACCAAATACAAGAAAACAATTACATTCCTTTTTAGGTTTAGCAGGATACTTCAGAAAGTTCATCCCGAATTATGACAAAATAGCCAAGTCTCTCAGTGATTTATTAAGGTAAATAAATTGTTTCAAATTTGTATGCAAGCAGCTCGAAGTTCTCAACGAGTCAAAGAGAGTATTATCCACAAAACCAGTTCTTCAATTATATAAACAAGGGTCCACACTGGTCCTCCATACTGATGTAAGCAGCCAAGGATTTGGCGCAGTTTTACTACGGAAAGGAGGTGATGGAAAATTTCATCCATTACAATAGATGAGCAAGAAAATCGTCATAGCTAGACAAGAGAGATTCGAAAATTCAGCCACTGGGAAGAAAACAAAAATTAAACGCTGTTGAACGACTATTTATGGAGTTACTAATAATTTTAAACGCAAAAATAGTAGAAAAATACCTAAAAGAAAAACGGTTAGGAAGAAAAAGTACAAAAACTATTCAAATCTTAATCCTATTGGGGGGGGGGGGATAATACAAAAAATGTTAAATAAAAGAAAAATGATAATGCAAAAAAAAAACCTACAGGCAAAACTTTAGTTCAACCTGAAACATCTGATGATGAATCCAAGTGGTATAAGTATGTACCAAAATTACAAAGAATTATCAATAGCACAATAACGCGAAGCACCAAGCGCAGTCCCTTTGAATTAATGAGAGGAGTTAAAATGAAGGGCAGTGACATGCAAAACATCAAGAAGATTTTGGAAGAAGAATATACCGAATGTATCATGGAAGAAAGCGAAGCCATGAGAAAGAAGCAAAGAAAATTATACTCAAAAAATAAGGAGAAAACAAGGTGCAGTTTGATAAGAAAAGAAAGTAGTCCCGAAAATACAAAGTAGGAGATATCGTCCCCATAAAGAGGACGCAATTTGGGTAATGCTATCAAACTTAAAGAAAAATATTTGGGGCCATATGAGATAACTGCAGCCAAGAATCATGATCGGTATGAAGTAGAAAAAGTAGGAGATCATGCAGGTCCAGGACGTTAAGAAAGAACGGAGACGTTAACCGGGCCCGAATGCATGAAGCCGTGGCATATGGGTTAATCTCCTGGATAAGTTAAGTCGATTAAGTACATCTATGTGCGTGTTGAACACGTAATCAAAGTTTTCTGTAAAAGAAAAAAAAATATATGTCTCAAAATTTAGCTGTTTAAGCATGAAAAAAAAATGTGGCACTCCGGGAGTGCCAATAGAAGTGAAAACTTCAACAATTACGTGTGTTTTTTTAATCGTCAGGAAACGTTTTATTGTGCAGGAAATACTTTTAAATGTAGTGTTTTTTATTCATTATTATACAATAACATACACCATAGACGTACACCATAACGCAAAAATAACACGAATTTAAAAAACAAGAGAGTTTTTCTGCTAAACTTACCCGATATTTGATCGAACAGCTCACTTTTGCCGCCAAATATTGACATAAATAACAACTGTTGAATAAAGATAATTTTATTTTGCTAGAGCAAGGTAGTTTTATTTTAGCAAGAGTCACGAGACTTGGCTAATTTTTACAGGAGATGTTTTTGATGAGATTTCCTTTTTCTAACTCTTGTACGTGTATTTCGGGAACCAATAGCGCACAGGCAAGCATGCGGCGCGCTTGCCTGTAAATTGTTGTTATTGATTAAGCAATCAATAACAATTAATTGCCCGCCCTCCTCATACCGAACTATGCACAATACATGTATATGCTTATATACAGAGGTGTCTGTTACAATAACAGTATCACGAGTTCAATGGTTTTTCCCATCTCAAAAAATGCCAAACGCGCCCAAAGAAGCTTTCACTTCAATAATGAAAGTATCAAGTATTTGTCTTTAACAATAAACACAGCAGCGTACTGCAACGAAAATGTAAATTTTGTGTGTGTTCCTGTGTGAACGCCGGGAGAAAAAGTGAGTTTTAGCTTCGTTCTTCTTTTGCGGATTGAGCTGAAGAGGGAAAAGTTCCTGTCATTCACCGCTTGGCGCGCTAGTGTGTATGTGCCAAAATGCTAGCATGTCGGTTACGTAACAGTGTCTCCAAATCAGTAGTTTTTCTCCATCTCAAAAAAAGCTCAACGCGCCTAAAGAAGTTTTCACTTCAATAAGTCATGATGTTGATGTCGAGACCCCATCATGTCAGAATGACCAATTTGTAGGATTTGAATTTTAACATAATTTATTTTCCTTATGACGTGCGTGATCATCAAAATATCTGACCGTCTGGTATCTTTATTATCCATGATTTGAAAGCATTAGCTATGAAAATCCACGATCACGAGCACAAGGTCGGGAGGTTTTCAAAATTAGAAAAGGGTCAGTCTATTAACTTCTATCATTCATGAAGCATAGCATCGGCATATAAAATGTCAATAAAGGGTTTAGGCCTAATCGGACTGTTCGAAAGGATGTGTATTGTATGTTTTAAGTGAAAAGTGTAATATATTTGAAGAAGCTACCCACGAAGCATTGTGAAATTACCTTTATAGAATTATATTAGTGTTCATGTGTTGTTATTTCAACGTCTAGTCATTCGAATTATTCAATAAATTAATTTTTTGCATATCACCTTCCTACAAATTTAATCGCAATAAATTTTGTATTCATACATTTTTGCATAAGAGTGCAACAGCTATTGCACCAAGATCTGAATACTCATATTCAAATTTTTAACAAAACAAGCTTCCATCTACTAAGTAGCAATTCTTTCTTTACTTTCTTCTATTTTCTTTTATTTTCACTATAATATTACTGTGCTATTTCTATAACTGCAATTTATAATGCATTGTTATTTAGTACAACTATAAATTTATAAGAAAAATTTTATGAAGATCCATTATAAAATAACCAACCTCTTACTTTAATAAGTAAATTTTAGATATAAAAAAATGTTAGAGGCACATTTTTTCACAAAGTCACGTAGTCTCCTATTTCTATTTCTTAGAAAATATCCCAATTAATTTAAAGTAAGAGCACTATTGTCATGAAATGTTTCTTAAGAATGTTTAGCAAACGTTACCCAACCAATTGAATAAATATATTTCGTTTTAATGATTTAGATTAATAAATAGAAAGTTCTTTTCTAAATTGCTCTTAAAAGTTTGTTTGAAAAAATAATCGAACTACGTAAGATAAACGAAAATATTAATTTTAAAGGGACTTTATTACATTAAAATCTGACTATCTGTTTGTGTTTCACAACTACTACTATCAAAATATAAAATTTAGTGCAATGAAACTAACACAGGTTTTTCGCATAGATCAGAAAATGTCATATAAACTCTCAGAATTTTATAAATAGACTTATTTTCCGAATTATATATATTTTTATCTTTAAGGAAGTTTCTCTTAAGATGGCCTCTAAATTAATCCACTTTGTGAAAGAAATGGGAGGAGCTAATAACGCGATATCGCCTCCTATCCAAACTGGTGAACAAATATTGTTTAATAAATCGGCTTAATGATTTCTTGTTTACATTCTCTTTTTAAAAATGCATGATATAATGTAGATATTCATATAACATGCTTCTAGGTGTTCTAAAACTATTATAAACTAGTTGGATGTGCCAATCCCAAAACTTTTTTTTATCTCATATATTTTAATATTTCAAAATGTTGTTACAGATGTCAATATTTAACTTTTATTAGTTCAATACTATTTCAACTTTGACTTTCATCTTAAATTTCTGCTTCAGTCAATTAATCGGAGTAAAAACGAGTTAATGTCGATCATGATATATATTAAAATCATGAATAATCGCGAAAAACCAACTTATCAGGATGGGAAGTCCTCGTCAATTCACGAGCCACTGGTGTACAATAGAACTACGAAAAATTAAGAAGATTACACAAAAATCGCTGTTACAGCGCCCCCTTCAGGCTGATTTTTTTTCAAATTAAGGGAGGACCTGCTTGCTATAGCCAAAAACCTTAAAAAAAAATACTTCCATTCTATGCATAACTTCATACACTTTTTGATGGTACAATATTCAAAATCGCACAAAAATCGCTATGACAGCGTCTCCTTCTGGCGGATTTTTTCCAAATGAAGGAAGGACCTGCTTACCATGGCCAAACACATACACAAAAAATTTGGTTCAATTCTATGCGCAACTTCATACACTTTTAGAAAGTACAATATTGAAAATGGCACAAAAATCGCTATTACAACGTCCCCTTCCGGCGGAAATTCCTCAAATTCAAGGAGGACCTTCTTTCCATGACCAAAAACATACACAAAAATATTTGGTTTAATTCTATGCACAACTTCATTCATTTTCCGATGGTACAATATTCAAAATACGCCCAAACACGTTATTACAGCACCCACTTCCAGCGGAATTTTTCCAAATTCAGGGAAAACCTTTCTGCCAATAAAAAAAAAAAAAAAAAAAAAAAAAAAAAGGTTCAATTCTATGCATAACTTCATACACTTTTCGATGGTACGATATTCAAAATAGCACAAAAATCACTATTGCAGCGCCCCCTTCCGGCGGATTTTTTTGAAATTAAGAAAGAACTTCCTTCCCATAGCCAAGAGCTTAAAAAAATTTTGGTTAAATTCTATGCATAACTTCACACACTTTTCGATGGTACAATATTCAAAATCGTACAAAAATTGCTATTACAGCGCCCTATTCCGGCTGATTTTTTCGAAATTAAGGGAGGACCTGCTTGCTATATCCAAGAACTTAAAAAAAAATTTTGCTTCAATTCTATGCATAACTTCATACACTTTTCGATGGTACAATATTCAAAATCGCTATTACAGCGCTCCCTTCGGGCGGATTTTTTCTAAATGAAGGAAGGACCTGCTTGCCATTTCCAAAAACTGAAAAAAAATTGGTTCAGGTCTATGCATAACTTCATACAATTTTTGATGGTACAATGGCGACAGACACACGGACACACGAAAAGACAGACATTTTCTATAAACATGTTTTTGGGGATCTCATAACCCAAAAACGTGTAAATCCAACGAAAATTGGAAAAATCCATAACTTATCAATAATTTTCAAATTAAGCTCGGTTAAGGTTTTAAAAAAATTCAATATCCAGTTCCATACTTAACCTATAACTACACAATTTACCGACTCTTAAGCAATGACAGACATTTTCTATAAACATGTTTTTTGGAATTTCTGACTCCTAAAACGTGTAAATTCGTCAAAAACCGGAAGTTGAAAATAATTTCTATTACAATACTTTCTTTTATTGAAGATATAAGAAAGTAAAAAGTTCAAAGATTTTACTATTATTGATCTGTATGAAATATTGTTTACCGAATTTGTTTAAAAGCAAATGAATGTTCTGTGTTAGAACGTGTATGGCATGAAGTCTAATTATTCGTAGGTACTCAGGTTAAAGGTTTTTGTCCCAACCATAAAAACCCACACTTTGGAAATTGACGATACTCGCGAGTGAGAATTTTCTAGATAAATTAGAGAAGTAAACAAATATCATAAATCCTCTTCACCAGTGGAACTTTATGGCCCGTATGTGGCCATTTTCTTATGAAGGCATTTAATGCAATTGCATCAAAATTACGTAACTTGCAAAATGTAATTTTCATAATTCCCATTTCATTTACATTGTAAAAAGAGATCGACCGAAAATTCGATTTCAGTTTCGTTTCCGGTCCAAAATCTGACTTTTACCAAAAATTTGTTTTTGGCGAAAGTGCTGCCGAAAATTCGGCAGGATTGAAACTACAGTAAACTCCCGACTATCCGGCCTGATGTGGCGGAAGGTTAGGCCGGATAGGCCGGAGTTCTATAAATATTTACTCACTTCCTGCACACACCCCCATTATATTAAAAACACATGTTACACATGTTAAGATAAATTTTATATATACAGTACATATAGTTTCAAAATAAGCAAAACATTAACGTAAAACGCAAGTCTAATTCGTAAAAAAATGAGTAAATCTTATTTTAGGGGTATATTATACCGGTATGCATTCTGAAGGTCTTCTTCTCATTTTTCACCCCATTGATGATGACCAGGGCTTGGTCGAAAGCGCTCGGGAAGTTTTTTACCATCTGATTATTGGTTTTAATGTTTTAAAACCTGTTAATTGTATTTTTAGCACCTATTTTAGTAATAAAAACTGAGAATCATTTTAATGTATTCATGTTTTAACTTAAAGTATTAAGGTGAATGTGTCGTTTCTCTTACATATACTTTTCTAAATATACTTAATCTTATTTTACTGTTTATTAATAAATGATTGCACAAATATGAAAAGTTATGCATCAGGTAAAAGAGTCAAAACTTAGTTTTCAGTTTTTGAAAAAGTAGTTAATAGATGACTGCTTCTCCTTGTTAGCCCTCTTCCGCGACGCAATGTCCCTCCATTTACATAAGCAGATACTATCAGCTGGTGTCGCTTCCTCCTGCTGCTCTCCTCCATAGTCACTACAACCTTTTTTTGTTTACCACACATTTCGTTAATCTTTAATAAATAAACACGAAGCACACCAAAAGACTATACGAAAGTAACCAGGATAAGCGGAAAATAAATCCGTTGTACAACTGACGAAACAGATTATCAAGCCTTAAACCACCCGCCCTCCCTTCCTTTCTGTCTGTCTCTGCTATTGCATTCTGCAATCGCTTCTTGTTCCTTCTTGTCGTGAGTTAGCACTTTCCTACAGACGGGAACCTGCCTGTCTTGGCCACTTGCAGCATTCCTCATTTTTTTTTTACTAGGCCGGATAGTACGGAGGGCCGGATAGTCGAGAGCCGGATAGTCGGGAGTTTACTGTATCTGTATTTCAAAAATTGAGTTATATCAGCTGAAATGGGAAACTATTTATTTATTGATATGAACTTCACTGTTTATAATTATCAGTCGTGACTGACACAAGACGGGAGTGCAATATATACAGCAGGCAATGTATATATGACTAAACTTTGGAGACGCTTTTTACGTTCTCATTAAAAGCTGCAGATTTAATAGCAATGGAAAATTTTTAGTTTGAAACCTCAGAAGTGTTTCGAATACTGTTTGAAAAAGTTCTAGTATATCAGATGATCATTTACAAAAGTTTTCTAAAAGATTGACCGAGGTATGTATACTAAAACATTTTTTAATTAGATGAATTTCGTATATTTAGAAAATCATTCTGTCATTGATGATTTAATTACATTCTATTTTATATAAGAGAATAAAAAGTTTTGGTAAAACACAACTTGGACGACACGTATAATTAATTAATAATTATGTATATTTAATGATGTATATTTATTTAATAATTATGCATATTTATGTATTAATTACTTTAAAAATTGAAAATTTTCGTTTTCGGCCAAAAATAGGAAGATTATCGAAATTCTGTTTCGGTCTTAAAAACCTGTTTCGATCCTTAATTTAAACATCGTGTCTGGCTTGTAATAGGAAATTTAATGAAATTATTATTATATATATATTTTAACTGCAAAAATAATCTACATATTTTTTTTCTCTGAAAAACTGAAAGATCTCGTACAATGTAAATTCAACACATTGGGTTGCTACGTCAACTGGTAAATATACATTATTTTATTGTAGGTATACTTATATAACTGAAGCGAGAGTAATGCTTTATTCAATTAATTTATTCATTATGATGATGTGTGTATATATGGAAGATGTTCCCTGTTATCATTGTCTAATAGATGATGTTTAAAGTTTTAGGTTTTGATGTATATGTCGTAGGCCGGGCTAATTGGAGAATCCATCTCCCTTTTTCCAATTAGCCTGATATTGTTCAGGCTTATTGCAAAGAGCCTAGAAAGCGTTAGGCTAAATGAAAAAGGACCACTTATTATCCGATCAGGGTGATATTTTTAGCTCACAGGCTATCAAAGCCTGAGAGCTTATATTCCCACCGATTCTGTATATACGTGTGTACGTACGTACGTACGTATGTACGTAACGCGATAACTCTTGATAGACATATCCGATTTGCTTCAATTTTTTTTCTAGGTTCATTCTCATGAGGTGCTTCCCTCATTAGTTTTCGGGGTTCATGGTTAAGGATAAAGGGGGAAAAGGGGAGCTAGTCCCCCCTTAATTTATATAAATGTGTTTTTCATGCAGAAAAATTCGATTTGCTCCAAATTTGGTATACCGGTTTATTGTGTTAAGGAGCTTCCCTGATTAGATTTAAAAGCTCATTAGTTAAGTATAAAGGGGGGAAAGGGGGGCTACCCCCTTAATTTAGATAAATCGGTTTTTCATGCAGAGTTATTCGATCTGCTCCAAATTTCGTATACCGGTTTAATATGTTAAGGAGCTTCCCTGATTAGATTTGGAGTTTCATTAGTTAAGTATAAAGGGAGGAAAGGGGGGATAGACCCCCCCCTTAATTTAGATAAATGGGTTTTTCATGCAGAGTTATTCGATTTGCTCCAAATTTCGTATACCGGTTGATTATGTTAAGGAGCTTCTCCGATTAGATTTGGAAGCCCATTATTTAAGTATAAAGGGGGAAAGGGGGGCTAGACCCCCCCCCCTTAATTTAGATAAATCGGTTTTTCATGCAGAGTTATTCGATCTGCTCCAAATTTCGTATACCGGTTTATTATGTTAAGGAGCTTCCCTGATTAGATTTGGAGGTTCATTAGTTAAGTATAAAGGGAGGAAGTAGGGGGGCTAGACCCCCCTTAATTTAGGTAAATGGGTTTTTCATGCAGAGTTATTCGATTTGCTCCAAATTTCGTATACCGGTTTATTATGTTAAGGAACTGCCTTGATTAGATTTGGAGATTTGTTGGTTAAGTATAAAGGAGGGACAGGGGCTAGTGTCCCCTTAATTTAGATAAATGGCTTTTTCATACAGAATTATTCGATTTGCTTCAAATTTGATATACCAGTTTATTACGATATGGCTTCCTTCATTTGATTTGGAGGTTCATTGGTTAAGTATAAAAGGGGGGCAATTGCCCCTCCCCTTAATTTAGAAAAATGGGTTTTCATGCAGAATTATCTAATTTAGTTTAATTTTTTTTCAACCGGATCCGAACTTGAAGGTTCCATTTGAAGTCAACCGGAAAACCGACCACAACCAGGTTTCGGATTGAGTTCAATTAGAACTTTCAGGTTTGGATCGGGTTACCGGTGGACGGAGATTATTTTGTCTGGCTTGCATCGGGTTATAGTTCTTTAGAATATTTTTGTCGGTTAAGATTTGGTTCGGGACGGGTTTCAGGTTGACTTCGAATGGAATTTTTAGGTTCTGGTAGCGTTGCGTGTCCACGGAAACTAATTTTTCTTGTTCGGATCCGGTTATGGATCTTTGGAATATTTTTGTTGGTTATCAGGTTTGGTTCGGGATTTCGGGTTTTTTCAAATGGAACTCTCATGTTCGGGTCGGGTTGCATGTAGACTGAAATTATTTTGTCTTGCTCGGATCGGGGTACGGTCTGTTATAATTTATTTTTCGGGTTTCGGTAGTGTTATGCGTTAATAAACCTAATAAAAAGAAAATTGCCCAGTTAAACTGATGGCACTGAGCTAACAGGCTATTCACACTAATTGTATATTATACTCTTATTTCAAAGAATAATGCCCCTCGAAAAATAAATGAAGGGATTAGTCCCCGTTTCCCCCCTTTCTAGCTAACCAAAGAACCTCCAAATCTAATCAGGGAAGCTACTTAACATAATAAACTGGTATACCAAATTTGAAGCAAATCAGATAATTCTGCATGAAAAAACCATTTCACTAAATTAAGGGGCAGTATTATCTCCACCATTTCTCTCTTTATGCTGAACCAATGAACTTTCAAATCTAATCAGAAAAGCTTCTTATTAGAATGAACCTAGAAGAAAAATTAAACTAAATTAGATAATTCTGCATGAAAACCAATTTATCTAAATTAAGGGGAGGTGCAATTGTCCCCCTTTCCCCCCCTTTCATACTTAACCAATGAACCTCCAAATAAAATGAAGGAAGCCATATCGTAATAAACTGGTATATCAAATTTGAAGCAAATCGAATAATTCTGTATGAAAAACCCATTTATCTAAATTAAGGGGACGCTAGCCCCTGTCCCTCCTTTATACTTAACCAATAAATCTCCAAATCTAATCAAGGCAGCTCCTTAACATAATAAACCGGTATACGAAATTTGGAGCAAATCGAATAACTCTGCAAGAAAAACACATTTTTCTAAATTAAGGAGGGGGGGGGGTCTAGCCCCCCCTTTCCTCCCTTTATACTTAACTAATGAACCTCCAAATCTAATCAGGGAAGCTCTTTAACATAATAAACCGGTATACGAAATTTGGAGCAGATCGAATAACTCTGCATGAAAAACCCATTTATCTAAATTAAGGGGGGGGGGGTCTACCCCCCTTTCCTCCCTTTATACTTAAGTAATGAACATCCAAATCTAATCAGGGAATCTCTTTAACATAATAAACCGGTATACGAAATTTGGAGCAGATCGAATAACTCTGCATGAAAAACCCATTTATCTAAATTAAGGGTGTGGGGGATCTAGCCCCCTTTATACTTAACTATTGAACCTCCAAATCTAATCAGGGAAGCTCCTTAACATAATAAACCTGTATACCAAATTTGGAGCAAATCGAATAATTTTGCATTAAAAACGCATTTACCTAAATTAAGGGGGGGGGGTAGCACCCCCCCCTTTCCTCCCTTTATACTTAGCTAATGAACCTCCAAATCTAATCAAGCCATCTCCTTAACATAATAAACCAGTATACCAAATTTGAGCTAATCGAATAATTCTACATGAAAAACGCATTTATCTAAATTAAGGGGAGAGGCAATTGCCCCCGTTTCCCCCTTTATACATAATAATGATCTTCCAAATGTAATCAGGGAAGGTGCTTAACATAATTAACCGGTGTACCAAATTTATAGCAAATCGCATATTTCTGCATGAAAAACCCATTTATCTAAATTACGGACGGTGTGATAGCCCCCTATCCTCCCTTTATATGTAACTAATGAACCTCCAAATCTAATCAAGGCAGCTCCTTAACTTAATAAACCGGTATACCAAATTTGCAGCAAATCGAATAATTCATCATGAAAAACCCATTTATATAAATTAAGGGGGGACTAGCCCCCCTTTTCCCCCTTCATCCTTAACCAATGAATACCAAAAACTAATCAGGGAAGCACCTTATCAGAATGAACCTAGAAAAAAAAAATTGAAACAAATCGGATTTTTCTGTCAAGAGTTATCGCGTTACGTACGTACGTACACACGTACATACAGAATCGGCGGGCACATAAGCTCTGAGGCTTTGATAGCCTGTGAGCTAAAAATATCACCCTGATCGGATAATAAGTGGTCATTTTTCAATTAGCCTAAAGCTTTCTAGGCTCTTTGCAATAAGCCTGAAAAATATCAGGCTAATTGGAAAAAGGGAGATGGATTCTCCAATTAGCCCGGCTCTTTGCAAAGAGCCGGATTTCTCAGTTAGCCTACGACATATACATCCAGTTGAATAAATGTTTCAGATGTTGCTTTTGATCATATTAAAAGTCATTTGCATCAAAATACTTTATTTTTGAAAAGTTACGAAATTAAAATTTTTATATGGGCCCTGGGCTAGAGGTCTTCCAAATCTGAGCCCGGCCAACGCCCCCTAGATATCTGAAAAAGCCTTGACACGCGTCACGAAAACATCACACAAAGCAGGAGGCAAAACAAAGAAAAAAATCCGAACCACTTGCATGTTTCAATTTCATTGGCTCGTGGAATTAGGAATTCTTATTTTCTAATAATAATTAATAATTCCACCAGCTAAAGAAAATGAAACATGCAAGTTGTTCGAACATTTTTTCTCTTTTTTGTTTGCTTCTTGTGACGATTCGTGACGCGTGTAAAGGCTTTCTCCCTTTTCCAGAGGGCGTTGGCCCGGCTCAACCAGTATTTTTTTTTTCTGTCAGCCCGGCCTTGTATAAAATCTGAAGGTTCGGTCCAACCTAGTAGAATTTCTACACGACAGATTTTTAGGACGATATGCTTTAAAAATATCTTGTACGAGGAATTCTCATAAAAATAATTTTTTTAGACTTTTTTTTCGTGTGTATATTCTTAATTAAAAAAAAAAGTCCCTGTGCTGCGAATTAGAGGCAACCTAGAGAAGAGACCTGTTCCAAAATATTGCCTTTTCCTAGATTTATTTCTGCCTGTACCCATGTAAACTATATTTATTTTTTAATGAATGCATAATTGTATGGAAATACCTGAATTATCATTAATATCCTTAATCCATATTCCATATATTAGAGACATAGAAATCTGAAAAATGCTATGCAGTAAATCTTCTAAAAGGGAATCGCACAGGAGGAAATAGAAATCCATTATAGACAGGTTCCCTTCTTGGCAGGCAAATTATTTTTATGAATGTGTTTTTTTTTTTTTTTTCGAACTGATTATTATATTTATTTTAGATAAAGAACACATTATTTCTTTTACAGGGATTTCAACATAGACAGATTCACTTTCCCACGTTTTAGTACTTAAACTGTATTGCTTAGAAATATATGGTTTATGCTCTAAAAAGAATAAATTAAAAAAATTAATTCTGGAGTAAAGGCGATTTAAAATTATATGCATTTTTTGAAAAATTGTTGGACCAGCTCAAATTTTACAGATTACTGCACGAGTCAGGCCAATAAATTTTATAAGTGCTGCGTCGGGACCGGGATGGAAAATTTTGACGATTGCAGACCTTTCTGGAAAAAATTAAGTCTGGCCCGGACCAAGTCTGCAGAAAAAGTTAGTCCCGGGCTTTGCGAGATTCGATCCTTCAGAAAGAAGTAAGCCCCAGGCCCGGCCAGAGTCTCGTGCATAAAGAATAGCCGAACCCGCTAAGATCTCTACCCCGGGTCCTATAATTATATTTAGAAACACATTCTTCATTCTGTTTGAAGTGAAACAGAAATCTTTTTTATACAAGCATAACTTACCGAGTTATGATCGTTGAAATGTAAGAATGTTGGCTATTTTCTGGTAAAAAAACTGTCTTTCTGGTTATGCTGGTAAAGATAAGAAATATTTCATAATTCAAAAGCCATATAGTTTTCATAAAAAGTTTTTTGAGCCGGCAAAATTCGTAGCTATTGTCACTAATAATAATAATAATAATAGAAAGTAAGCCATAAAAAAACGAGATCTGTGAAATCACTATAAATTTAACGAAAAAGGTTTGCTGTAAAGATACTCTAACACAAGATATCCAATGTCACTTTAGCCAAGTTAAATTAATTTCCCCCGCCCTATAGTATTTAACATTTATACTTATTTCTATATACGACGATGTTTTAACCCTCACAAAATATCACAAGATCAAAATATCATGTAAATGCCAAAGATGGGGTATTTTAACCAGAAACTTCATCTAATAACAAAGAATGTGCTTCCTCGATAAACAAACCGCGACTATTCATTTCGTTGAATAGCGAAATTTACACACAACCAAACACAAGAACAAGAAATAACCAAATGATGGAGCCGCCTACACTCACTTCAATAGAAACGCTGTACCTACAGCTTGATATAGTGAGCTGCATTTGGCAAGATGCTAAAATGTTTTTTTTTTTTTTTTTTTTTTTTTTTTTGTCTTTAAACGTAATAAATGATCGAAAGCTTTCATTTATTACATGATTGCCTAAGATGTGGTCTATGTGACCCCATTTGCAATTTCTATAAATAAACAAAAAAAAAAAAAAAAAAAAAAAAATTAACTGTGCGAAACTTACAAAGTAGACAGAATTATGAAAGAAACCTTTATTTGAGAATTCCTAGAAAATAATTTTAGCATACATATTCTAAACGAAAAAAAAAAAAATTGCAAAATGTCCTGATGAGTTAAAATTGACCCCATCTTAGTGCTGAGAGGGTTAAAAAAATAAAAAGCTTTCATTTTTTCCCTGATTGCCTAAGATGTGGTCTATGTGACCCATTCAAAATTTCTACGAATAAACAAAAAATAAATTAACTGTGCGAAACTTACTAAGTAGACAAAATTATGAAAGAAACTTGAGAGAAATTTGAGAATTCCTAGAAAATAATTTTAGCATACATATTATAAATGAAAAACAAACTGCAAAATGTCCATATGTGGTCAAATTGACACCATCTTAGTGTTTCGAGGGTTAAAAAAAATATATCTTCGAAGATTTAAAGGATGTTATGAATAGTTTTCTGCTGCTTACTTTTGGTTTCCGGCTCGGGCTCGGTTGACTCAAATGTTTCGGACTCGTGCTCCAAGAGAAGAGCTCGAACTCATCTGTTGCATGTAATCGTGTATTCTTTTGACGGGGATGATGGCAAATTCAAGCTCTTGTTGTGGTGTCATCACATTTCCCTTAACCTTCTCGGTTCTTAAGTATCACATGTGATACTTTTAACCCGAAAAAGATATAAACTAAACTATTTTTTTTTTTTTTTTTTTTTTTTTTTTTTTTACATTTTTACGTTATTTCTATATGGCTGAATGTTTTTGGCTTTGGATAGAAACCAATAAATGGCAGCACTGATGCTTATTTCCTCATAAAGTGAGTGTTATTGTCACCTGAGTTTGCAAAATGCATTCCAGACGGTAAGCTCAAAATAAGTCAGAAATTTTCATAGTTAATTAACTTAAACGCTTTACAATAAAAAGTTTTAAGGATTTGTAGATCATTTAATTAATTAAAGGCCTTCAATTGGTTACTGCGTAACTCAGAATATCAATAATTAAATCAATATTTTAAGGGTATTTGTGTAATTTTAAATGCGTGTTTGTAAAATCTAAATTACCAGCCCCCCAAAGTATCAATTACAGAAAAAGGGCTCCTTCTGTCATCTATGACCTCTTTCTGTTTGTGCAAAATCGATGAATGTGTATTCACAGTGTTATTTTACCTTCGGGTCTGAAAGTGTTTGGCATTGAGTGAGACACCGTGTTAACACTTTACTGAACTTATGTTGGATTAAGGCTCTGGTTTTCTAAACAAAAATTATTTGTCTTGATGTGCATTATCTCTCATAAATTTTTGTATTATTAATATTGAATTTGCTTGTATATCGCAGTGTGGCTCGGTGGGATTTAAAATTCAAAATTAGATCAACATATAGATTTTTACTTTCTTCTGTATCTCTCTATTCCAAAAAAAAAAAGTAACTGCCGCTGTCACCGCCGCCGCCGGTTTTGATTTTTTTGTGACCGGAGGTCTGTCTTCGTTAATATTAAGAAAAATATTGCATACAAAAATATGAAAATCGGATGTATTATTGAGAAATGTTTGATAAACACACTGATGCAGACAATTTTCAAATAGAAGAATTATTTTATGAAATATTTATTGCTAAAGTTGGACAAAATTATTCCACTAAAAAAGTTTTATAGGAGCAAAATCTATGCATGGGAATTTAATCATTTTTAGATCATTTTATACGTTTGAAGTTCCCGGTGTGCAGACTGAATTTCTTTTTTTAATTTGACTCTTTTTTTGAGGTTTTATTTCTATTCTAAATTCAAATTTTCAGCATTTACAGAGATATTTTTTACATACTAGGGGGCTCGGCCCCCTACGAGCTACGCTCGGCAACCCCCGTCCAGACACCGCAGACTCTAAATGAACGCTAATTAGATCGGCTTTAAAAAGATTTCGAAAGATTGAATTATAATTTAAAAAACAGTGGCGATCTCCCTATAAACGGATTTCTATTAATTTCTCTTTGATTGGGGAATTTTAACGCCAAATCCGCTGCGGTGCTACTTGATCATCCCGTCGACCAATTTTGCCCAATTTTATAAATTGCCAAACCACTCGCCAAATTATACAAATTGACATAATTTTTATTTTAAATAACGAAAGAACAAATAAATTAGTACAACATTAATAAAAATACAAATAAAACGTCGAAATAAAAATAACTTGATGACGTAGACACGTGTAACAATATTTCAAAATAAGTTAATATAAAAGGAATTAAGTAAACAGTGTCTTTGTCTCCTGGTATTTTTTAATAAAGCGAAAAGAAAGTTCTTTTAAATGAGACATTTTAAATTAATAGTTTTTAATCTGACGTAATTTTGACCAAGCTATTCTTTCTCTTTTAAATATTCACGTGAAAATACTTTTGTTAGAAATGAAATATTATTTGCGCTTTCCTAACAAAAGTAGTTGAAAAAATCCTCTCAAAATATCTAATAAATGTCTAGCTCAATTTCTAAATTTAAACTGTTTTGCAATATTATATTGTGTTCATTTTATGTAATAACTGTAATGTGACGTAAATATGACGTAATTTCTCCTATTTAAGACTTCTAACGCATGTTAATGAATTTATTTTACAATATCCTTTCTCTGTTAAAATTCACGCGTAATTATAGATGAAGTAATTTTCAATAAGTTCCTGCTTTTTATACGTAATTATTTAATTCTAATTTGAAAGTTTTTTTTCTGTTTATAATAGTCACGTGTAAATAAATTTTTAATTTGAAGCAAACATTATTGTTTGCGCTATTTATAAAGTTGGCAACAGGTTAAATTAGTACAATTTTCTAAAATAAGTAAAAAATATCTCTCGAAATGCCGAAAATTTGAATTTAAAATAGAAATAAAAGCTCAAAAATTACTAAAATTTAAAACCTAAATGCAAACTACACACCGGGAAATTATAACGTATAAAATGATCTAAAAATGATTAAATTCCGATCTATAGTATTTGCTCCTATAAAACTTTTTTAATGGAACGACTTTGTCCAAATTTAGCCTTAAATATCTCTTAAAATAATTCTTCGATTTGAAAACTGTCTGCATCAGCGTGTTTATCAAACATTTTTCTATAATACTGCCGATTTTCATATTTTTGTATGCAATATTTTTCTTATTATTAACGGAGAAAGACCTCCGGTCACAAAAAACTCAAAACCGGCGACGGCGGCGGTGACAGCGGTAGTTACTTTTTTTTAGAATAGAGAGATTTTGGAAAAGGGTATTAATTTAAACTGTTGCCAACTGTATAAACAGCACAAACCATAATGTTTGCTTCAAATTAAAAATTTATTTACACCTGACTGCTATAAACAGAAAAAAACATTTCAAATTAGAATTAAATAATTATGTATAAAAAGCAGGATCTTATTAAAATTTACGTCATAAAAACTCTATTTACATTTTAATTTTAAAAGAGAAAGGATATTGTATAATAATAAATTCATAAACATGCGTTAGAAGTCCTAAATAGGAGACATTACGTCAAATTTACGTCACATTATAGTTATTACATAAGATGAACAAAAAATAATATTGCAAAACAGTTTAAATTTAGAAAATGCGAGAGACATTTACTTGATATTTTGAGATGATCTTTTCAACTATTTTTGTTAGGACAGCGCAAATAATATTTCATTTTTAACAAAAGTATTTTCACGTGAATATTAAAAAGAGAAAGAATAGTTTGGTCAAAATTACGACAGATTAAAAACGATTCATTTAAAATGTCTTATTTAAAATAACATTCTTTTCGCTCTGTTAAAAAATACGGGAGACAAAGACTCTGTTTACTTAATTAATTTTATATTAGCTTATTTTGAAATGTTTAACTGATTTTATTTAATCAGAGACGAAAACAGCCATTGTATCTTTGAGAAGCAGCTTATTTGGCCTTAAAATTCCCCAATCAAAGAGAAATGAATAGAAACCCGTTTATAGGGAGATCGCCACTGTTTTTAAAATTAAATTCAATTTTCCAAAATCTATCTAAAGCTGATCAAATTAACGTGCTTTTAGAGTCTGCGGTGTCTGAACGGGGATGGGCGAGCATAGCTTGTAGGGGGCAGACCCCCCTAGTTTACAAAAAGGAAGTATTGAATTCGTAAAAAATTACAGCTTTTGGTTTTCGACAAATTTATACGTTTTAGAAGGTCCTGAACAGAATTTGACTGTTTTTTCAAAATTTCTGTCTATGAGTCTGTATGGGTGCGACAGAAATTTTGTTTGCGCTCTATCTCAAAAACTAATAAACGGAATTTAATAAAACTTAAGATTAAATTAGACCTGATATAAATTTGTGCTTATTATTTTTTAGTGTAAATTGCCCAACAAGTTGCGCTGCATTTTTCAAGATTTACACGATTTTAGCAACCGTCTTATCTCAAGAACTAATGCACAGAATTTCATCATACTTCATATTCTGCTAGACATTGGCATATATTTGTATTGATTAGGTTTTCGTGTTATTTATATACCACGCGGAGCTTCTATTCTGTTTTTTTCACGATTTTTGCGATGCTATATCTCAGAAACTAATGCACGGAATTTAATCAAACTGCGTATTCTGTTACACTTTTACATAAACAAGGTGGAATTCGTCAAATTTCGAAGAAACAAAATGTTTAAGAAGGAACTGTTTCATTTGTTTATAATAAACCTACAGAATTAGTTACAATTAAAAAAAATTATATTATATGCGTTGTCTAGCTCTTAAACAAATATTATTTTAACCTAACGTTAACAAAATACAATTTCTATAAAACTTAGTAGTCAAAATTGTTTAAATTGAACTTTAATGGTATATGTAATCAGTAAAATATAATAAAGATAATTTATTATGATGAAGTTATCAATTGAGCCTCTTATGCTTGGTATTCCGGATTGAAAACAGCAAAAATTTTTCCAATTTAACACGATCATTGAATTTTTTCCCCGTGAAATGTTAACCCGGCATTGTTTTCACATTCTCAAAATTCTCATATCCGTATGCACTATTTTTTTTAAATGGGTATTTTAATTTGATCTTTTTAAAATCATTTTCTCTGAACTTGAAGTCACGATTGTCAGCAACATCTTTGCATGTGAACAATCGCACTCTTAACGTCAGATTCTAATTTGAGCACCGGAGTTTTAAAATTGCGGTAATTTACGTTTTTTTGACTAATTTGTGTTAAAAGCTTAGTTTTATCTAAGAAAACGATCGTTTTCAATTAAATATGACGTCGTTTTCCCTTACTTAAGCATTCGCCTTGTGTCTCAAACTTAGTATCAGTACAGATCAGTGCCTTTATTTGTTTGTTTATAAATAGCTCCATGTTTTATCAGAAATCATTCATATATATTTTTTCAAAATTCAGAAAACATTATTACACACAAATTAATAAAATTGCATTCTTTCAGCTTTCTGATAGGAATTAAGTAAATGCGAAAAAAACAAATCTTACAAATATTCTTTAAATTATATTTTTCTAAAGGGAAAGTGTTGTATCGTCTTTAGAGCAACTTTGAAATAAACTAAAAATCGTTTAATTAATATATACAAACGAAATAAAAACAAAATTCACTGGGTTTTATATCAGACGATATTTTTGAGATAGCACGGATTTTAATTATTATTATTATTATTATATATTTTTTAGTTTTTATGAGAAAAAGGCAACAAAAAGGTAATACAAAAGGAAATAGGGAAGTAATCTACTTCTTTTCTCATTACTTTTAATAGAAATCGAGTACTTCAGTTGCAACAATTAGAAAATTAGTATTAAAACTATAAAAAAATAATATCTCAAAAATAAATTGAGATACAGCTTTCCGACAAATTGCATTTAAAAGTACTTTTTTTCTGTATACGTCGGTGTAAAAAAGAAAAATGTGGGATGTTTAGAAGTTTAAATATATGTAGTAGCGAAAATTGCAAACCGAAATTTCATTTCAAATTTCAAAGTGTTGCCATTCACAGAATGACGTACGCGTTACGCACAGATATGTTTGTCCTTTATAATATAGATAGATGGATAGATTCTTATTACGCTTGGGTCTGCCAAACTAATACTGCCAAACTATACTGCTAAACTAATGTCTCTTTTATGCGCTTTCGGTTGGGAATCTTGGTTGCGGACGTCGCAGACATCTAACAAGGGCACCACCAAACATGATGCCCACAGATTTTGATGATTTCAAAGTATGTTGTTGTGGTCATACCACTAATTATTCTGATGAAAGGGTTTCTTCAAATGGGCCTTAGTTTTTGAGAAATTGGGGTTAAAGTTCAGCGTATATTTCAAATATCTATTAGTGTGAATTTGTGAATGTGATTTCGTGGTGCAGCGGTAGCGTGCGAGCTTACGGATCAAGACCTTGCGGGTTGGATTCCACTTCGAGGATTTTTTTTCTTTTTTACTTATTTTTATATTTTTCATACGTTAAAAATTTTAAACAGAATTGGGCATTCTACAGCTTTGAACTTTGATATTTTCTTAATAAACTACATTTACATTTTCGAATTTTTCATGGCAATTTATTTTTCTCTTCAATTTTTAAACTAATATTTCTATTTACAAAACTCCAACACTAATTTATGCCTAAAACTTTTTTTAAAATTAATTATTATTTACATTTTTTATTTTAAGCACAATTCTAAAATAATTATTTTTCTTTTTTCTATCTTTTTTATTCTTTTAACTTTATGGAATTTTAAAGGAAAATTTATCCTTTTCTTGTATAAATTATACAAAATAATTTTCAGGTGCAATTTCTCAAACGTATTTAGGGTTAGATAATTCAAATAATGCATATCTTCGAAAGAGTAATAAAATATTAAAGCAGTAATACTTAAATACAAGTTTTTTACCAGTTGTACACATTTTTAATACTCTGTAAAATACATTTATCTTTAAAGTTCCACCTCAACATCATTTTTCGTTTGCACAAATAAAAAATTAAATTTAAAAATATTTTTTTTTATTATTATAGCAAATAAAAACACTCTCTACGTGATTCATAAAAATTCAACCGGATTGCAAAAATCGTCTGTTAATGAGATAAAATTTACGATACATATAAATATATTTATATATTTTTTAATCGTCTGCTTTTCTTTTCTCGGTAATATTGAAATAAATAAAAATTTCTTTTATTGATCTCGTTTACCTTCTTTTTCAGACAGTTAGAAGATTTGAAATATTGTTATATATAGGGAAAATTTCGGTATGAAAATTAAAAGAAGACTACACATTGTGACAGATTGAATGCTAAAGATTGTGTTATGGAAAGAACCAACGCTGATGCGAAAAATTCTCGTTTGGAAGAGAAACAAAAAGGCCGAATTACAAATGTATTAAAATATTGCGAGACGTTGTTACAAAATGATGATCTGTTTAAAAGTTCTCCACCGGATGAAATATCGGATGAAATATCCGGTATTTATAATAGCACCGGATGAAATATCCGGTGCTGCTATTCCGTTGCAATTTTAGAAATATTAGAAGATCGACAAATTATTGAGGCTAAGAAATTGATATTGAATGAAGAAGATGAATTTAACGAATTTACAAAGGTATGATTTTTTACTTTAGCAAAAAACAAAAACAAAACAAAACAAAAAAAAATAAATAAAAAAAAATATTCGTTATATTTTATTGTTAAAAAATATCGAAATCAAACAACTGAATTTTAAATATTTTTTTATAGTATCCGGGATTTCATGAAGATCGTGAGAATTTTGTACCTGAAGAATTTGCACTTGAACCACGCGGTTACATTGTGGTACAAAAAGATTGCTGTTGCATTAGGTGTAGCCTGTAATAAATAAGTAAAAAAGTAAATAATAAAAATGAAAAAAAGGGCCCCAGGGTGGAATCGAACCCGCAAGGTCCTGGTTCGTAAGCTCGCACTCTACCGCTGAGCCACGAATTCATATACAGATATTCATACTAATGGGTATTTGAACTATACTCTGAACTTTAACTCCCAATTTTTCAAAAACTAAGGCCCATTTGAAGAAATCCTTTCATCAGAATAATTAGTGGTATGACCCCTACAACATACTTTGAAATCATCAAAATCTGTGCGCATCATGTTTGGTGGTGCTCTTGTAAGAGGGTGGGCACTGAAATTCAATGATTTGTTTCAAAAATGCGATGCTTATATCTACTTTTTATAAGTATACAATTCAACGGAGCTATACGTTTAGAATCCTCTTGATGGACGTAGCTTGTCATTTACTTTTTGCAATACTATAGCGAATTTTGAAGTATTAATATGTATGAGATAGAAGAAAATTTTCAGATTGGTACATCCGACTAGTTAATCAATAATCTCGAATATGAAATTTGATGCATTTCTAAACAATAAAAAATAACATAAAGCTATAATGCTCGTCTCAGAAAACGTAGAGCTAATAAATAAAATCATATATCGGGGATATTGTATGAAAGTGCGTTTGTAACGATCTTAGTAACGATACATTGTGAT